>JAVDPK010000780.1:239178-261823 GCA_034780415.1 Cichlasoma orientale | reverse complement strand
CACACACACACACACACACACACACACACACACACACACACACACACACACACACACACACACACACACATACTTTGAGATACCAGACAGCCAAGAGAAGATTAACACCAGACTTTTCTCTCTCTCTCTCACACACTCTCACACACGCATGCACACACACTGTCTGTCACCTTCACATGTGCATACACTCTCAATTAGCCGGCAAGCTTGTCAGACTGTGTTTGCAAATGTGGTTCCATTTAATTGCAGGTCTGTCTGAGAGTCGATGAGGCATAACAATAATAGTTTGAACAGACTCTCTCAAAACAACCTCTCTTATCTTGGCCAGTCACACTCACACGCATACAGCCACATACAGAGAGGACAGTACTTGATAGCGACCTTTGAAAGTCATGTTTGGCGCCCCTGCTTTTCACTATTGGGGAAAACGTGAAGGAGCTGCAGAAGACAACAAGGAGGATGGATGAAACAAACAAAATGTGAAAGCGTCGATTTAAAAATGCTGACGCAGGAACACACACACGAGCCCAGGCGTGTATGAAATTATAGCCGTGCAGATTTTTTTAAAATGTCATTACTGTGGAAGCACATATATAATTAGCACTGACTAACTGTGAGAAAAGAGACTCTACCTAGTTCATTTTGAAGTTTAATATCACTACCTTTATAATTTTTATAAAATATATTTTTCTTTTACTTTTTTACATGTGCTACTTTATACCTCTACTTTAAAATGCTCTTCATTTAATTGCCCAACAGGTTTGAAACACACTTTCTGAAATGTTAAATATTTAAAAGAGCTCAAATTAATCTTTTTTTTCTTATTTTTGTATGTAAATATTCATGTCAACTAAAAAAACTTCGTTAACCCAGCGAGATTGCGAGGGGGGTTGCTGATTGGTCTCTAGACCTGTGTGATTGGGGGTTTAGGTAAATTGTGTGACTGACTGTGTACTTGCAGTGTACCAAGACATCCATGCAACCTTTCTCTAAAGCCCTGCAGTAAACATGCTTTGTCCTAACCTGTGTATGACTCCTTGTCTGAGTATGTCCTCGTAGCTGTTTTGTGCATTAGCACTCCTTCTTCTTCACTTACCAGATTTCTTATCCTTCACAAAACATTTTCTTTTCTTGCTCTACCCAGATAGGTTTGGCGTGGCCAGGTACCTCTTTCAGGGTCAGTGCCGGGATGTGTGCCCAGAGGGGTTCTTCCACCACTCTGAAGCCTCTGAAGGGAGGCGGTGTGATGCGTGTCCTGCACACTGCATCATCTGTACTGCAACAGATCGTTGCCTCCAATGCAGCCCAGGACACAAGCTCAGAAATGGCCACTGCATCCCACTGCAGTGCAGCACAGGTGAGATATGCTGGTAGAGAAAAAAAACAACTATTTATTGCTGTTGCCAGTATGAAATGCACATTTTGTTAATTCTGCAACAGCAACACTAAATATGCAGATAGCATCTTCATAGGTTCCCGCTCTGCATACTGTAGCACAAAGAAAATGTGCATTAATAACATCTATTATACTAAAAAGAGTTTTTGAAGGATTTTATATGAGCTGTCACTATCACAGAGCTGGCCTAAAGTAAACGCCACGTCAGGGGAGTGCACGTGTAAACCCATTTTAAATCAAATATTAGAATGAAAGTAATTTCAGAAAATAAAGCAACAGAACTTCAGTCAACACTTAAGCTGAAATATTTGTTTTTTATCTAAAAGTGTTTTTGATTTCATTGTGGTGTTTAAAAAAAAAAAAGGTACATTTTAGAGTGGAAATTTTATATTCCACAAACAAATCTGGGCACTTTTAAAGGTTCTGAAGCTTCGATAATATTGATGCATTTCTTTGGGGGTGTTTCAGTTAAATGGAACATAGCATTACTTTAGGCAATCCACAAAGTCACGTTAGCTAATGGCTTAGTAGTTGGGGGTTAGATCTGTGCATCCAGTTGGCAAATTTTAAACACGGGATGCTATTTAAGCTGCTTTAGCTTACCGACAGTTGCTGCTCCTCGGCTTTGCAACCCCCCCCCCCCCTCCTTTTCATGACTTAATCTGTCTCATATCTGTTGTAACTGAGGCCTTCTCTGTTCATAAGGGAGCCTTGCTCCCCAGAACAAAGGTGCACTGCCAAATACAAATTAATATGGATGGAAATGACAATCTTCCTTTAACTATTGTGGTCCTCACTGAAGTATAGCAATGACAGAAGAATATACATGTATGGTACTGAAAGTTTATTCAGTGAAGCAACTGTTGCCGCAGCAAAATGCTGTACAAAGAACGATTCCCTGCCAGAGTAACACAATCAGACTTGTCTTAACTTAGTTCATCTGTTGGCCGGCGCAGCGCTAATGTGTTCTTGCTTCTACTTTCTGTTCCTAATCTGTTCAACTCAATAAACACTTGCCAAATGTATTCTTGAACTTGAAAAGATTGAGAAGGGCGAACCCGTTGCACTTTATCTCATTGTATGAGATCGAATGCCAGCAAATCAAGTGTTGAGCAAGAGCTGAAATTTTTGAGTGAGATGCTGTATTTTTTTTTTTGAGATACTGTATTTGAGATAAGGAGGAGTGTTGGAGTTAGGTACTTAAAATTTCACAACAGTGAATCTGGGACAAAGGAATGATTGTAAGGGAGGAGATGAAGTTTATGAGTTGGAGAATAAGACAAAATGTTCATCCTATGTGGTGGGCAAGTTTCTACAGACCCCACAGGCAGGTTGAGGACATCGCCGGGGTTGGGTAGTTGTGCTTATATTTCACCTTCCATATGTGATTTTGCTCCCTTTTTCTTCTATATAATTTAATTCAGTTGCATCCGCTTATGTTCATCAGGTGGGGCCTCAGGTGCAGAGAGTGAGGAGTGTCTCCCTTGTGATGATGGCTGCGCACAATGTAAACGCAGTAAGCAGACATCTTTTTTCTTTCCGTCCTCTGGCTGATCGAACCTTCTTCATCAACCTGCATAAACAAAACCAGACTCTCCAAACTAAGCGGCAGAGGCGGTCACAGGGCGCTGCACAAAATCATGAATTAATAATTATGATCCAACCTGCGCTGCTCATCAGTGAGATAAATTTGGGAAAGCGCAAACGTGACAGCTATTAAAGAGGGACGCTTTCTAAATGTGTTTGAAAGGATAGTTGTGAGGCAGTGTGGCTGCATTTAATGATGTTGCTATTGATTTCTGTTGCACCTCAAGCTTTGCTGTAGGCTCTCCATTACTGCAGGCACATAAATTAACTTAGAAAGCCCCAACAGCTGAGTCAGTTTACGACAATGCAAAGTGTCCTTAAATTTGTGAGCATTTGCTCCTCACTGTTAAAACCATATAGACTGGATGCTCCCCAAATCCCGTCCACTGTGCTGTCACACCATCAATACAAGTCACATAAAGACAAAAGGGCTGAGGGGTCGTTATCAACATACTGTTACTGCGAGCTGAACTAGTCCGAGGTGCAGGCTGACTGTTATGTCATTATACACTCTGGGTGGATTATGTTTCTTGAGTTTCGCTTCAGCCACCCATCCAGTCTTCACAATCACAATTCTGCAAGCCAAACAAGTCAGTCAGCACATTAGGAATCTGAGATGATTGCCTCTGTGATGCAATGCCACAGGCTTTTGGCTGTTGGGTTGGGTGTATGGTAGTACGTCTTAAATCATACACTGTATTGCCAAAAGTATTCACTCATCTGCCTTCACACACATATGAACTTGAGTGACATCCCATTCTTAATCCACAGGGTTTAATATGATGTCACCCACCCTTTGCAACTATAACAGCTTCCGCTCTTCTGGGAAGGCTTTCCACAAGGTTTAGGAGTGTTTATGGGAATTTTTGACCATTCCTCCAGATGCGCGTTTGTGAGGTCAGACACTGATGTTGGACGAGATGGCCTGGCTCACAGTCTCCACTCTAATTCATCCCAAAGGTTGTTCTGTTGGGTTGAAGTCTGGACTCTGTGCAGGCCAGTCAAGTTCTTCCACACCAAACTCACTTTATGTCTTTGTGGACCTTGCTTTGTGCACTGGTGTACAGTCACGTTGGAACAGGAGGGGGCTTGGATGCAGCTACTCGGCCATGGAACCCCATTCCATGAAGCTCTCTGCACTCTGTTCTAGAGCTAATGTGAAGGCCACATGAAGTTTGGAGGTCTGTAGCGGTCGACTCTGCAGAAAGTTGGTGACCTCTGCGCACTATGTGCCTCAGCATCCACTGATCCCACTCTGTGGTTTACGTGGCCTACCACTCTGTGGCTGTCTAGCTGTCATTCCCAACCGCTTCCACTAACAGTTGACTGTGGAATATTTAGCAGTGAGGAAATTTCAGGACTGGACTTGTTGCACAGGTGGCATTCTGTCACGGTACCACACTGGAATTCACTGAGCTCCTGAGAGCGACCCATTCTTTCACAAATGTTTGTAGAAGCAGTCTGCATGCCTAGGTGCTTGATTTTATACACCTGTGGCCGTGGAAGTGATCGGTGAGTGAATAGTTCTGGCAATATCATCTAATTATGAACAGATATACTATTATGTTTTGTGAGAAAACACATTCCTCAGCACTTGGCGTTGGACTTTGTTTTCATTTGCTTGTAAGATTAAGATACTTTAGGCTAGAAGTTTGTAATGGTTGGATGTGGACGCTGGATGAAATCAATCAACGAATTCAAAAGCCTGACAGTCTGTGATAAGATGCAGCAGCTGTTTCTTAGTCCTATCTTCACCATCAAATAAATTCAACCCATCTTTTTGACTCGTCATCAGCTTTATGTCCTATAATCCTCTCAGCATACTACGCTTTGTAATCACTGGCAGGAGGTTTGAAAATATTTTACAATTGGATTAGTCAAGCTTTCGGTTCTGGGTAATTTCAGGAATGGCACTCGTGCACGGTCCTTGTGTAGCCCAGTCTGATCTGATGAAATCACCAAATGCTGTCCTTTTCCTGCGACTGAAGACCTTCATCTTGCTTATTTTAACACATAGCTTTCGGGCTTCTACTGCAGTATTTTTCCAACATAAAAAAAAAGAAAGCTCCTCTCTGTCTGTCTGTGTCTCATCTTCACTTTCATCACTCAGGACATCTCTAGATGGCTTTTCATGCCACCCTGTTTCTATACAAGTGAGAATGCATTAAAGTGACTCATTTTGATTTGTTTACTATTTTTTGGAATTGCAGCTACTATTGTCCTTTTCGCGTCCTTTATAAAAACAGTAATACTGAGTGAAATCTCCTGCTCAGAGGCTGTTTGCATGCTAAAGCTCAGTTCACCCCCACAGTTCAGCTGTTTTAATGCACTGCAGCTCACTTCTACTTGTCTATCTTTCTATCAGAAATATCAGAGTTCTTCTTAAACACACTTTATTGGGTTTTTCTCACTGAATTGATGATTTGTGTTGATATTAAAGCCGAGTTTACTCATTCTCACTTCCGAGCATGTATAACTTTGACTTAACTTTGCGATTATGCTTGCATTGCATGTAGCTTGTGGGTGCATGCATACCGTAAATGTGTGAGTGCATCCACATTCCACAAGTGAATAGTTCAGGATGTGCGTACAGGTTTTAAATTCTATTGAAATCCCCCCCTCCCCTGGCGTGCACAGTTAATATTTATACGGGCACTATTCTCACTCTCACACAGACACAGCCTGGAGGCATGATTTCCGGCTCCTTGCTTGCTGCCTCTTCTTCTATACCTCTGTCCCTCCCACCTTTCCTTTCTCTCAGTCTCTCTCTGTATGAGTAATTGCTTTCACAGGTAGTGGCTTGTCGACTGCATTGAAGTGCAAACCAGTGCAGTGCTAAGTTGCGGGTGCTGGAAAGAGACAGCAGGAGAGAAAAAAGGGTGCAGGGGGGGGGTCGAAGAAGGCTTTTCTGGAGAGGATGAAGGTCCCAAGGGAAAGTCTGCAGATGCAGGGTTTTTTTTTTTAACACTAAGGAATGACAACGTGACTCTTTCCCACTTATCAGTTGGATGATTTTGACTGACAGCAGGAATTAATTACTTAGCAAGAAAACGAGTTTCTTCCTTTGCTGCATGTACGAAAACAGTCACACGCTCAACTGAATTACTTATTAATATCCCCTCCATATGTTCCCTGCTCTAACAAAAACAGAAAAAAATTATAACCTATCTCTCACATTATGCAGTTGTTTTTTTTTTTTTGGCGTTAAGCAAAAGTACATCTGCAGTGCAAGCTTAACAAACAGCAGAGAAACACACACACACACACACGCACACGCACACACACACACACACACACACCCACCCGCACACACACACACAGCGGCAGCAGCACGTGTTTGAGATGAGAGAAACTAACAGATCTTATAGATGTGAACTAAAATGACCACAGAGGCTCACTGACTCTTACATTTGCTTAAAGCTTCGTGGGTTCGGTCTCTTTGCCACACACTCGGCTCGTGGTTGATCTGAGAATGCCGTTCAATCCTGTGCCGAGCGGAACAGGTTTGATACGTGTTGTCAGAGTGCCTCCTGCTGCTGTTTACAGAAACTGCAGTCAAAATGTTATCACCTGTTTCACACTGCTGCCTCATATCTACTGCGTCATATTTAAATTACATTTGAACAGAAACTTCAGAAATAAATTCTAAGGCAGGTCCATCTGTTTTTTTTTGTTTTTTTTTGTCTCAATTTGAGATTGCTAGGTCACTGATTCACACCTGTTGGTAATGAGTTGGTTTGATTTCTGCTCTTCGCCGCAGATGATTTGGGAGATCAGAAGCAGGAAATTGTTTGCCTCAAATGTGAAGATGGTTACTACCGGTAAGTCATTACGTCGCACCTCCACAGTCACGCAGTGTGTCCTCATACTGAAACGGCTCTTTCTGTCTGCCAGATTAGGAACTGAGTGCCATCAGTCATGTCCGGATCGGACCTACAGTGTGGAAGACGTCATGATGTGTGCTCCATGCGAAGACAAACGATGTGTAATCTGTGACCAGTCCCAGTGCTACTGGTGTGAAGAAGGATTTTACGTCTCTGGTAACATTTCCAATATGAGTTGTGGTGCAAATATTAGATAATAAACTCGTGATGGAAGAATATGTAACCTTTTACATTTGGTTGACAGGGTGAGGAACTGAAAAACAGAAATAATGTTTTACATTCCCGTTTAAAGAATCTGCTCTCACCAGCCGCTTTATTAGGTACAACTTGCTGGTTGGAACTGCCTTAATTCTTTGTATCATAGATTCAACAAGGTGCTGGAAACATTCCTCAGAAATTTTGGTTCATATTGAGATGATAGCACAGAGTCACAGAGCTGCTGCAGATTTTTCAGCTGTGCATCCATAATGCAAATCTTTTCCACCGCGTCCCTTAGGGTACTCTGTTGGATTGAGATCTAGTGGCTGTGGCACCCATTTGAGTACAGTGAACTCACTGTTATGTTCAAGAAACCAATTTGAGATGATTTGAGCTTCGTGACATGGTGCATTATCTTGCTGGAAGCAGCCATCAGAATAGAATAGAATGCCTTTATTGCCATTATACAGAATGTACAATGAGATTGGAGGTTGTGGGTGCTGGAAAGAGATGGCACAGAAGCTGGGCACACTGTGGTTATAAAGGGATGGACATGGTCAGCAACAGTACTCAGATAGGCTGTGGTATTTAAACAGTGCTCAGTTTGTACTAAGGGGGGCCAAAGTGTGGTAAAAGTGTGGCGCAGCTTAGTAGATGGATCGTGTTGTTTACACAGAAATTCTGACCCTGCCATCTTAATGTTGTCAGGAAACGACCACAGCAAGACAGCTCCTTACACAACAGGACCAGCTTTACCCCGATAAGATTCGCACACTGTTAGACCTCTGACTTACTACCACATATTATAAATACAACGAGGGTACAGGCAGAAGAAGAAGAGCCACCTCGACAGGACAAGACTCAGCTGTACTGCTGCACCTAAAGGATAAAGGGCACTTTTTTGAGGATGCCAGTGTTCACATTTTGGACCAGGAAGACAGATGGTTTGAAAGTGGAGTAAAAGAGGCCATTTATGTCCACTGTGAACGACCATTATTGAACAGAGGTGGTGGCTTACAACACCAGCTGTCAGCCACCTACGGTGCAGTCCTGAGCTCCCTTCTCAGGCGCCTTAACCCCCACTCACACCTTACTTCAAGTGACCTCAGTAGGTCACATGACAGGGCAAGGTCTCAGTTTCACCCAAAACCCCTGGTGGTAATGACCCACACCTTTTCTTCACACCTTGGCTCATGTGATGACACATATGATTAAAAGTGGGTCAGTGACCAAAGGGGACAATCCCTACTAGGGTTTAAATACCTGGGACTCTCCACCATTTGGGTTCTAGGACTGAAGAAGCCTCTTGGATAAGAGTTGAAACGCCTTCAAAAAATTTTTAAGAAATCCAGTCGCTTTTTTATTTCAAGCTCTTGAGAACATCAGGACCTGGATGACTGTAGGCCATCTGCTTCAAGGTTCGAGGCTCTTCTGTGTACTTTGGTTGCAACAAATGCTTGAGTTACTCTTGACTTGCTATCAGCTTGAAGCAGTCTGACCTTTTTCTCCGCTGACCTCTGGCATCAAAAAGGCATTTTCACCCAGAGAACTGCCGCTCACTGGATATTTTCTTTTTTGGACCGTTCTCTGTAAACCCTGGAGATACTATGTGGAAAAGTCCCAGTAGATCAGCATTAACAAGGTTATGCCTTTAATAGACTATATACAATAAAGGTATTATAAAGCATTAATAAAGCTTTATAAACCTCTTTGTGCATGGTTATAGTCACACGGGTCACAGAAATTTAAAAAAAAAGTAAAAAAAGGAAATCTCTAACTAAATTCCACTGAGATTTTCATGCAGCGGCGAAGAAAGATTGTAAGCTGTCTGTGTAGGTTTTCAGTCATGGTAGTCTCTGGAGCTTGAAAATAGCGACCGGGCTTCTTTAAGTTTCTCGAAGACGTTTCACGTCTCATCTGAAACTGAGGAAACCTTTCAGATGAGAAACTTAAAGAAGCCCAGTTGCTTTTTTCAAGCTCCAGAAAGATTGTAAGCTGGTACTAAACTTTTCAGTTATAAACAGAATCTTTTCTAATACCATTCAACAGGCAGCCCATTGATTTACTAATCAATGTTTCCTGCCCAGCCAGTATTCCAATGCAGCCAGCATTTACATGGAATGCTCACACTAACAGCCAGAACAAAGGCATCAAGGGCCTGCAGTGTCAGCTGACATTTCCTTCATCAAAGATTTCCTTTCTGTGTTTAGATGGAGAGTGTGTGGATCGCTGCGGGGAAGGTTTCTTTGTGGATGAGGAAAGCCGGGAGTGTGAGCCTTGTTACCGTGACTGTCGTACCTGCCGAGGGCCGCGATACGATGACTGTGACTCCTGCGTGGACGGGTTTACGCTGAAGAATGGAGCGTGCTTAGAGAGCAGGCAGCGTGCTTCTTCCCTTGAGAAGCACTTCAAAAATAGTAGGACAAATGTTCATTTTACTTCAGTTCTAAATGTCATCAGCCTCTAACATCCTGTTCCTGATGACAGATTATTATACATATGTTTTGTGTAAACTAAGGAATTCAACAGAATCATATAGCTGAAAAAAGTTTAAAACCACTAAAATGTATGTTTTTATTGTTAAGTACTCTTAAGTTCTCTTTCAAATGCAATTACATTTCCTCTTATTTCTACTGTCACTTTTTGTCCTCAGCTCAGTACAAACGTGAGGCGTGCCGCTCCCCCTGTAACGAATGCTTTCCTGGGGGAAAGGAAAACTGCACCAGCTGCGTCCCAAGTAAGCCGGCTCCGTCTGTATGCTGTGTTAGAGTTCCTCTGAAACTAGAAAATACTTTAAAATGCTTCTATCAGAGCCCGTGCTTTTCAATCAACAGGTAGTTTAAGTCAAGCGTGGCAACTCCCCTTGATCACATGATGAAATGTTTTTCATATAGTGGAACAGTAAGAAGATGTTAATCACTGGCATCATTCTATTATATGAGTAATGTGGTTTTGTGTTTTTTACTTTTAGAGCATTTTTTGACTGCTCAACACACCTGCGTGACTCGCTGTCCCTCTGGCACCTTTGCCAACACGATGTCGGGCCAGTGTGAGGAGTGCTCAGAAGGCTGCATCATGTGCCAGGGTGCCAAACCGTGCCAGCAGTGCCACAGTGGACTTTATATGGAAAAGGGAGAGTGTGTGGTGGAGTGTCAGAGGTGCTTCTTCTGGTTTATCGTTTCTTGCCGAGCTCACAAAAATGTAAAACATCAGTGAAACATCTTATCGCTCTGGGTTTCTTCTCAGAGGGATTCCTAAAGATCACGAATGCCTGCCGTGCGCCGCAGGGTGTGGATCCTGTGTGGAAAATCCCTTTTATTGTCTGAGCTGTGAGAGGCCATACCTGCTGCTGAACAACTCCTGCGTGACCCAGTGTCCAGAGGGTTATTACGCCAATGATACAGAATGCCATCGCTGTCCAGCTCACTGTACAGAGTGCAATCAGTATGGTCTGTGCAAGAGTAAGTAGGAGCCGTGGAGGGTAAAGGATTGAAGATGATGTTTTGTTTTGAAAGGTGACGAAGTAGCTGAACAGATGAGGAAGATCAGGAAGAGATGCAGAGGAGGGATAGACAGGAAATGCCGAGTGCTCCCTCTCTGCTGCCTGGACTGCAAATAGTTCAGCCCTGAAACCTAAATTTAAGGAAGTGAGGGAAAGGAAGTGAGGAAATGAAATAACAGAATCGAATGCTTTGCTTTTGATTATACTTACTTAGATACTTAGATTTAGGAAATCACAAAACACTCTTTTGCCATCTCTTTCCCAGACTGTGCACTCTACTTCTTTCTCCATGATGATCAGTGTGTGGATGACTGCCCCGATGGCTACTTCGCCAGTATGAACCAGCAGGAGTGTGTGCGTTGTCATGATGATTGTGCCTCATGTGATGGACCGGACATTGATGACTGTACCGTATGTCGCAGTGACAAAGATGTACGTTACGGTGGAGAGTGTCTTTCCGAGTGTCCCAGCCAAACTTACTATGATGAGACTATCAAAGAATGCAGAGGTAGGACGGTGGAAACTTAACGTGATCATGCAGTAAGAATTCAATTAATCTATGCAGCTGTTTGATCCCAGATTCCAGCTGACTGCGTCTAATGGCTTCATATTTCACCAGATTGCCACAGTTCATGCCTGACGTGCTCAGGCGCCGAGCCTTCATCCTGCCTCACCTGTGCTGCTAACAGGCAGAAAGAGGACACTGGACACTGCGTGTGGTACGGCGCTTGCTCCCCGAGCTCATACATGGGCCAGAATGGGAAGTGCCAACGCTGCCATCAAGTTTGCCATAGTTGTTATGGACCAGGCCAAGACGACTGCCTCAACTGCAAAAAATCACACTTCTTACTAAGTAGGAAATGAAAAAACAGACATGTACTGTAGCTCATATCCTTTCCTTTTCCTCTTGAAATATTGACTTTGTGTCTTTGTCAATCAGACAGCACATGTGTGCAGGGTTGTCCTGAGGGTTACTTCGCTAGGATGGACAAGGATGAGCGCATGTGTGGGCGCTGCCACTTCAGCTGTAAGACATGTGTTGGCCATCACAGTGTGCAGTGTGTCATCTGTAAACCTGGATTCTTCAAGGAGGGAAACACCTGCGTCAAAACCTGCTCAGAGGGGTCAGACAAGCACACATAACAGGCGCACTAAAACACAGTCGTAGTCTCACATCCTTTCATGAGAAACCATCATACGCTCTTTCTTTCTCAGTCACTTTGGCAACGCAGCCACCACGGTTTGTGAGCGCTGTGACCCCTCTTGTAGCCAGTGCTGGGGCAGTGGTGGCAGAAACTGTCTGAGCTGCAGGGAGGGCTATGTCTACATGAAGCAGTGGGGGCAGTGCCTGCAGAGCTGTCCTCCAGGCTACTACCAAGTCAGTTCTTCCATGAGCTGTCACAAGTGTCATCCTACCTGCAAGACCTGCAGCGGTAAACGAAACCTGTCATGCATAATTAGTGATTCCTAATTGCATTGTCCTTTTTTAAATGTAATTTTTTTTATACCAAATCCGATGGGGAACTATCTTTCTGTAGCAGGTCATGTTCCCATTAGTTACCGTTACTGTTACAAGGATGGATGCCTATTGGAACGATAATGGAACCTAGAGTGAGGATGAAGAGTAACAAGTATTATTTTAGGAATACTTACCTTACATTTTCAAAAAGGGGTGCGTCTCACTGCACTTGATCTTCCATATATTCTGCTGGGCCAGGTGATGCGCATCTATGCCTCCTTTCATGTTATGACTCTCTCCTCTCAGATGTACCTAGAGTTAGGACAGACCATGGGGAAAACAGCATATGCACCGTAGACATGGAATCATTTACAGAAAGACCTAAATTTAAATTTGCCTTATCTGTTGTGAATTTAAATGCATAATAAGGAATGCAGTGAAAGGAGGGTTGTGGATGTTTCTCTTGAGAAGCCACTTAATGTTTTATTGATTTATATTATGGGTATTTTATATTGTATGTTGTTGTGATTTATATTTATTTTGTATTAATAGTATTTTGAGATATTTTTGAGTTTATATAGCTGATATTTTGGCCAGGTCTCCCTTGTAAAAGAGATCTCAATGGGACTTCCTGGTAAAATAATAATAATAATAATAATGACTCTCTCCTCTCAGATGCGAACGCTTTAGCCTGTGAGTCCTGTTATTACGGCTACAGGTTAATGAGTACCCTATGTGACCCCGAGTGTTCGATAGGCTACTATGCTGCTTCAAAGGTGACAGATCGCTTACGTTTCTTCATTTACAAATTGTTTTTGTGGATATTCACCCTACTCATTTGCCATATGATAAAGTGAATAATATATTAGAGCTGTAGCAGCAATTTGGCAAAGCTGCTCTGCAATTCATTTGCAGATCAGCTGTGTGAACCGGGCACTCAGTCTGTGTGTTCCTCACCAGGACTCCACGTCAGAGAGCGATAAACTGAAGTGCACTGCGTGCCACCCGTCTTGCTTGGGCTGCCGGGGTCCCAGCATTTGGAACTGCACCGTGTGCCACGCGGGCCAGCTCTTGTCTGATGATGGTCGCTGCTTGACCTGCTGTGGAAAAGAAATACACGACAAAGACGAACAAATACCGAGGGAGTGCTGTGACTGCAAGAAATCAACATGTAAGTGAGGACCCACACTGAAACACAAACTTCCAGCAAACATACCTGTGTGGCCAGCCTGTGTCATCTTTTCAGTGGAAATTTGCGAACAGACACTGTCTTCATACTTGTTTGTGGAAAATAGTGTTTATGTGTGTGTGAGTCATCTGCCATTCGTTGGTTGCCCCGTATAATTTATTTAATTGATAGGTTTTCTGCAGACTAGACATCATTTTTATCTTCCTGTTTGCACTATTTTGAAATGACACAAATTACCAGGAATTTTCCAAATGTCTCTCGGTTTTTAGCGGCATAAACAAGACAGCATTTTCATTCATCTTATAAAACTTACTCATGACAGGCAAGAATTTTTCAAGTAAACCAAATATACACTTTACATCTGTGCAGTCTAATCTCATGGTCTGCTCTCTCTCTCTCTCTCCTTTTTTCTTAGTCGAATGCATCATGGGCGTCAACTTTGTGCTGCTGCAGGGTGAGGCTCAGGGCAGCGCAGCTAAACTCTTTGTCACTGTTTGTGTTCTGCTCATCCTCTCTGCGGGTGGAGTGGCCTTTCTCTTCTTCAATGCTCGATCTAAATCACGCGTCGTGATGCCAAAAACCAGAACTGGAGGGTATCAGACGCTGAAGACCGATGAAAACACTGCATCACAATCCACCACCTCCTCACTTGGGGATTACAGCGACAGAATCATTGACGGTGAAGATGATGAAGAAGAGGATGATGATGATGATATTGTGTACATGGCACAAGACGGAACGGTGTATAAGAAGTTCAAATATGGGCTCTTGGATGAAGATGAGATTGAACTAGAGTATGATGATGAGAGCTACTCATATAGATGAAAAGAGAATGGACAGATTTAGTCCAAATAAATAATACTTGATATTTTTTTTTGCTGTGAAATGTGTTTGTTTCGAAAATGCTTAAAGAAGTAGAAACTGATCAATTGTATAAACATCATGCATCTGTTAATTCAATATTTAGCAAGTGGAGCATGGCGATGTGTAATTATTTATGACAAAAGACAAGTCTGGGAAAGGAATTATTCATATAATCAATATTTTGTGCTTTAAAGTCTAAAAATCTGAACCATCACTCCAGTTGTATCTACACAGGCCATCCTTGTTATTTTGGTGAAAATTATTTGGTTGTCTCATGTTTTGCTTAAAAAAAACATCATGAACAGGACAGGACAGGTATCAGTGTTATCAGGATGTTAATTTAGTCAGACAGCATGAAAAGGAAGAACTGTGTTGGAAGATTCGGCAGCTATAGCTGCGTTTCACTCGGCCAAAATGTAAAACCAGTTTAGGTCAACGTACAGTGTTGTTTAGAGCAATGCATGAATGGAATTCACGACCAGAAAACATTAAACAAAGTACTGCTTACAGTTTTAAGAAGAAACTGAAAATATACTATAAAAAAATAAATGAAGGTATAACTTTTTTTTACCTAAGGGAAATCTAAAATATCTCCTTATCTTCAACTAAATTCTGTCTTGGAATGGAAAATAAGAATGTTTTATTTCAATACTGCATCTGTAATCTAATGATTGTTTGTTTTGTTTGCTTGTTTTATTTTTAATTTTTTTTTTTTGTTTGTTTGTTTTGTTAATGTAATCTGTCTTTTTTTTTTAATGTAAACTGACTCCAGGAAGAATATGCAGCATGCTGCTGACGCTAATGGGGATCTCAATAAACATAAACATAAACATAGACATCCAGTTGGATGGATTGAAGGGTATCAGGTGATGTCATTGAGATGAGCTGTTATCAGACAGTAATCTAAACTTCAGGCTGAGCTTGACTTTGTGTCCAGCTTGAAATAATGTCATTCTCACTTGGGCTGAAACTAATTTTTATTGACATCTCTCATACATGTTAGAGATACAAATAAATCCAAGAACAAACCTGATTGATATATGACTTTTAAGACCAATAACAATATTTGGTGATATAAAAAGACGATATTTCGGCCAATATTTCTTTCTTTCAGACACTTGAAACGTAAACAGATTTCCCTGTGTAATTATTTATGGTTCTTTAAGATAGTATGACAGTGCAGTTTAAAAATCATTTTGTTTTATTGCCACAAGAAGTCGTGGAGTACTCGTTTATGCTCTGCCAGACTCTGCTCGGATCAGCTGGTTGTTGTGTTTGAAACACCTGTTGCCAACAGTGCCCTCTGGTGGACAAACTATGCAAGATCAACAGTCTTAACATGGTTGAAGGATGTTTCTCCCATCTCTTCTTTACTTTTTAATTTTTAATTGATCAACCGTTATAAATGCTGATACTACTTTATTGGCAAATGGCTAATATCAGCCGATGCATTGTTCCTGCTCTAATAAAGTTACTCTCTAAACCTGCGTGGGCCATCTAGATTAAGTTATAAAGTTATAAATGTGACTCGAGATGTGACACACTGCACAATGTGTCTGCTGGGTTGAGCCAGATGTTGGATTATGCAAGTGAAAAAAGTATGCTTACAAGACAGAAGTGATACAGTAATTACATGACTGTTTGCAGGATTGAGCTTTATGTCTGCAAAACTAAAGACAAAGCATCTTTGCACATCATACACAAGACTACATTTGACAGCACATCCAGACATGTGTAATATGCCTCCTCTGCTTCTGCATCCTGGGATTTTAAGCAATTATAATTTTGTGTTGTAATATTACCATTTTATTCTGATGTGCTGTCTTTAACTGTGTTGGAGGAATTCAGAGCAGAATGGTCTGTGACCCTGAGCTGTTTGTGTTGGATCTTTCCAGACCAATTTACACAAACTTTACTCTTTTTTTCTTGTTTAGGCAACATTCAAATCTTGCATGTCTGTCCAGGTGTTCAGATTTCCACTGACAACACAGCTGAATGTTTCAGAAGTGATCTTCCCACACTTCTCCTTAAAATATTTTTCTTACATTCTGACTTTATTTTGACTTCAGTGTTGCGCTCTAGCTTGTATTGTCTAAGATAACTAAGTTGTACAAGTTAAAGCGTTAGGGATTTTTTCCCCTGTACTTGCTGTGAATGATTGTTATGTAATAAAGCTGGATTTTGATCTTTGTTTGAAGAGTAAGTCAGCCTGTGTAATCGCTGACCTTATCGTATTCAAACTGAATTCAGTGTGTGCTTAGGTCATGCAAGAACCTGAACACGTCAAATTTTAAGCTACTGAAAACTAATTTAAAATAAGAACAATTCTTTTTTTAAGCTAATACTAGGACATTTTTATATAAAATGTAATAAAAATGATTTATTAAAACACATGAATGAAAACAAAAGAGGATAAGTTTTATTGACCTCTACATGAAGTAACTCTGGTCCCTGTGTAAACTAAGTAACATGTGAGATACTGGACCGCCCTGCAGTGATGCAGACGGGATAAAAATCTTTGACAGGCTTCATAAAGCAGCACAATTAATGACTCCGGTCCTTTACACCCATTAGAAATGAAACTCCTAAAAGGTAGTTCACCAGCCAAAATAGCTGAGAAGCTCTTGTTGTATGACAAATGTCAGCATTCTTTAAAATGCAACCATCGACTCCCTAACTCCATTACTCCCTAAACAACACTTTAATAAACTAATATAATAAAATAGTTTTAAAAGCCGAAATCACATCAATAGGCTTCCACATTTCTTCAATTAAATTAAAATTTCCAGGGTTTCAAATAAAAGCAGACACTCGTTTCTTGTGTCGCATTCACTGTAAAAGCCTAACAGGTACAAGTGTGTACACACACACACACAGGCCTAGCATCACTGTAAAGTGATACTTCTCAGCCAGGGCTTTGATAACAGTTTCTGAATATAAATACATTAACGCTGTGACAGATTTAGATACTCAGAATAGTGTGCTTGCTTTACTTTTTACCTTTCCAAATTCTCCCATTTTATTGGTATAAATTTATGTTAAACAGTTCCATATGTAATACAGGAATATCAAACAGGATCTGAGAGATTTCCTTCTTTAGCATCTCATCTGTCAGTGTTTTTCTATCTGGAACAAACTCACAGAGACTGAAATGAAAATGCTAAAAAGAACAGCAAACTCATGCATAAAGCCGTCTTCAGCCTTAGTGTTCTTCATCTACCATTCATTACTGATTAAAAAGGGCTGATCATGGCAAGACAGTCAAGTGATACCTAAATTCAGATGATAAAAAAAACAAAAAACCTAAAATAATAATAAAAAGGCTTTTCTTAAACTGTGTTTCAAGTAAATATTTCTTTAAATAAATAGCCAACTTAACCATTTCCTTCCTGCATTTAAACAAAACTGAATTTCTGGCCTAGTGTCAAAGTTTCATAGAATTTTAGGGCAGTGTCATAACGAAAGGCAAATTTTAGGGTGGTGTCCATTCACTTCCCCCTTTTCTAAAGAGGAACATGAAAGGAGAAAAATCTGAAAACCAAGAACTTGCAAAGAGCCCACAGTTGCATAATGCCATCTAGGTGTTTCTGTTGCAGATAATGCCCAGACCTTCTCTTTAACTGTCACTGAAGCAGAAAAAAAGATAAGTCATGTATTCCCAACCACAGCTAAATGGACATCATATACTTGACAGTCAATTTGTACCTTTATACACAAATTACTACACAACCGCTTCTGCAGTAGTTGTGATTACCTTAGTCCCAAGGTCTGTTTTTAGTGCCTACTCTAGTAAAAGATTCCAAATATACAGCAAGGCCGAGGAGAGGCAGACATAATTAGGCTGCTAAACAGCTCTTTACACAGAAACACTGACAAAGTAAAAGAAAAACTGAATTAAAAAAAACGATTGGTTGCTTGTGATCAGGTCCATGTGCATGCACGGCGACAGCAGACAGATTTCAGAACAATTCTGTGCATTTACATAAACCTTTGTGCAGTTCTGGTCTGTCTGAGTGTATGCACAAAGCAATGCTGTCCTAGCCAGCTGTTAGTGACCATTCATAATAGTCTGTGAGGTGGATGGGCTGGTGGTGGTGGGCAAGACTGAAGACGAGCTGGCTGTGCTGGTGAAGAAGTTGTCGTCTTTCAGCTTGCGATGTTCTGGGAGCTCCAGCTTCCCCTTTGCCTCCTCAATGTCGTTGTTGATTTCCGCAATGAGGGCTTCTGTTAGGACAGAGGTGAAAAGTTAGCAAAGGCAGAAGAATTATGCAAGTACAGGAAAAGGGATGAAGAAAATCTATTAATTGATACACAGTAAAATTTAAAAAGGGTATTACTGGCATCAGGCTACAAAACTTTGGTGTTAAAATGAACGTGAGTGCAAGACATACCGAGTGAGTCAAAGCTTTTTTCTGGACGGATGTAGCCCACCATGACCACGCTGAGAATTTCTCCATAAAAGTCTTCTTTGAATTTGTGAATCACATGAGTCTCCTACACCCAAAAACATATGGAGAGAAGCCAGAATTTACTCAGCTGCTGTTTTTACATTACAAAATGTTACGCTCTGCTCCTGAACCGCTTCGGGGGGGGGGGGGGGGTGCAAAAGGGCAAAAGAAAAAGAAAGAAAGAAGAAAAAGGATAAAAATACATATAAGCCAGCTGACATCCAAATACCAACTGAAAACAAGATTCCCAATTAGATAACAGAAAACATCTGCAAAAGAATGGCCCCAAAGGCTAGCACATGAGAAGAGTCATGTTTCATCAGCAAGTGTTAAAAAACAACAAAAAAAAATTCGACATTCATAAGAATAGTGTCGACACAATGTCGTCAAGCACAATATTATCAAAAACATTAAAAACAGGACAGAAAAAAAATGTGTGCCCTCTAAAGTTTATGAAGACACTAAAAGAACGCGTGGAACGCTTTACACCCGCGGGAAACAACCTCACATTAGGTATGAAAAGAGGGAAGACTACCCATGTAATTGATCCCAACAAGGAGTTTAACAGTAGATCTTCAGCCTCTAGGGCTTTCAGTTTGTGGTGCATAAATGCAATATGCTTCCCTCTGTAGCAATATCTGTTTCAATGGCCACCTCTTTTAGGAAGAGGTACCATTTCTGTACCATTCTGAGAGAACTTGATGAGGCTCTGGTGAATTTGGTGGTGAAGGATTTGCAGCCTTTCACTATTTTGGAGGATGAAGGTTTCAGGGCCTTTGTCTAAAAGCTTGACCCCAGCTACCGCCTTCCATTAAGACAGGTGCTCAAGGAAATGGTGGAGAAGTACACCACCACCAAAGAGAAAGTGAAGGCTGATTTCGTTAGTCTTACAGCTGACATGTGGTTTTCCATAAACATGGATGGGTACCTCGGTGTGACTTGACACTATGTTACAAGTGATGCAAAGATGGCAACAGTTCTGCTCGGGGTGCCCAGGTTGCACCAGTCCAACACAGCTGAGCATATAATGGAGGCTGAGTGGGGAATAACATCAAAAGTTCAGTGTCTGGTTACTGATAATGCTGCAAACATTGCTTTAAGTGTACAGCTGCTAAACCTCTGCCTTGTACTCTGCTTTGCTCACACTTGAAATCTTATTGTAAAGAAAGCCCTCAAACACTTGATCTGCACGAAATCCACAAGAAATCCCCCAAAAATTGTTGTTCAGATCAAGGCAAAGAAAAACTGGTGGAGATAGAAGGGTTGACATAACACTCCATTTAAGCTCGCAACAACAAATGTCAGAGGAGGAACAAGTCTCTACAGCAAAACTGATAGCAGAATGCTGCAGAACACGCTGTCAGCAAAAATTAAACATGCAAGACTAGAGCCCGCTATACAATTGGGTAAATTGCAATGACAGTATAGTCATGCATATTTGGTGCATAATTGACCAAAAACATCCTACTGTCAGTTCATTTTATTAATAGTTTATGATTTCCTCCTTTTTGTACATTAGGCTCACATTTGAAGGATGGCCTGCACACCAGATGTGGGATATATGAGTCATTCCGGATATTTGCCTTGGCCACGCTGCTTGACCCAAGGTTTAAAAATCTGGCATTTGGAAATCCAGTGAAGGCCCAGGAGGCAGAGAGGACCCTGACTGAAGCGTGCTTCACTGCCATGCTCAGCCACCATACGACCACCAGATGGTGAGCAGTTTCAATTAGCATTTCATAGTATGAGGTGACATCAGCTAAAAACATAAAGCAATGTATTAGTTACGCCGATGCTGTATAACTAACTGTAATTTTCACCAATTCATAACCACGGCCCACCACGAGCACCACCGTCATCACGGTGCAGCGGCAGTTCCGGCTCAACTGCTTCGATCGTTTCAGTGTTTTGCAAAGTCTCGCTTTGCCCGTCACTACATCAAGGATTTGGAGTTGAGTGCACAGTTGTCTGCATCGCGGAAAGAACATTTCCAGATTATTACGCATTCTGATGGCTGGAAAAAACTTGCATAAAATTATATAATCTACATGCTGTGGAGTTTACCCACAGCTTCAGTCTGATGACTTTTTGAAGAAGTTCATGTGTTTTCAGTTTAAATATTTTTGTCCAACACTGGTAAATGAATTTTCCTGCCAAAGCTGTGGAGGAAGACGTGAGGCTTGTGACCAGACCATCACTAACTTGAAACCCTTTACTATCAAATACATCTTTTATGGCTATAACACCATGCAGTTTATGTGAATGCCACTTATGTCATGCTTACCATGGATTTCTTGGTATTTTTATAATAAGGGTTCCAGCCGATGCTCATCACCATTTTGTAGACATCACCATTACCCACACAGGCCCAGCCATAGTAGATCCCTGTGCTGATATCAGCTGGAAGATTGTCCACCACAGAGTCTGGGAAGTTGGCTGGAGGTCAGAATGATAATAAGAATACCATGTAAGAAGTTAGTGACCTGCTCAACAGCACTTCAAAGCATACAAAAGTATGTGACTGGCATTTTTTACAAACTGCATCCAACATCTTTGATTTTAAGCTAAAATCTTGCAAATGCTTGAGGCTATTAATAATGCTTTTATATTAAACTCATATGTGCTGGTTACGCCCGTGGCTCTGTGCTATTTGGAGCTCCATTTTGAAAGCCTACAACATATTAAGTTGGCTATTTTAACTGATGCAGTCATCTTTCGTTGTGTGGAAGTTATTTCTCTCATTTTGATCAACTGTAAAGATCCTAAACCCTCAACTCATGAGGTGTTTGAAACATGTAACATTTTTTTCCATCTAAAATGAGAGCAGATAAACTTCAACGTAACCATCAGAACTTTGTAGGTACCCAATTACTGAAGCTGTTATTATTCTAGACAGCTGTGGACAGGGTCAGGACTGGGAGGATGGAAAAAAGAGAGATCAGAGGGTTGTGGAAAGAAAGGGTAAATTATACTGAGACTGTTTTGTGTACACCTGAATAGTTTGAAAATTCAATAGAGATGTTAACAAACTGAGCCCATTTTAAAGAAGTACGAGCACACCAGTGGGAGACTCAAGGCCCTTCCTTTACCAAACCAGGAACCTTCTAGACCTACAAGTTTTGAAATCTTAAATTTAAATATACTATATGTGAGATTAAATAAATCTGTTAAAAACGGTGAATCATCGTTACACCGCAATGAAAAGACGGAGCGATAGTTGCGTAAAAGGTGCAGGACAGCTTACACGTGTGTAAACGGGCAGATAGCCAACACAAAGGAACAGCGGGCATAATAGAGTATCTCATCTGAAATGCTCTCTCGGACATGTAATGTGTAACCACAGATCATTAATATTAATTATATTCTCTATGCTTTGTCTCCAACACTGCGCAATTCTGACTACGTTATGTGCGTAAATCTGGGTTTACGTTAGCTTAATGATTATAAACAAATGGTAGAATGATCGACTCACCTGTGGGAATACCGAGCTCTTTGCTTCCTCTCCCAAATCCTCGAATGACCTCTCCACGGCAGAAATACGGGAGACTCCTCATGACTAGTATCCAGATAACAGCTGCCTGTCTTGGATGAGTGCTATAGAATGACCTCGAACGACACACGGAAGTCGGGTGGCTAATCAGACAGGGCTACAGTTACCTAACGCACTCTTTTCTCCGAAATTTGACCCCTGTGGAGTTCAGAGTTCACATTCGCATTTAGCTATAACGTTAGCTTCCTCGAATGGGATGAGGTTAAATGTTAGTCTGGTGAAAGTTCACCAGCTATCAATGCTAATAACTGTTAGCCTTATTGGAGGCGAACAGTTCCTGAAGTGGTTTTATCCGAAGCTACTGCTGCTGTTTACAACAGACTGAAAGACCACAGTCTCGGCTTCACACGGGTCCACTCTCAGTATGACGGAGAAAACGAAACCCGTATCCTCACAGAGAGCCGGTGATGTTACATGTGTTTGACTCTCACACATATCTGCGTCAGCAACCCCTCGGATGACGTCATTGACCGCGTGATCAAAGAGGGGACGAGTCATAGATATATATACATAGATACCTCGTTGACTGGTTCGGCCCGCTGATGCGACGTAACTGTGTGTCCGCCAT
>JAVDPK010000780.1:206981-218044 GCA_034780415.1 Cichlasoma orientale | reverse complement strand
GTGTTTCTACCCCCCCCCCCCCCAAACTAAAGCCCCTCTAACAGACTCTGATTAGCATAAGGCCTGCTAACAATAGAGAGAAGCAACACAGAGAGACTGCTACATATGTTTACAGACACACACAAGGTTTTCTTTTTCCTTTTTTAAATCTCCATCATATACGGGGCTCCTACCTTTCCCTCACCCTGTCTTCTCGCAGCACGAGTGACTGAATCACTCGCTCCACTATCAAGTCACATGACCACTTGATTATGGAAAGGTCTATTGTGTGTGTGTGTATGGAAACTCTTAAAAGAGGGCACGGGTTATCAGAATTGCAAAATGGAGCAAAACACAAACCGTGATGCGAACTGCTAACAGGAACAATTAATAACCAATGTGCAAAAACCACACGCACAAATGCGCAGGAAGCATGCGCCGCCACACGTCATATATACATAAATACAGACAATTAGTACTGATGTCAGAACTTAACTTTTGTTTTTGAGGCACATTTATTTACCGCTATAGTTCAAATATAATTTCCTTTTAGAGCGACTGTGTTAACTCTACACCACCGGAGACACACATTCAATACTATATTTTGCTAACTGTACATCAGAAATGGGCCCAGTTCTGCTTTTATAATAACTGTTTAACTTTATAAATCTTCTTATACGGTGCAGTCACTCATTACAGTGGAACTATTATGCTTTTCTTACTACGACACTGCAATGATCTTGATCACTGTAATATACACGAGCGGTGCATTCAGATTTGGGATCTAAGCAGCGGGGAAAATTTGGGACCCACTGGGCAGTTTTGATTTTCCAGGTCTTACGGTCTTTGCTACAAAAATACAGTTAGCCTAATTAAAAAAATGAATAAGGAGAAGGACGAGGAGAAGAAGCAGCAGCGGAAGAAGAATATGAGCCTTGCTGCATTGACCAAAAATGTAAGAACTACATATCAGTTTCATATTGAGCTGTGCTGCCATCGTGTGGTTAAAAACAACATTGCATGCCTTAGTCTTTCTTCCAGTCATTGTGGGGGGAAAAAAAAAAAAAACAGTGATAGAAAATATTTAGTAAGCCAGGGGTACACATGTAGCTAATAAAGTACCAAATACTTATAGATGCCAGAAAAGAGTAAGAATTGAAGTTTTACACAGTGAATGACCTGCTCAACTTACTGAGTCTGTATGAGAAAAAGCTCACCTTGACAGGAAAAAGTGAACATATCCCTCCGGCACATACCGTGCATGATCTTCTGCCTCAGTGTGGACGTCTGGCTGATAGAATGGCTGCCCTTCAGACTGATAATGAGCATGGTCTGACTGTGGCTCATACTGACCCTGGCCATCAGTTTGATACTGAGAGTACTCGAGGTCAGAAGTGCACAAAGAGGTGGAGATACCTATATACTGGCTTTCAGCTGTGTACTGACACCTAAAGTGTTCGTCATCCAAGCAGTTTGGGGCATTATCTCCAGCTTCAAAATAGCTCTCAGTCTGCTCATATCTGTATTTAGTAGGTGTGGCATCAGTTGTAAACTCAGCATAGACATCAGTGGTATGCCGCTCTCTGCTGGATTTGGTCTCTACGAAGGCTGGATAGGTGCACTGGTTTTCAGTTCTTTGGTCGATGTGATGGTAGTTGTAGCCATACTGGGTTTGACCCTGAGTTGCGGTCTGTTGTCCTGACCACTGGTATGCAGCATTTTCTTGAGCAGGCTGGGACGACAGTTGTGATGTCACATCTTGGTGTGTTCTTTCACAGGAAAAGGGGATCAATGCAGAGAGAAGTTCAGAATTAATACACATGGAGTCACAGTGATGCTGTTTCATCTATGCATTTATACACCAGACACACACTCAAACTCTGCCGAAAGTCCACTATATAATATATCATTAGGAAACTTTGGGGCCTTGGAGGCTTCATTTTCCTTGTGTAATTGTTTTTTGGCGTGTTGAATAAACTAAATTTTACATTAAAGACACCCTGTGGGCTTCTTGGCTGCTAGCAGCACCACCGCGCAGTTGGACCCTGTTTTTCTTTGTTCACCGCTAAATGTGCAAAGACACAAATGCACGTAGATGGGCACATGAGTGACAGGATTTAAATTCCAGCCATTATTCAACCAATCAACAGGTGGCGGTAATGTGCAAAAAAAACAAACAAACCCAAAAAACACAGCAGTGCCCCAGCCAAAGCAAGAAAGCAATGAAGCCTGCAAGCAAGAAAACTATAGAGTATGCAGAGAAGAATGCAGTTTTTTTTGAGCATGTATATTTGCATACAGTTGTTAAGCCTTAAGGATACTTTCATTGTGTTTTGTGGAGTTAAATCTAATCATAATGTTAAATTATTTAAGTGAAAACCCAACAGGACAGTTTCAACAATGTTTACAATCAGCAAGGAGGATCAAAATAAGATTTCTTTAATTTTGAAGGCCAGTCCCTCAGAAAAAAAACTTACAGAATATTTTCACCATTTACTGAAATAATGAAAAGGCTACGCTTCCTAGACAGCATATTTAAAATATTTAAAGCACAAATACCATACAACATAAAGAAATCTGCTAATATACGGTTGAGGCTACATGAGCAACTTATTTTCCTGATGTACTGGTGATTACCTACACACGCACACTCTTAGACAGAACAGCACACACACCAACACCTTGCAAGAGAGCTAGGGGAGCTGTTTCCATTAGCTGTGGTGGGTCTCCAGCTGTAATGAGGCAGGTAATGCATATCTAATGAGGCATAAACAGATTTATAAACACACTCAAAAAAACACACAAAGCTGCAGATCAAACCTTGCTGCTGAACACACGAGATGCACTTACATACACATGCAGGGTTTGTTGCTTTCTCACACACACCCACATATTATATACAGACAGTCTCCTCATGCTCTCACTCATCCTGTCAGCCACTCATCCATCCAACACACACACACACACACACCTGGGTCACCAGGCTCACGTCCGCAGGTGGGCCTTCTGACTCGTCAGTTCAGTTATGCTAATAATCCTCAAACATACTTCACTGATAAAACTTTAGAGACTAAAAGAACCAAGGGAGGGAGAGGGAGAGGGAGGGGAGGGAGGGCTCTGTGTATCTGTGTATCTGTGTGTGAGAGAGACAGGTCTATGTGTGCAGGCATTTTCATTCACTTGCTGTTAGCAGCCTGAGAATAGAAAAGTCCATCGAGAACATCAAGGAAGAAAGAGTGGTGTAGAAGTATTTCTACGCCTTCTCTAGTTACCACAAATGAAGTCACTTCTAAATTCACTGTATGTGGAATTAAGGCATTTGGAATGTGTTGCTTACCTTAAATCAGGTAAATAACTATCTTGTGAGGCTCCAACATCTCCAGTCTGATGTTCAGTAGACCATTTATCCCAATCATCAGTCCTTATAGGCCGGGCATCACAGTAATCCACTCTGTTGAGTAGAAACCCATCCCTCTTTGGCTCATGTGTTTGTTGAAATGAAGAACCTCCAATCAGGTCATCAGTGAAGCTCAGTAGGTCTGAAGACACTAACTCTTCTCTTTCTTCCCTCTCTCTTTGTACTTCTGAGGTCCATTCTGGAAGGCTAGTGTGCTCTGGCGCGTCAGCTTCCTCATCCTGCTCCTCATTGTCATTTTCCTCTTCCATTAAATCTCCAGAAAATGGTAATCCGAGTCTTTTGTCAATAGAAACACATGCTTCATTTACAGGGGTGCCAATCAGAGAGCTGGTATGGGAGGCTGAACTGCTGGTAAGCACGGGGGATTGTGGCTCAGGTGTGGTTTGGGATGTGTCCTGTCTCCCTAACTGAGCCCCCCAGACTTGAAAGTCACCCAAGGAAGCCGGACATGGTGAAGGAGCCGGTGGCGAATGACCGCCTTCGTCTGAATCTTCCATCGAGATCTGTGAGCGGACATAAACCTCCTCTATGGTTTTCAAAAAGTGATCTGATGGATATCTTAATGATGGAGACACACTCCGGGGCACAATGCTTGATTCACTGTCATAATTTCCTTCTTCAAACTGTGATTGACTGCAGCCTGTCGGTCTTGAATCTGACTGATGAGAAGCTTCAGTGTCATTTTTTGATTGGCTGGGACCGACAATTTCTGGAACCACGTGATGCTTAGTGGCACAATCAAGAGTTGCTTGGTAATGAGTTGATTTGACAGCTTGATTTTGGTCAGTTTCCATGACTTGGTGTTTTGCAGCTTGGGCCTGAGTTTGCAGTACTGAGGCAGCATAGGACAGCATGCTGAACGTCGCCATGGACTTCTTCGTTCCCTTTGATTGCCTTTCACTCTGTTTAGGCCTCTCATGCCACTCTCTTGTAGCTTCTTTTACTGTGCCAGATACGAAGATGTACTCCATTTCTAGGCCAAGTTCATCTTGACTATCTGTGTGGCAACTGTCATCGTTTTTCAGTGGGTCCCTCTCACCATGAGGACTGGAAATCAGCAACGTACTTTCTGTGCTCTCGTTTTTAGCTCCCACTTGGCTTTCAGCGGCAAGCTCACCTTCAGTGGTCGTCACACAGCTCAGGGATAACGCTTGATCAGTCTGGATTTGAGGTTCAGCAGCTTCCTCTGGACTCCGTGAAATTAGCCGAGTGCCGGTGGAGCAGCTGACCAGAAGAAATGGGGAATGATCTCTGGGTTGCTCTATCCAGTCAGTCTCCTCTGATCCTTCCCTGCTTCTGTGACCCATCTCACTGGCTGCCTCAAATAGAAACACTTGGTTGTCTGGATGTTCTTTATTTGAAATATCTACTCTCTCATTTGTCTGAACGGGTTTGGTCACAGCTATAAAAGGGCTAGACTGCTCCTCTAGCTGTATCATGTCTACTGCAGGGCAAGAAGAAGTGTCAGGGGAGGATGTCAGGCTCCACACACCTGCTCCTACGTTGTCATATTCAGAGGTGGAGGTGACCATGCCACAGACAGGTAAGTCCCATGTGTCAGCGCATTCATAGGTGGATATTTCATCTTCATCTTCTGCAGAGTTCTTTTGGCTCTGAGCACTTTGTAGATCTTTGTCCTCCAATTCTTCACTCTGTGTTGTACCCTCTGCAGCCTCTATGACTATTTTCACAACTTCAGGTATCTGGTTAAATGTTTCACGCATACCACTCTTCTCCTCTAAAATGTTTTCTTCTTTGTCTGGTTTGTTGCTATGTGTCTCACTGGCATCCACCGAATCCATGTGAGTAAAATGCTTTCCATTTTCAGGACCTTCAGGAGTGGTCATTGCGGAAGAGCTGTCTTCCTGTATGGTGGTGTTCCACATCTCCATGCCACCATCTGAGTATCCCAGTGGACTTTCTACCGACGTGCCGCCCTTTATATTGGGGTTCAGTCCACAGAAAGAACCAGAGTTTTCAGATAAGTTGTCAGGGGTGGTGAGAGGTGACAGACTGTCATCCCGGATTGTCATATTCCACATGTCTAGTGATTCGGGGTAAGATGTGGTGGTTCCACTATCAGATTTAAGAAATCCCTTCTGAGCTGAGTATGTCCAGAAGTCTAAGAGCTCCAGCTGTTGGTCTCTTTTTTTCCCTTCATCCTCTTCTTTAGATGTGTCTGGTGTTAAAGTGTTCAAGACCGTTTTCTTTGTTGACAACTGTGTTTTTTCTTGTGCTCCAGTAACGCCAGCTCTGCTTTTTCCAATTGAATCTTCCTCTGGTGGCGTCAGCTGAAGATCGGCTAATCTAACGGGTTTCCACTCATCCTTAAGTACACAATCTGAGTTCCAGTTTTCATATGATTCAGTCTGTTCAGTGATCAGACTAAGCTGAGGTTCAAGACTTTTTCCTTTGTGGTGGGAATTCTCTGACTTTAAGGTCTCTTGTCTGCTTTCTTTTTCTCTCATGTTACCGACTAAGTCATTGCCTCCAACTTCTTCCAAAATATTAGGTGGGCTCTCGGAATCTTTAGGTCTATTCCACACATTATTGTCACTTGAGGACAATGCTCCCTGTGTGTCAAAGCCCAGTTCATCCCAGGTCTCTGACAAAGAAGATGACACGCTGTCTTTATGCTGTAGGCAACTGATCCTTTCAACAACATCTTCTGGAAAGAACCTGACCCCACAGCTGCTGGGTGGGCGGCTGCCTACCAGGCTGTTGACCGGGGTTGGCGGAACCACAGTGTCAATCATCTCATTCCCATGGCTTGAACCACGGCGATCAATTGAACAATTTCCACTTTCAAGTCCTCCAACTGAGTCGGGAGCAGAAAAATCAAGAAAGCTTAGCTCTTCAAGTTCTGATAAGCTAGAGCTCCCTGCTCTTCTTTCGTCTTCATCTCCTCTTTCTCCAGAACTTGTCAGTTCTCCCCCTGCTGGTACAGGCTGGTCACTGCTATGCAGTGGGTCAAAATTAAACAGGTCAAAGTTATCGCTCCTGTTTCTGCTCGAGCGGTGTTTCTTCCTCTCAGGCGGGACAGGAGGCGAGAGCGATAACAACCCCAAAGGAGAGGGGTTTCTCAGAAAGAGTCCTCCTAGCCCTGTTGCTGGACCACCGCCTGCTAATACCTCACCCACTGGACTGTCATCACTAAGGAATACTGAACTCTCCTTGGAGGAGCGGCTGCTACGAATGGTGGTCATTCCGCTGTCAGGGCTCACCAGCTCCCCACCAACATTGACTCCTACACCTCCCGTGTCCTCGTCACCATCTCCCATCACCCTGTTTGCAAGAGATAAAAAAAAAAAAAAGGTATCATGAATATCTCATTTGTCCTGAACTATTGCTGTCATTTAAAAATACAGACATTCAGATATTTCAGAGATTTTATACCTTGCTGTTGCCACTGTATCGCCATTGCCCCCCTCGACTCTCTCTATGTCAGAACCATCCATGTCATTGATACCAGATGATCCCTGGGAGAACTCCACGCTGCCTGCTACTCCCTCTGTGGAAGAGGTCCTACTACTGGGGTGGCAGGCTAATACAGAACCCCGCCGGTCGACAAAGTCCTTAAGAAGGCCCCGGATCTCTTCCTCCAGCAGTGGTGGAGTACCAGAGGATGCAGAGGTGTTTAGCGGAATATGGTAGACCTGAAGGCTCTCCAGAGCCTCCAGTTCACCGGAAAGAGACCAGCTGGAAGACTCTTCCAACTCGGAGCAGACCTGCAATAGAAGCTTATTTAAATGTACCGCCTATCCTTATTTTATTTAGTTAATCTTTTTGAAATTACTTTTTTGAAAAGCTTGATTACTAGAGTGAGGATGACATAACTGCATAGCATTCTAGAACAAGCAGTTTGACTACTGAGCATCATAGCCTAGGGATCATTGCTATAGGGCACGGGCTTGGCGACCTTTATTATCAAAGGAGCCGTTTTTGACAAAACAAAACAACAACACAATTTTACTTTTATTGCCAACAAAACAAACATTTTGAAGAGGAGGAAAGGCTACTTTGAAGCAGAGTTGTGATAAAGGGTATATTTTAAATACTTTAAATGTAGCCTAATTTGATAGTACATAAAACATATAGCAGTCTAACAGCAAAAGTTAAAAAAAAAAAAAAAAAAAAAACACGCCAATTTTGGCCCAGCAAAATCAAGTGGAAAAGATGCCAGGTGAAATACGTACACTATGGTACATATTTTAGTTAATGAAACCTTATTTGTTTATTTCTTTTTTATTCAGTGTGTAGGCTACACAGTTTTGCAACTGGAGAATGTAAAGAATCACACAGAGCAGTGATAAATAAAAAATGAAAAAAATAACTATTGTTTATTTTCACATTTGTACTAATGGCTCCAGAGCCATTAGCCAAGGCACAGTCAGTCAGGTCCTTTCAACAGAACTTGTTTCTTGACTGTTCTGGTGATTTACCTGTTTCAGGATATCTGTATTGTTTGAGTAGACAGCCACCTGCTGGCGTGGATGGTGAACTGAATCACTGATGGACAGGAGAACCACAAGACTGTCGTACCCATGGTGGTGACTGAATGACTTAAGCACACCCACATAATCGTGCCAGTCCTGAAAGTGACCAAAAAAAATACATTTTATTAGTATGATAAAAAAAAAAAAGTGTCTTCAAATTAATGATAAATCTTTTCTATTACTGGATAGAGCTACATAGGAAACTTTGTAAGACTCTGCCTGTTATTGCACATATGATTTAATTTAATTTAGTAAAACTTGAGTGGTTTCAGAAAAAAAACAAAAAACCTTCATCTGTAGCAATGAGAGACGAAGCTGTCAAAGCACACAGAGGGGTAGAGAGACACTTTGTGATTTATTGTTTGGAAATTAACTGTTTGCTCTTAAAACAGCCACCATGCACAGATTATGGTAATTCGGTGAGACACACAGTGATTGATGGATGGAAAGTTGCATTAATTAATTGTTTTGTTTGTCAAGGGAACTTGTTTTTTCTTTCCCTCTGCAATGATTAACAACAATGTTATGGGAACCGTAATTTGCTACGCAGGGTTACACATAAAGTGTGCAAAGTGATACTTTTGAAAACATATTTGCTTGATTAATCTAGATTTGTTGTACAACTGTTTGTTTTGTAAAGTTCTCAAAATTGTTGTTGTGCTTACTTAAGTAGAAATTTTAAACAAAAGAGAGATTTAGAGTAAAACTAATAAAGGAAGTTTGACTTTCATGTGTGTGTCTGCTGCAGTCAAAAAAACATTTCTTTTTACGCCGCCCGACGTGTCAGTCCAATGATGTTTGAGCATATGTATTCCTTTGCTATGCAGTCAGTGTGTGTGGTCCTCCTCACTGCTTGTGCGTGCATGTGTATGTACTTGTATCGGACCACTGAAAGTGATTGATGAGTGCTTGTGGCGCTGTATCTGCCCAGGCTGTGTCAATATTAACCTGTGAGGATGAGGGGTCTACAATACTCCTCCCACTGTTCCTCCCTCCATCCCTCCATCCTTCTCTCGCTCCACAATATGGCTGCTGTCACACTCCAGCCCATCAATCCTCGCGCACACACACAACTGTCATTTCACTGACACTGCCATTTCTCAACACTGATATCCTGATGAGTGCAATGAAGCCTCCCAAGATTCGTTAAAACACACATATTCACTCACATGAGCGCAAACACAAGCAAATGCGCACGTAGCACGAGCGCACGCAGATACACACATGAATTCACCTGCGCCCGTGTGCTTTGGTGTGAGTTTGGGCGGCAACATGAGCTGGTGTGTACGCGTGTGAGGTCTAGTAAAGCAATAAAGTCTTCATCATTTATGGTACAATATACACAGAAATGATCAGATGATGGTACTGAAGCTACTAGCCAACTGTGTGCATATGCACTCAAAACCACACACACACGCGGGCACACACACACACACGGAAATATAGTCAGAAAACGAGTAGAGTGCAAATCTCTGCGATAACACGCAGGGCGACAGTCTGTCTGCCATTTGGCTCTTAACTGAGTAAATTACTACTCATATTGCCTGCCCCTCCTCTTTCTCCCTCTGCCACCTCCAGATACACAGATTGCCTTTTCTTATAAATTATCAACATGTTAGATACAAAAAACCACTTGCTAACTGTCTCCAAAAACCTTAGGATACGGACACAGAGACCTGTATCCCATTTGCTGCACTTACAGGTAGCGAATATATTGCTTTAAATCCTTCATTTGACTTGCTTTTAACTGACTTTATGTTAACGTGTTCACTCAGGGCTGAAAGTCACAGGAAACTATATTTTCTTTTTTTTCGTGCACAGACAGTTTGAAGATTACATTTGGAAACAACAGCAAAAAATCATGCCGTTTAAAGTGTCTGCGTCAACATTCGCGCTACAGATGAGCTACATTAACCCAATAAGTAAGGACTGCTGTCCATCCCGTCACTTAGCATCAGCGAGAAAACTTGTTTTCCCTTCGGAAGTGATGTTAAAATTATGAGCGTGGAAAGGAAGATCAGCTGATATTTATGATATTAAGGGCAGAGTTGCTGCTTTTTACTATATACTTCACTGCAGTTCATTCAGTCATTTTGCCTGCTCCTTATTATTACGTTACAGGATAAAAGGAAAGAACTCAGTGGCATTAAAAGCTCCATGGACTACAACTTCAGAAAACACAGGCAAATAGACAAAACAAATGCGAACTAAAAAAACAACAAAAACACACAACAGATATATGCTGCCTGTACATAAAAAAAAAAAGGAGAAAATGCAAACAAATACAGTAAAGCTGCAGGTAGCCAGACTATCAGGAGGCACTACAAAGATTGCTGGGACATGCCTGTTGTTGCCAAAGTGCTGTGGCAAAATGAGCTCAAGCAGATTGACTGTTGATATTTGCTTCATTCATTAATATTTTATTTAGGCTTATATACTGTTAAATCTGACGCGTTTCTGTTTCTTGCTGGAGTTTTCTGTATTTGCAGCATGATGATTATTTGTGTTTTCTCTAAATGCTGAAAATATTCTGTAAAACTGGAAGATTTTTTTTCCTTGTGTTTTGCCTGTTTGCCTGCACTGCATTGAGCTAAGACCGCAGAATGCAACAATTACACCTACAACAGAAGGAAAAATGATGTTTGTGATTGTGTAGTGTCAGCGTGAGCTGTTTGATCTACATTTGGTTTGCTGTAGTTTTCTTCAGGGGTTTTGATTAAGACTTTTTTTTTGGTCTAAACGGGTTGTAAAATCATGACTGCGAGAACTTTTCTGAAAAGTAGTGTTTTTTTTGTTTTTTTAAATTCAAAGATACTCTTTAGATGTAATTTCTACTGTCACTGCTTAAACTTTTCATAAAGCGATAAATACAGAAAGAAACTGTTCAAGAACACTTGATTGTCTGCAGAAAGCACAACTTTCATGTTTACTAACCAATAATACCATGAGTGGCCAAAATAAGGTTGAACCCACAGTTGACACCGCATTATTATTTATTAGGGATCAGTATAATTTGTGTGTTATTATTGTTTATTTTAGGTATGAACTTATTGCATTAAACCCCAAAATCATTTTTTTTCTCCTTCACCTGTCCTATTTTGTGTGTGTGTGTGTGTGTGTGTGTGTGTGTGTGTGTGTGTGTGTGTGTGTGTGTGTGTGTGTGTGTGTGT
>JAVDPK010000780.1:190687-205687 GCA_034780415.1 Cichlasoma orientale | reverse complement strand
ACAAATTTACATCAAAATATGTATCTTGAATCTTGTTGATGTGTTTATAGCACGAGAGTATTATTACTATGTAAGAAGCTGCAATCTAACACTTAAACTAGTTGGAAAAAAAACATCAAGAAATCCGAGGATACTGTAAATAGAATACAATCTTTATGCCTTCACATTTAACACAGGGATATTTCACATGGCTACAGCAGTATGTACTTCATGAATCTGCTCACCCAGAAAATCACTGCAGCGCAAGAAAGAAAGACACAGAATGCCAGAGAGTAATAGAAAAATAGAGGGGCGGAGGGGCGGGGGACCCTGGCTTCCTGGTCTTCAATCTTAGTCCCTGGGAGGCCCACCCTGCACCTGCTGTCTCCTAGTGCGTCTCATCAGAAAGGCATTTACTGAGTGCCGTGGCTGCGGGCCCCTTCATTAGTGAGCATAATTATTTGTGCAAGTGGCGTAGGGCAAAACTGGCCCTGCATAAACAAACAGAAGGGCCGGAGGACTGTGAACAAACAACGCATTAGAGACAATCAACGTCGCCACAACGAAACCTAAAGCGCAGCTCAGATGGAGATGGACACAAACGCAAACACAATCGGATAAAACAGAACAAACAAATCTACCTAAACAACACAAAACATTTCATAAATGAAAACAGGAAAAGTAAACAACCTCCAAAATAATGCTAAATCATATGCATTACTAGATCAGCTGCAGCTGATGTGAGCCACTGAACTGACAACTCTGCGCGTATCTAACAAATAATATGGCTTTCTGTGACGCTGAGATTGACACCCCATCCAAGAGGTCCGTGAGTGAAAGACTTGATTTATTTGTTGCAGTAATGAGCAGGTATCTGTGTAAGTGTGAAGCACCCACTGGGCCCTGCTAGCCAAGGGTCTGGTATTTTCCGATAACTCAGCATGACACCCTCTCTTCCAAATACGGTCACTTGTGGCTCAAAAAACAAGATGGCAACAGCTATAATGCTAATATTAGGGCTTCAAAACAGAAGTTAAGAAACCAGTGGGTGATAGCTCAGGGACTGTGCCCATCTTTTATATGCAGTGTTTATTGAGGACACACACTGATGAGGTTTGCAGTTGAATGTGGAGCTGCTGCTGCAGCACGTCCGTGGATTCATCTGCTGGACCCCAGCTGGAGACACTTTGTCAAGTACTGAGCCTCCAATCAAACAAATGCATCAAAAAGGATTGATGTCAGTTAAGGCCAGCTTGATATAGTTTTAGGTTTTTCCTCTCTCTGGTGAGTGGCATGAGCCAGAATGTGCATTATCTTCGGACCTCTACGCCAAACCAATATCGGCTGGACCGGATTGGAGAAGGACATCGCATGTTCCTGCCCCTAATCCTAACCCTAGGAAATCAAAATATGTAATTTTTGTTTTTATTAAATTGTTCTCCCAAGTCCTGGCAATCAGCAAACAAAGGAAATTATCATTCAAATGAAACGCATCAAATAAAAAGTTAATTCTCCAAAATACCGCCTGTAAGTTAAGGTAAATTGGAATTAGCAAAATATAAAACTAAACCCACACTCCAACTCTTAACCATGGTTATCAGTTTTGGATAGTAAGAAAGAATGAAAACGAGAACATAAGCAGGGTTGGAGGGCTGGCTGGCTCACCCTTTGAAATGGGATAAGGAGCTCAAACATCTGGAGAGAACACAGACTAGCAGAAGTTCTCCTCTAGGCTAAAGGAAGCCAGCTTCTCTGTAGGTTAGAGAAGTTGATGCTGGACATATACACTGCACAGACTAACTTCCTGAATCTTCTGCCACTGCAGCCCAGACAAATGGCAGAAAATGAATAAATGGAGATACTGAGATCAACACAACAAACACAGACACGTTGGAGTGGCCACACTCACACAGAGCAAAAGATGAATGATTTTGTTTACCACACAGGAAAAAAAGAAATACCAACAAAATGATGATTGTATCTTGGTGTAACACTAAATGACTGAACTCAAACGCAAACTTTTCCCGATCCTCAGAGAAGAGGAAAGAGTTTGAAAAGATACGACAAGGAAATCTAAAACACATTGTAATTCTTAGATATCCATATTAACATATGAGGGGAAAAAAAGCACATTACTCGCATATTCTCTGTGCGTGTGTACGTCTGTGTGTGTGGCTGTGGGCTCCTGTCCTTCTCACAGTTCATCAACTCCACAGCATGACAACGCTTCATCTGACCGAAGCTTCATCTGCCAGCGCTAATTTCTGAGCTGTGAAAAGCTCAAACACACATGCGCTGGCATGAATATGTGAGTAATGTCTCTTTAGTGGTTTTTTTGCTCATCAATTTGAGGTCAGTGTAAGTGTTACACAAAACTTTTCAAATGATCAAGGTGATGATGCACAACAGCTACGTGCCCTTGAGCAACGCCCTTGACCCCTATGGTGCCGCGCTGCTGTGGTGCTTCTTCTACTAGTTGATACAATGCAGCTACCACTGAGCATGGAAGCTGTAATGGATGCGAACACAGCATCTCATAAGGAATTCGTACAGCAGGGGTTCTCAAAAATTTAGGGGCTATGGACCTCATACAGCGGAGAAGATTTTCCAAAGACTCCTCTATAATCCTAACAACAGTTTTGGTAGTCTGGGCTCAGAGTCACTTTATGTTGTGAACTGACTCAAATATTAATGCTCACCAGCTAGCTAGCTGTCTGACAAAACAAGCTACTGAAGAGCTGGAACATCTCGCTACACTGCGAAAGAAGTGAGTCACTTCATGACAGATTGATTTGATGCATTTGGACCATATCAGCTTTTTTATTGGTCCTCAAACATCACGAGAGGGAGTAATGGACACAGTATGCTTTTATTTATTTTTAATTTGGGTACATCGTTCCTATTGGAAACCTTTGCCTTTGCTATTGACTGCACCCCCCACTCTGAGAACCATTGCCTTGTGTGGGATTTATAGGCCTGTGTTGGTGTTTATTTGCATAGATCTTTGGCTGCATAGCAGGAAAGACTCCAAAACACAAAGTCCTCCAAAAGGCCTACAGAGGGTAACGTGATAGTGTTTCTGCTGGAGCCGATATTGGCTATTTTCCAATATTTTGGTATCAGCACTGATTATGGCTGATGAAAGAAGATGCTACTTTCAGCTCCCTTATTTACAAGTCATCACCACAGTGTTTGATTTGGCAGTTTTTACACCGGATGTCCTTCCTGACATGACCCTAAAAGGGATTTGTGTCTCGTCCCGGGATCAAACCGAGGCTCTTTCACTTGTTAGGCGCATGTGTAAACGAGTTGGGGTCATCTACTCAACCCAGTGAGCTATACCAGATCTTAATTTTTTATTTTTTTTTAAACCAAAACTGTCATATTAAGGACTCATAAATAATGACACATAAATGTTAGGAAAATGTATTTATGTTTTGTGTATATATACAATTTTTAAAGTATCAGTATAAGTTTTAAAAATCCTGTATTGTCGGGCTCTAGTTTACGCTATGTGTAAGCAGAAGAAGCACAAAAAACATATATCATAAAAAAAAATGAATGCATGAGAAGCACCAAAGATGGCTGCAGTGGACAGTTTCAGTTGTTTTTAACAGGTAGTTTCACTTTACTGCAAAACTTTTATCGGTTGTAACGTTCTCTTCAGCAGGGGCTGAGTAAAAAGACACATTGCCCATCATGTTTCTGACGCTGACCACTACTGACAACACACAGCTGCAACATGTAGACATGGGTCTTCAAAGATTTGCATAACTCCTACTGACTCCCAGCGCAGCACCATGCTCGGGGCTTTAAGGGATTTAGAAAGTACATTTTTCAGTGTTACAGTAGTAATAAAAGGCTTGAAGTACTCAAATTACAAAAAACAACAACAAACAAAATATTTGGGGCTGAACATCAAAAAGAAAACTGCTGTCACACAGAAAACTAACTCTTACGGTACGGAGAAACGGCATACTGAATCCAACAATATTTAAGTGAGGTCATGCTGTGGCAATTACATGTAAAGCTGCTTGTATAAGGTGAATTACAAAGACACATTACCTCAGGAAAAAAAAATCATATAATTGTTGCTCTTGTACAGCAGCAGGAGTATTTTATGCTTCCGTAGCCAAACACAGTAACGCTGTTTGAGAAACTGACAGAAATATTTGCCTTTGCAGTTTCAACTGTAGTGACTCTGAAGGAAGGAAACTCATTTCATTTGCACTTTTCTCTTCCTGTAATAGAGGAGCACCCAGACTGACTAATGTATGTTTATACAGTATACAAAAATACATTAGTCAGTATATATGATGTGTCCATATCGTTACACCACACACCACAAGCTTTTTCTTCTGCTAACTAGGCAATCACAGCCATCTTTTTTTTTAAACCAAAAATATAACTCTGCCCTCCTTAACTATCCAACAGGCACACACACACACACACACACACACACACACACACGGAGAGAACACTTTGACAAACACATAGCACATAAACCATTAAAGACTAATTGAATCTAATTTATTTAGTTTTCTGGAAAGAATCATTTAAGGCAGAACTTCCCTAAGCCCCCCTCAATAAATGACTCTCATACCGTTTTACTCTCTTTTCAAACACAATTAAAAAATAATATATAAATATATACACACGGCAAATGACATGCATATAAGGAGTTCATTTTGGAGCCCGATCTCAGGTCATTAGTAACCCACCATGACGCTGTGGAGTTGGGGTCCGCTGGCGACACACAGGCCCCTGGCCATTTATTCTATATTAAGTCTTTAATGGGCCCTCTCTCTCTCTCTCTCTGTTTTTTTCTGTCTCTTTCTCTCTCCCTCCTGACACACAGCATGCAGGCACAGCGCTGGTAAAATATGCACAGAAAGTCCGGTGCGCAAACACAGACAAAGCCATTCAAATGAATGGTTATTTATTCGCTAAACGAGGATCTGGGTGTTTAATGTTCCTTGGACGTTAGGTAGTTTTCTGGGGGAGGCAGAGCCATACCCCTACGGCTACAGACATCATTTATTTTACACATAGCCTAATACTGCACGCTAGGCAGCCGCTGAGAAAAATGGGCTTTGGAAGTGAGAAGGAGATATAAAAGAAATAATGAATGATTTTTTTTTTTTTTTTTGTGGTGGCGGGTGGGGGGGTGCTTTTGGGTGGGGAGTGGGGGGGTGAACACATTAGATGTGGCAGCAGGGAGAAAAGCAAGGGGTAAACTTAAAGGCTTAAAGCACCCGGTTTGTGAGTGTGTGCGTGCGTGCGTGCGTGCGTGCGTGTGTGTGTGTGTGTGTGGTGTTTGCAAATGTGAAGAGGAAGAAAAAGAGAGTGACAGAGATAGACAGAAAAGTCATCACCAACATTACACAAATGTGTGCGAAAAAGTGTGTATGTTTCAGCGCACGCTCGGGCGCGCGCGTGTGTGTGTGTGTCGGATTTTTGGAAATCAGTGGGGAGGAAGGTGATACATTTGATACATGATTGTGTGTGAGGCTCTCGAGCCTCCATCTACATCTCATCCAAATGCAAAACACAACAGCAGAGGGGCTCCTCTTCTACACTACAGCACCTCCCAAATTTGGCACAGCGAAGGTGTGATGTATCCATCAAAAGTAACTTTTTAACAAATGAAATATTATCTTATTCTCTTTTGTCTTTTGAAAAACAACAGAAGTTGTCATGAGCTTCTCTGAAAACATTATATCCCACAAAATATTAAAAGGAAACAGACTGATGGGGTTATTAAGTAATAAGTACATTAATCCAAAATCCCATTATCAGCACACTTCATATATTACTGTCTAGAATAAATGAAATACATAGAAACACTGTTCTGTATTGTGTACACTTCACAGAAATAAATCAGGAAATACAATACTGTGCAAAAGTCTTGAGCCACCCCTCATTTATTTATATTTTGTTAGGAAAATGGGAAACAGGTGCAGCAATACATTCAAAGATCCATATATTAAGACATTTATTCATCAACAGAGTCTGAGCTCTCTTAGGTAAGTTTTCTTGTAAGTTCTTTAAGTAGTCTGCAGGAATAGTTCTCCAGACTTCTTGAAGGACATCTCCTCCACCGCATTTTACAGATGAACTATTGCTCAAGACCACCTTAAAAAAAATTACAAGAAAGTCTGGAAACAAAATATAAACACGAGTGGTGGCTCAAAAACTTTGCACATTACCTTTCATAGTCCCTATGATGTAATTTTGGCATAAAACTGACACTTTATGTAATGAAGTTGAGATTAAAAAAAAATGTACCTCCTTATCTGTAGTCATTGAAGTGAGCGCTATGGTCATGTCTCCATCAGAAAACTCCTTCACCTCCAGAGTCAGCTGCTGCATCATGTCTACATCCCATCAGCACATATACAAACAGACTAACAGTTATATGAAACACACACAAAAGGATCCAAAACGGTTTCACAACAAATGACAGAAAAAAAAAAAAACACACAAGCGTGAATTCCCTCTCCTGAAGTGAAAGGCAACTAAAACGATGTCACAATACTAAAACAAACCGATTGTGCTGAAGTTTTTCATTCACGTAACATCACAATGCTGTCGGGAACATCGCAGACCTGTTATCTAATTAGACCTTTTGTTAATACTGCAACACACACAGACTGTGCTTGACTGACAGCTCCCTTGTTGTCCTGTTAGGGAGGGATTATTTATGCTGTTGTTACTGCTCTCAGAGTTGATGCTGACATATAATTCCAGTCTGCATAAAGATTTATTTGGCAGCGTGATCAGGGTGGTCATTCGTCGGTCCTCTAATATATATATTATATACATGGACATACAGTATTTCTGCTACAGCAGTGCGTTAATAACACACTTCATGGCTCCATTCAGTTTAATGTGTTTGTTCCAGCAGCCAAAGTTTATACTTGTGAGTGGAGACTGATTCATCTTAAATTAAAAATCAGTAACAAGATAAAAGCCATTTCTTAAATAGGGATTAGCTGACACTAACCTACCCCAGCAGGTTTAACAGTCTGTTAGAAAGCTAATTAAAGACTGAGTGTAAATATACAGTAATTAACTAAAAAAAAATAAGAATGATGATTACCTTGCAAAAAATGGTTAATCCACCAGTATGTGCAAGCTCTTTAAGAGATTTTAATGAATTGTTTTAATTCTAAAATATAGTTATTACTGTTATTTTTTGATTAAGATGTCAAATTACAGTTATTTTTTTCTGTATTCTTGAACAGAAAAATTAGTTTTAGTGGCTGAATGTTATGCTTGATTAATTTCTGACTTCTCAGAGAAGTCCAGTGTGCCGCCTCAAATTTGGGTACAAAAACGTGAATTCGGATTGTTATTTGCCTAATAAATAACAATAGAAATTTTAGTTTTAAAAAAAGTTTATGACAGATTTCTGTACTGCACATGCCATTAAAACATACGAATAGTAATTACATTACCTGACCAAACAGCACGCATCGGGCAAACAAATATTTCCAACTTATTCTAAACTGCAGGCTTCATGCTAATGCAGGGGTGGGCGATTAATTTTCCTAAGGGGCCACATGAGAAACTAATAAGGTTGTAAAGAGATAAAATTAATATTAAGCAGAATTGAGTTCAGCTTATTGGTGCAGCCCTCCACAACAGTCCCAATTTCTCATGTGGCCCCTTGGGACAATTAATTGAATCTGTTTAGAAAGCTGGACATGACATGGCCACTCAGCTTCGCAGCCAGTTTGTTGTATCTACTTGTGGTACTGGAGGAAAAAAAAAAATTGCCTGTGGCCCCAAAAAGCAATATTTTTCCACATCACGGTGAACTCTTACTCCTATACTTTATATGATGTATTTTTAGACCACAAAGGCTCTTTCTCTGAGATTAAGAAAAACATTTTTCCTTCCAAAAACGAGGTGTCGTCTATGAGTGTGTGCAGAGACTGGTTTACAAATTTGACCTGATTAATCCGTTTCCTGGCAATCAAATTATACATCACTAATGCAATTACAAGATAAAATGTTGAAAGCAACACAATTTGATGACCCACTGGTTTGAAACTAGCTAATAGTTAAAGTAAATGAATCACTGTTTATTGCACTAGTTACACTTCTGATCTTCAAGTGCTTTGAAATATGATGCACCTTCTGCAGAAGACAAATCTATCAGACAAAAACTATACAAACTACGAAATCATTAGGTCACACAAGCGTTTGGCAGGTCATGTTTGTCATTGAGAACCGGTTCTCAAACATTTTACCTGGTAAAATAAAGGTTAAATAAAAATAAATAAATAAAAGTGATGAAGAAATAAATGAAAAATAATGAAAAATACTTCCATGCGGCCTCTCTGTTTAGATTCACTTTGTGATCAAACGTGCACCTTGTAACTTCACTTCATCGTGTTCGCCAGCAGCGACTTCCCTCCATTGCTCCAAGGATCTCACGAGCTCCTCCAGCTGTGCCGAATGACGACCGTGCTTCATCCAAAAGGCTTCTGTCTGGAGTCGCAGGGCCTCTGCAGGCACACAAAAATATGTGCAGGGTGCAATAATCATGTGAACTCTGGTTCTCTTGCATAAGTTCACACAAGTTCAGTGATGGCTCAATATTATGCACAACGTGATGACGGTTAAAGGGTTGTCAATAAATTTCTGCCTTACGGGAACCACTCTGCAAGCCTGACCTTCTCATGTAGGGCAAAACTACAACACAGTCTGGGCTTAAGCCAAGAAGATGCACTTGCAGCATGTTTGTTTTGTTTTTTTTTTTAAACTATGAAAGGTTACTTTAAATACACTCCAGTACAAGTTAAGTGTGAAAAAGTAAATCAATAAAAAGTCTGACAATTTGCACTTCTACCTTTCAGTATGATTAGTTACTGAACGCAAGGCTGTGCACTCGTTTGGGCAAGTTTAGACTTTATACTGTTTGTGTATCACAAAGACAACACAGCACACACAGAACTTTTAACTTCAAAAGAAATGAGAGGAACATTTAGGACATGATTTTGTGAGCTTAAATAATATTTCTGCCATCATTTTCTCCTTTTCATCAAGCTGACACAGAAAGACATTTTGTAAGAACAAAAACAGCACAATGCATGATTTTCATTCATGCTTGTGAAAAATGTATGTCAGGCTATTTGGAAGCTGACTGCACCACTGTTAGTGATCTCTGTAAATCACATTGTAGGATATCACCAAATAACTATGATTTATCAGTCAAGCAGTTATTGAATTGTTCGGGCCCCGTGATATCTGTCTTCTCAAAGACCTTAGGTGATTTAGGGAAAGAGCTGAGCTACTGGAGGAATCAATGGACCTTAAAATGCACTGTCCAAAGAACTCTGACAAAGAAATATAAGTAGCGGACTACTCACAGTACATCACTCTCCTGCTCTATTCATCTTTCTTTCCTGTCTCTGCACTTTACTTTATTCCTCTCACTCTGCTGTTTCTCTCCGTTCTCCACCTTAATTCACTTTTCCTCTCTCTGTAAATCACAGTGAAAGTTGATGGAGAGAAGCGCCAGAGTATTATTGAACAGGGATCAGATGTTCTGTGCAACCTAACCTTCGCACAGGTGCCTAACATCGACGTCTGGAGTACCTGTTCAGCAGGCTGTTTTACTGGCTTAACAGCACGCACACAGAAAGCAACTCTATTAAAGTTTTATGGGGGTGAGTTATTTTGTTATTGGCAGCATAAAACACTGTTGCATAGAAATAACATTTTACCCTAGCCTACACAGAAACTAGAAAGTTTTGTCTCTAATAGAGTTCACACCCGGAGATGCACACTTTTTGTTCTCTGCTCGTGTACTATTTCTTATTTCATGTTTATTTCTTGTAATAACTTTTCTTACTTTGGTGGGAAAATATAACTGAGCAAGAGGAAAAGAGACTAACCTAAATTTAAAAAAAAAAAAAAGTCCCATTATGGGACTCTTTCTTACTCACATTCACCACCCTTCATCTTTCTCTTTCCCCATCTCTCCTGGTGAGTGTTAAGCGAGTCATGTCAGGGGATTTGTGTGTGTCCTCCTTCATCGCCCCATTACTCCCCCTGGGGGGGAGGGGGGGTGCTTCTCTCACCTCCAAGAATTTCTCCCAGTGTTGCTCTGATGTGCTCTGCTGCCTCTTGAAGAATCTCTATGGTGACTGTCGTCACCGTGGACAATACCCCATCATCCCCTGCGTCCTGCTGCCCGTCATGATAGACCACTCGCTGGATGCTGGACTCCAGAGTGCGAAACTCAGAGCTAGAATAGGGAGAGGATGGGGTGAAGGGGATATGGATGGCTGCCGGGGAAGGAGCAATGATCGTGAGGCATTTGCATAAATACAACTCTCTTTTTGTGTCATGTGGGATGAGCACACATGCACCTAAATGATCTCAAACTCCCAATATCATTTTCACATCAACAAATGGCATTCACAGTAAAATAAAAACAACAAAAAAAACCCCATTGCACCTGTGTATATTTGTGGTTTGCATGCACATGTCCTAAAACAACTTGAATATGGCGAAACCGCTGTCAGTTATGCTTTAATATTAGCCGAACTGATCTATTAACTGGCCCATCTGTGGTGGTCTGAATCTGATTTGCATTCACCTGTCTAGCAGTCCATTTCTCAGCAGTGTGAGTGAGAGCCTTTCAGTGTGATGCAGTCTCATGAGGTCTACATCATCTCTCCACAGCAGCAAGCTCTCACAAAGCTTCACCCTCTTCAGATACCTCACCGTCTCCTCGGGCAACACGGTGTCACATCTGCGGCCACACAGCACCGGCACACACACTCCACCTGACGGTTCTTTCTTCAGAGCGCAGAGACACACAGAGAGCACACGAAGCCAAAATTAAGTTGCAGGTACGACATGTTCGGGTAGGAATGTAAAATCCAAAAGGCAGCATGTCATGAAACGTCTGCATTTTATCACATTATTTAAATACTGTTCTGATCGCAGGTCTTTTTGTGATTTATTTAAAAAGCAGAGAACAAGTTTTACCAAGTTAGTGACATTATATTTGTGCCTATAGTGAAAAAAAATGAGTTTGACTCTACAGTGAGCTAGAAGGAATTCTTTTGTGTATTTGGTATCCAAGTGACACATCGGCATTTCTGCCCTGCTGCCACTCATCAGTTACCATATGACATTTTGGTGCTTCAGCTTATATAAGCTGGGGGCTGTTTTTATATATTTGCATTATAACAGGATATAACTGGGCAAAGAGAGAGAAACAGCCATAACAATGTTCTTAGTTTTAATAGTCACTCTGAAAGGTATTAAGCAATGCTGGCGTACTGTGAACCAAGCACAAAACAAAATTTGCACAAAGGCTAGCACTGTACATGACACATTAACACAAATCAAACAACAATATGCAAACATGGATATGCAGTAGGCGTTTTTGAGGTGCTGTCAGTAGCAGTATTTTGGCACTACATGATGCACAAAGGAAACGGAGGAGCTGGAAAATAATAAAACACACTGGTCAGCTAGCTCCAAAAGAAAACAAGTATAACTGTTGCACGTATTGTTTATTTTCCCTTTAATATACACAGCACTGTGCAAAAGTCTTGAGCCACCCCTCAGGGAAATAGTAGCAGTGATGTATTGAAACGTGCAAACATATATGGAAATCTAGTATATAAGGCAAAACCAGAGTTTGTGCAATTGGTATGACCACCTTTATTCTGCAACACAGCCTGAACTCTCTGAGGCACCTTTTTTGTCATTTCTTTAAGCGGTCTTCAGGAATAGTTCTCCGGGCTTCTTGAAGGGCATTCAAAGGTCTTCTTTGGATGTTGGCTGCCTTTTGTTCTGTTCTCTGTTGAGGTGATCCCACACTGCTTCAATAATGTAGAGGTCCAGGCTCCAGGGAGGCCAATCTATGACTGGTAGTGTTCCACGTTTTTTTCTATCCAGGTATGCTTTGGTAGTGTGTTTAGGATCATTGTCATGTTGAGAAATTAAGCTGCTACCAACCAGACATTTTCCGAATGGCATTGAATGAGGGATCAAAATCTTCATTCACTCTTCACTTTTCTTCATTCGTGGTTCCATCAATTTTGACAAGATCCTCACCACCACTGGCTGAAACCATGACAGAGCCTCCACCACGTCTTACAGATGGATACAAACACTCGCTGATGTTCCTCTCTCCTGACCTCCTCTTTACATACTGGACAATTTGAACCAAAGATTTCAACTTTTCATTCATCAGTCCATGAGACCTGTTGCCACCGATTTTCAGTTCTTATAATCTGGCATACCTCAACCTTTCTACCTGTTGCCCTTCATGAAGAATAGCCTCTTGACAGCCACCCTTCCACTGAGAACATTTCTGATGAGGCTTCAGTGAACAGTAGACGAATCAGCCGAAAGGCTAGATGCATCTCTCAGGTCTTGTGTCAGGTCTTTGCTGGATTTTTTTCCCTATTTCTTAAAGTCATGACTTTCAGATATTGCTCATCTGGTGTAGATCGTTTTTTTTAGGTCTTCCACTTCGTCTTTTGTCCTCCACTTGTCCAGTGTTGCCAATTTTTTTAAGGACACACTGCACAACATGCCGAAATATGCCAAGTTTTCAGCTGACAGCTCTTTGGGAATCACCTTGATGGTGCAAAAATACTTTTGTATGCCTGTCAATCTGTTATCTTTGCCATTTTGCATACATTCAGCAAAGGAAATGGAAACAAATTGTGTTTTTGTGACAGCCCGCTAGCAACAAAGTGCCTACAGATACAATTTAAAATTGATTCTTCGCTAAAGTTTTGTGTTATGGGTAGACACAACACTGGATCATCCCTTTAGTTAGGCGCCTTTTTTATACTTTAACTTTAAATAGTCAGGTACAAGGACTGGACTGTGAGAAAATAAAAAACAGCCTATGTGCAAAGAAAAACCTTTGAAAGACCTTCAGAAAGCCGGGAGAACTATTACTCCAGATCACTATCAAAGTTGCAAGAAAGTCTGGCTCCTTGGAAAGAAAATATAAAGAAATGAGGGGTGGCTCCATAATTTTTCACAGTAATATACAGATGCAACACATAGCACGCGCACACAAACAGGTAGGAATTCATGTTACCTGGCTGAGGTGCAGTGCTAAGCACAGTGTTGCTGCTACAGTGTCAACATCTGGCTCTGGCCCCCCTAAAACAGCATGGATGGAACCCTCTGATGCCTGAAAACACAAAAAGACAAGGTTAGTGTAACTGTAGGTTTTCAGTACAGTTGGAAAGGCATAAGAAAGAACTGTGAACCACTGTTTGATCTGCTAGCTGATATACAGCATATAGTGTATCAGCATTGAGCCAGCATGATTATGTTTGATGACTGCAGCATTTTGAAACCCAACAGTATGCATTAATAATGAAGTCACGGTGCTGCAAGGCTTAGCTGATGCTTGAAAGAACATACTTGTAAATATGCACTACGCTCACCACACTACTGGCAAAATCCACCGTAAGAGAAAAGGATCAGTCAAAATTAGCAGGAATAACTTTTTCACTTCTAACTCAGAGTGACACGACTTATCGGAGAAGTGATGACTTCCATTAATTTCTGCAAACAATGAGAACAAACACTCCTCGTTTAGGTTAAGTGGACGCTAATGACAGCTCCATTACAGAGATTAAACATTCATCTCAGGGTGAAAAAGGCAGAAAATGATGTTTCGCCCCTCATTTGTTGACTGGGACTCTCAGTAGTAGATTTTAATAAAGGAGATGTTTCATGAAACCATTCCTGGCTCAAATGACCTGAACTCTGGTCATTCTTTTTTATTGTTACAATATAAAAACCCACAAAAAAAAAATATACACGTTTAATGTTTTTTCTAAACATTAGTTAGGCACAGACAACCTCAATCACCACTAGTACAAGAGAATGGAGGACTGTAGGCAAAGACAAGTACCTTTACAACAACTATTCATGTTACTTGGCTGGAGTCTACCAGCTATCCCAGATTTGTCACCTTCAGGCCACCGTACCCTCCTCCCAATTATTCATTTTGCACATCTGCTTCTGTCTTTTTTTTTTTTTTTTTTAAATTCACAGGTTGATGCTGATCTTTATATTTAAAAACCTGTGGAGTGGGTTTTAAGTAGATTTCAAGTCTGTAACATATGAAAGTCAGTGGCTGTCCTGGAATCAGTCTACACACTTACGATGTGATTCAAACTCTCAAAGCATGTTAACTTTTTACTTTACTGGGTAATCCTGCTTTCACTTTGCAAGCTTAACAAACACTCAGCAAATCTGTTGACTTATCAAATTCATAATGGAGTCCGGTAATTTAAGGGAGCTTAATGCCACAGTTAGACACATAAAGTTCTGGTAATAGTGCATAAGGAATTGAGCCAGTGTCTTGTTTCTGTTCTCATGGCCTCGCCACTCAGACCAGAGGGATAAATGAAATGAGGGGTGAGGTAATGAAAGACCAAAGTGCTGAGAGGGTGCACAGAAAAAAAAAAAAACAAGGTTTGAGGCTGCCTGATCGTGAGAATGGAAGGAGTCTGGTTAGACTGGAGGAAGGAGGCCAAAGAGTTTAAGAAAAGCTTATCAAAAAGGGGAACTGAAATATAGTTGGGGAGTCAGAGGTGTAGGAGAGGTTCGGGAAAGGAGAAAAGAAAAAATAGAAGCTAAACAGGTGGAAAATGTGATAGGAAAAGAGAGAAAGGAGGGGCCAGAGATGAGCAGAATTTAAGATGCAAAGAGGTGAAATGGAGGGAGAAAGTACCACAAAGAGGAATTAAAGACAGAATTAGAAAGAGGACAGGATGTGTGCGGCAGAGAAGGACTGGGGGGGACGGGCTCTCCTGCCGGTTCCTACATGGGAGGGAGAGCGGGAGAATAAATCAATAGTAGATAGCCAGAGAAAAGGAAGTGATGCATTAGCGGGAGAAAAGGCCAGTGTCTGTTCGACTGCAAGAGGAGAACACTGGTTTGTGTGTGTGTGTGTGTGTGTGTGTGTGTGTGTGTGTGTGTGTGTGTGTGTGTGTGCACGCGCACGCA
>JAVDPK010000780.1:124874-162981 GCA_034780415.1 Cichlasoma orientale | reverse complement strand
CCTGTGAAAGGTAATCCCATGTGATCCCGTTTTGACCGTAAATTGGTTCGAAAAACTCAGAGTGCAGCATCTCTCTCGTGTTATGGTGGCCGTTTATGCCCCCTCCAATATGGCGGTGACGTAGGCATACGAGTAGCGATCAATACGGTATCTATGTATATATATCTATGACGAGTCCTCCTTGGGATGTAAACATGGTCACAGACAGAGAAGACAGATGAGAGAGACGTCACAATGGTCTTCGAAAGCGTGGTTGTAGATGTCCTCAACCGATTTTTAGGGGACTACGTGGTCAACCTTGACAGCTCGCAGCTAAATCTTGGCATATGGGGAGGTAACTGAACTTGTATTAGCCATTTTACTTGGTTAGCTCGCTTTCCAGGCTAGCTGGCTAAATGCTAATGCACGTTAGCTACCAGGCGTATGACAGAGGCTTCTTCAGCTGTTAGTGTCAGTTTATGTGTGTTCAAAGCTGTTCACCGTGAACGAGACAGTCCAGTCAAGTGTCGGCTTCGAGACAGATAAAAACACAGTGTTAATTTCTGACTACATCAATCATCGTATGTTACCCTGATTTGCTCCTGCAAGTCTGAGCATTACATACATGGGAATTTCTGTGAAGCAAGCATTTCGAGGTCACACCCTTTTACACAGCCAGGTTATGTCTCATACTAAGTCCTAACTCCTTCCAAGTAATCTTTTGCGCTGTATAAAAGTTAGCTAATTAGAAAATTGTTTTTTCGTGCCTAACCTGTACCAACTTGTAAAACTAGTAATTAAATGACACCATTAACTACGAAACCTTTTCATAATATCTGCTTCTTTAATCAACAGATGTATTAGGGGTTTTTTTTCCCCACAGGTTGTTTTGTATGCCTGCTATGCACAGTATGTCTATGAATAATGTGTTAGGACTGGTCTTAATTAAAGAAACTCCATAGTGCGAGTTGCTTTAAGCCAAAAGTCCAGAGACCTCTTTAGATTAGACTGAGTTTCTTTATGAGCTTCATGTCAACCAAATGTTAATCCATCTGGCCTATCATAACCTCCTAACCTCACATATGGGACATTACATTTTGGCTTTGCTGCACCTTATACTTCATTCTGCTCAATAGTGTTTTATACTTTGTTAAGCCATGTTGACTTTGTTGTGTTATGCTGTAAAATAAACACATTGTCCCCATCTGAGGACTTTTTTTTTAAACAAAAGTTTGTAACATCCTTGTCACAAACTACAACGTCCTGTTTGAAGAGGAAGCTTAGTTTATTTACATATCAGGTCTAACCACAATTGTCTATGAGAAATTAAAAATGCATTGCAAACAGGAACTCAAGTCACCATAGTAATGCGAGTTTTCTTGTCCCTGTAGGTGATGCTGTGCTTAAAAATCTTGAAATAAAAGAAAATGCCTTGGTAAGTTGCAGTTAAGTGTGTGCGTAAGCAATAGTCATTACATCCCCACATTCACTGCAGAAATATGCTTATTTGTTATTCATGGTGCTTTGTTGCAGAGCCAACTTGATATTCCTTTTAAAGTGAGAGCTGGTCATATAGGTAAGATTGTAATTACCAGCCATATTTGACACTGTTGAGTACCTTTGATAGAGAAAAAGATTTTCTCATTTGAATTATTATTATTATTTTTTGGTGATTAGGACGTCTGCAGCTGAAGATACCATGGAAGAACCTCTACACACAATCAGTGGAGGCCACACTGGATGGTGTCTACTTGCTTATAGTTCCAACAGCAAGTAAGATGACTTCCTGTGTGCATCAAAATCCATAAATAATTTGATCCAAGTACTAAGCGTAGACATTAGTGTGTATAATATCCATAAACGCATTAAGTAAACACACAATGGTTGAAGAATGTTGTTGGACATCAGTGATAAGAGGATTAGGTTACTCGTGTTATTATGTTCAATATTTTAAAGATTCAAAAATACATTGAAACATTTTAATTGTATTACAGTAAAAATAGTAATTATAATATAATACGACTGACAGATGGTAAATTTTGCTGGCCCCGTTGCTTTCAGGTATAAAGTATGATGCGGAAAAGGAGGAGAAGCAGCTTCAGGAGGCCCGTCAGAGGGAACTACAGCGGATAGAAGAGACAAAGTTGAAGGCTGCTGAGCAAGGTCAGGATTTGTCTCTGATTTTTAAGGATGTTGTGTGTGTAAACATGTGACTGTAGCAGATATCCTCATTGTGTGTCTGTGTGTATGACAAAGTTTCTTGTAGGTTTTTTTCAGGTGTCAGTGAAAATCTGAGCCATGGTGTAAGAGTGGGCAATAGAAAAGTTGTGTTAATTTTGCATAAACAAACAAGTAATAGAAGCAGCATAATCTACAAAGCATGAAAAGTGGAAAAAGATGCAACAAAATCACACACAGACATTTGGTGTCATATGGTCATAGTTTGTCTGGCTACAAGTTCCTGTGCAGACAGCGTTTTTCACACTTTTTCTGTTATCTGTGGGCTAGCACTTCATGAGTAGCACGCCACCACAACAGTTGCCTTTTAGTGGCAAAGAGTGCTGTGTTGCTGTGTTTTGGAACGGCTTATTTTTGTTACTATTTACGCTCACCATAAGATAGAAAACTGATACTGGACAAACAGTTGTGGTCAGAGGTTTACATACACTTATCACGGGCATGAATGTCATGGTGATTTGGGGCTTTTAATGATTCCTTTGAACTGTTCTTTTCTTAAGGTGGAATGATTGTACGGCATATATTTTTAATAACTTTTAAAAAACAGAATTGGGTGCAGAAGTTTAAATTTGGAGATAGTCCTTCTTCTTCATTATTCCATCCACTTTGTACAATGTACCCGTACCACTGGCAGCAAAAAAGCCCCAGAGCATGATGCTATGCATGAGTTAGTACAGAGATTTTAGGTTTGAAAGTGTCACCTTTACTCCTCCAAATATACCTCTTGTTATTGCGGCTAAAAAGCTCAATCTTTGTCTCATCTGATTATAAAATTTTCTCCAGAAGAAGGCATTTGGCTTGTCCATGTGGGCATCTGCAAATTTCAGTGAAGTGAAAGTGTTGATTTTGGAGCAAGGTCTTCTTTTTTCGGTCAGCATCCTCTTACTCCATGGTGATGTAAAACATGCTTCACAGCTTCCAGTTCATGGCAGAGTTGAACTTTGGTGGTTTGTGGGTTGTTCCTGAATATCCTAACCCATTACCTCTCATCTGAAGGTCACTGTTGGGATTTTCTGTCAGCAAAGTGGTGACACATACGAATAACTTGCGCTTACGTACAGTTGCTTGAACTGATGATCTTGGAATCTTTGTTGCTTAGAAATGGCTCCAAGAGAACCTTGTATGAGTCTGTCTAAAGCTATTCTTTTTATAAGACTATATCTGATTTCAAAGTAGGTGCCATACACAGCTTTATTAATAATGATATCCTTCACCAGCATACATGTTTTCAGCATGCTTGAAAAACACCTAGTATTTAGTTATCTATAAAGTTCAGCAGGAAGTCATGTGAGCTAAGCCGAGCTAAATAATTGGAGCACGTGCCAGTACAATTGTGCAGAAATACACAGTGAATGCAATGAATGGTTTATAGAGAAAAGTTTCAGGCCAGTTTGAGCCTCATATTCCAAATTGTTTGTATTTGACAGAGAATCCCAGTCTCGAGAAACAGGATACTTTTGTGGAAAAGCTTGTCACTCAGGTCATCAAAAACCTGCAAGTCAAGATCTCAAATATTCACGTACGCTACGAAGATGATGTGAGTATTCAAGCTGAGTTACCTCAGCAATCTACAATTATATCTATGTCCTACAAGTTTATACATATCTCAGCTTCAACTGTGTTTGTAGAGCAAGTTATGAATGAAGAAAACAGGGTTTGGTTTCTGTTTTATGTCCCACAGCAATAGCTTCATGGATCACAAAGAATAAATGTAGTCTGAATCACTCTGTAGGCTTAGTTCTTATTTTTCTCTCTCTCTTTTTTTTAAATGACAGGTCACTAATCCAAACTGCCCTTTGTCATTTGGAGTGTCACTCAAAAAACTCAGCCTTCAGGTGAGTTATCTCTCTTGTCAAATTATATCCTATTTTACATTTAGATATTAAGTTTTTCATTCGCCTCACTGCTTGTTTGACTGTACAGACAGCTGATGCGAAGTGGAAACCCAGTCTTTTAGATGAGAATGCCAAGCTTTTCTTCAAGGTATGAAATTCAGCCATTTTATTTACCTTCTATACCTGCACAGTACAGGCTATGCATTTATTTTTTTAAATCATACATGATGTTAACACTTGTTTTTTTGCTTTAAATTAGTCGCCCCAAGTACACTGAAGTTAAAACAAATTCTTGGAAAAACCTTTATTGATGATTGAACCTGTTTTTTTTCTAGCAGTTTCATTTCCTCGTAACTTTGGGCCATGATCCAAACTTTAAGAAGGCACATGCTTTCATGCTGTCACATGCTTTCAGCTCTTTTCCTTGTAATAGCAAACAGTTTCACCACTGACCTCTTTGTGTTTCTCTCCTTCTCAGCTGGTACAACTAGACAGCTTGTTTGCCTACTGGAATGTTGACACAGTACTTTTCTCCAATCACACTCCAGATGAGGCCTTGGTGAGTCTCTGTATTAGCCATCTCCTATTTTCCAAGAAGACACAATGTTAGTGATATGCTGTGAGCACACAGAACACAGATATTTGGTTTCAAAGGAACTGAGTTACATAAGAGTTATGTAAAGATGTTTTTGTAAACCCTTTGTAGTCTGTGCCATAATTTTGTTTCTTTGAGATTGGTGCTCGAGGGTAGAGGTTATACATGTGATATAGTAGTGGTTTTCTTCCATGCATTATAGTTAAGCTATATAAAAAGAAATCAAATGTTTTAAGCGGCCAAGAAAAATTGAATAGCAAAGACAAGTAAAATGCGAATAAATCTTCTTTTCCTCTGCTTTATTATAGCAACTTCTCCAGAAAAGCGTGGATGTCCACTCCTCTGTTCCTGGCAAGCATGACTTCAGTAAGCGTTTCGCTGTCATCCCTGTGAAACTAAGTTAAAACCACGTTACATAATACGCAATACAAATTTTGTAGGCAGAAAGTGAATGGTACGGATTTATCACGGTTTGCAGTGATGCTGCAGCACCTAAAAAAAGCAGGTGATTCACGCAGCTTGATTCACCACCAACTCATGGGAACAGATTTTCAGCACACATCAACAGATTTTGTTTTCAGTTTCATTTTTAGGCAACAGCTTACATATCTTTGAACTGTTAACTTTGCTAAAGAAAAACATATTAGCAGTTTTTCACATCTTCAGAAATACATGCAAGTTAGCCGTGTACAGCACAAAAAGCAATGAAAACATTTTAATACCTATATTTACAGTTCTTAAATCATCTTAATTCCTGTTGTTGGTCCACAGTTTTTCGCCCTATCTCAGCTGATGCTAAATTGCGGATGAATCCCAGGTCAGATGTGGATTTCTCCTCCCCTAAAGTGGACCTGATGGTCAATCTCAGTGAAGTGGCGATTGAACTCAACAAACCCCAGGTGTGTGTGTGTGTGTGTGTGTGTGTGTGTGATAAAGTCTCATTAAAATTGAATATTCTGAGAGAGAGAAAGCTAAAGATGGTTAAGGATAAATAATGGGAGATGATAACAGCACTGCAGTACTTGGTGCTGTTGTGTAATTGCTGACTTCCTGTCTTTCCAGTACATTAGCATCTTGGAGCTGCTGTGCTCAGTGGATATGATGTCACGTAATCTGCCATACAGGAAGTACAGACCCGAGGTCCATGTTCACAAGAACGCCACAACATGGTCAGAAGACACTGTTTATCACATGTCATTTCCTGAGCAGTCCTTAAGCTTGAAAATAATTTGTCATCTTTCCTGTTTTTCTGCAGTCCCTCCAAAAAGTGAATGGCATATGTACACATAATTTACCACCAATTCATGCGGTCCACTTAGTATTACAGATTGTTACATTGATTTTATGCCTCATTTCCAGGTGGAAGTATGTGATCACCGGCATCTTGGAGGTAGATGTGAAGCCACGCCTCCACATGTGGTCATGGAAACGCATTCGCCAGCACCGACAGATGGTAAAAAACTACAGAGAGCTCTACAAGATAAAGATCACCAGCAAGAAACCCAGCGAGAAGATTCTCAAGCAATTAGAGGTGGGACGGAACTAAAGTGAAGAGGGGAGAGGGAAGAGGGAGGAGGGAGGAGGGAGGTAGACTCGTGGGACTGTTTTCCTTTCTGGCCGCATTAAAGATTTAAACATTTGAACCAATGTTCCCTCATCTCATTAGAATTTCCTGCTGTATGATATAAACATTTTAGATAGGTGCAATTTTGCATATAATTTTCTATACTATACTTTCTGTAATTTTCTGTTCTCACTGCTGTAATATAAATGCTTGTGAAAGCTGTTTTACTTGAGTATAGTGGCCATAATTGAAGGTCTGTGGTAAAAGCAAAGCTAATATAATATGCAAGTCATTAATTACAATGATATTGCTACTCAATAGCTTTCTAAAGTGATGTCTGTCATCATATTTCTAGCCATAATTGCTCAATAACTTATCCAGTGTTCAAGCCTATTAGGGGATTTACTGAAGTGGTGTAGAGGTGGATGTTGAGTTTTTGAAAAGTACTTGAAAATAACTGAATTGACCATTTGAAATGGCATTTGTTCCCCGGCTCTCCTCTGTTTTATGAGTATCATATTTCCCTAAAAATAGAGCTGTAGTAATTGCTAGATTTCTGCACAAAATGGAAAGATCCTAGTGAAAGCTCTAATCGATTTATTTGCTGTTTATTCTCAGGAGCAGGAGAAGACCTTGGATATTTTCAACATCACTTTGGCCAGACAGCAGGCTGAAGTGGAGGTAAGCTTTCCATATTACATAATTGGGACACCTTCAGTAAGTGTACACACCTTTTATCTGAGGTATGAATTAATCAAACTGTAAAGGCAGCAGTACAGTTTACACTTTGTGTTGTGATCGTAGTTGTTCTTAAAATCCCTAAAAAACAAAAGGACTGTAATTTGAGATTGATTGAAACTATAAACACTACAGAGCCTCTCAGCAGCTTGGTGCTGGTGTGTCTTTGTTCCAACAGGCCCCATGGAACCAAATTAGCCACATAGCGGACAATTATACGTTATGCAAAAGAATGTTGACATTCAGGATTAGGCTGTGGTTTCTACTCTGTGCAGCAGTGTCATTAACTGTAAAATTACACGTTCTGTACAAGTTCTCCTATAATGCTAATAAATCATTTGTGGGCTAGTTAGAAATATTTTTTCTTTGCCGTTTGTCTCAAAAAAGTGAAAAAGTTGAAGCTTTAGACATTTTTGTCTCGGTCCTCAGGCAAGCAAAGCAGGCCTGCGTATTTTCCGCCCTGGGATAAAGATGGAGGAAGAGGAGTCTCAGGGTTGGTTAAACTGGATGTGGAACTGGGGAGGACAGCCTGACACAGAAAGAAATGATGCTAAGATTGGAGGTAGAATGTAGAAAAACATGTGCTTGCAGGATATCTTTGTTGTACCAGCCTGTACTATTTTCTTACTCCTCTCATGCCTATTTCATTTATTCTTCTTTACTATCTCTGTCTCAGGTTTTGATGAGCTGTTAACCCCTGCTGAGAAAGCCAAACTCTACACTGCCATTGGATACAGTGCGACTGCTGCTAATCCCAACCTGCCAAAGAATGTGAGTCACTTCCCCCGTGATACCCCCTCAACGACTAATAATACACTTCCACTTGGTTATCTGTCACACAGAAACAAATATTACAAAGGTAAAAATACAAATACTCATTTACTTTGTCTTTGCACTCCTTTGCTATTTGCTTTTAGTTTGAGGACATGAAGGTCAACTTCCACATGGACAAGCTGTCTGTGTCAATTAAAGACAACAAGGACAAAAATGAGATCATCAGGCTGACTGTGGGAGAGCTGTACTCCACACTCACACAGAGACCTGGAGCACAAGCCATCAAGTTTGTTCCAACCCTTTAAAGCAAAATAATAACCTTGTAGCTGGTCTTTTTCCACAAGGGTAGATACTTGATAACATTGGCTTGTGTTTGTGTTTGTGTTTTGTTTTTTTCTTTCACCAGAATCACAGCCAAGCTTACTTTGTTTGAGATCACTGGCCTCGCCAATAATCGACCTCCACCAACTCTCCTTTCGTCGAAGAAGGCAGCCATAGGAGCAGAGATCCCACTGCTTTGTCTTCTGTTTGAGACCAACCCCCTTGACGGGAGCGCTAACCAGCGGTTTCACGTGGAATCACAACCCTTGGAAATCATCTATGATGCTGTGAGCGGTGTCACTGAGCACGTATAAGCAGAAAAAAAAACCCCAATGTGATAAATAGAAATTGAATTCTCTGTTTGTGTGTCTGTGTAGATAACAGTGAACAGCATAGCGGCGTTCTTCAGGCCACCTGATGACCTGCAGCTGGATGAGCTCACAAATGCAACCCTGATGAAACTGGAGCAGTTTAGAGACCGCACAGCCACTGGTGAGTTTAGCATGCACGTACAAACATCTGCTATCATGGTTGATCTTCAGGACCTCAAACCTGGCCTCAGCTCTCTGATGGGCGAATGTTTACATTCCTTATTTTCACGGAGTTATTTTCACTTACAAGAGCTTACTGACAGCCAGTGGTCTCAGCTGCTGAACTGGATTGTGGTGTTCCTGTTTACACTCTTGAAACTGATTGTTTCCTGAGGTTTTTGGAAGACGTTTTACGCCCCCCCCCCCCTTATAATAGCTTGCTCTGCATTCGATCTTTTAAGAGAATTTAGCACTTAAATGTCACTTAAATTAATAAAATCTCAAAACTACAGTTGCTATAAATCAGTCATTCCTTCTTCAGCTGTCATACATCTGTACATCTTTAGATAAACAAAACAGCAACTATAGTTAATTGTATCCTTTCCTCTTCAATAAAATTCAATAAGTACAGGTATTAAATCATTAGAATGAGGTAAGATATGTTTTGCACTTATTGTTTATTAAATAAGGAAGCATTCTTAATATACCAAGCTAAGCTGCTGTTCTGCACTTAATTTAATTTTTTAGAATGTCTTGTGTATCCTTAATATTAAAAAAGAAACTTGGCTTATTTTTATGATCAACACAATAATTTTTTTAATGTTATTAGTAAAATAGAACAGCTCATGGCGAGCGCCTCAGAGCCAAAATTAGAGATGCAAGAATGAGATGGTTTGAACATGTGCAGAGGAGGGACAGTGGATATTTTGGATAAAAGATGTTGCATATGGAGCTGCCAGGCAGAAGGCAACTTGTGGCAAGCCTCTAAAGGGAGCAGCTGAAAGAAGAAGAGTAAAGCAAAGTTAATGTATGTTTTTTTTTCTTCTATTATTCTGGTTTGTTAAGGCTGCTATTGATGACTTACTAACATTTTGTATTTCAGGTTTACTGTATGTGATTGAAACCCAGAAGGTTCTCGACCTGAAGGTGAACTTGATGGCCTCCTACGTCATCATTCCACAGACTGGCTTTTACAACGGGACTCAAAACATCCTGCTGTTGGATCTCGGTCATTTCAAGGTGCGAAAGTGTCAAGTGTAAATAAAGATTGACAGTAGGCTGAAAGTTTGACCTGCGCATGCCAACTTTTTTACAATTAAAAGCCAAGATATGAACCGTCTTTGTTATATTTTTTCAGATGTCCAGTCAAAGCAGGAAGCATCTACCTCAACTGTGTGTCAGTTCCAGCAACATTGAGGACATCATGTCCAGAGCTTACGATAGCTTTGATATACAGCTTGAAAACCTACAGTTTCTTTATAGCAAACCAGGTACACACACACACACACACACGTCACATATTCAAAGTTTTTGACTGGTACACAGAAGATCATCTATGATTTGAGAGTTTATTCAAACTACTGTTTATAAATCACAAAGCTTAAATTTTATAATATTAATAGTAGATTTAACACAGTGAAAAATTCATACAGACAGCATTGAGAAAATGTGTTTATGGTAGAGGCTTGCACTTGTTGCCGTAATGGCTTTGCTGTGTCTTAGCCAAGAAAACATTAGAATGATTTCAGAAGTTATTGTGTCAAAGCACTAGAGATGCTTATTGTTGAGGAAGGGATATTATCACACTGTTTAGAATCAGTAGAAATGTAAAACTTTGTTTTTGATAGCTGGCGACTGGAAAAAGGCCCGTAAACAGAAACGGTCATCGCTCCACATCCTAGAGCCAGTGGATCTAAAGGTGGTTTTCAGCCGGGCAATGATCAACAAAGACTCCCGCATGCCAAAGTAAGTGTGTGTCTGGTTAACAGTCCTCTGACAGCAAAATTCATTCCTTAAGAAAATGCTCTTCAATGTTCTCACTGGCCTTTCACAAACTTATTTTTGTGTCTTTTTAGAAATTAATATTTTTCTCTTTTATGTTTTTGCCAGTTCCACTGAAAAAAGTGCAATTTTAACACAATAGTAATTATTCATAAATGCAGTATATAGTATGGAATTTAAATTCTGATACACAGCTGAGAACACTAATTCCTCAGGTTGTAAGGACCAGAGTTAAGGGTTTTAGGTAAACCAGAATTAAAGGTCGTTAGTTTTGTGTGTCTCTGTGTTACCATGTACGTGTGTTTCAGATATAAGATGTCTGGAGAGCTTCCTCTGCTGTCTCTTCGTATATCTGATGTAAAACTTCGAAGTGTTCTGGAGCTGGTGGAAAGTATCCCACTGCCTGAGAGCAAACCTGCTGCACGCAGCAACGCGCCATCATCAACTTCAAAGGTAAGAACAGAAGGCCCTCTTTACTTTAAGCAAGAAATTTCAGTAAAATCTAGGAACAAAGGAAAGCTTTCATATTTCTAATGAATAATTACTGCTTTTGTTGTCCTTTATGGGGTTAGAAAATGAAATAACAAAAATAATTCAATGGATGGTTAGAGTGGATTTTAAACATTTAATTTTTTGGGCTCTGGCCACTCTGAGTTCTTGTGATAGAGAAGGACCAATTTTCATTAAGTGATTATTATTATTTTTTTTTTTTTTTGTCTTAGATGTGGTAGAAATCCCTAAATTATTCAAGACTTGAATCTTTTGCAATGAACAAATATGCAAACAGTTGAATATTTAGGTGCAGGACTAGTAAAAGTGCAGTCACATTTTATGAATTTCAGTGTGTTAATACAGCTTCCTGTTTTGGCTGTTTTTTCCCCCCTTAGTCTTGGCAGTCATTCACCCCTCAGCTCACTCCCAGAAGACCTCTGAACTTTGATCAGCGCTCTTCTCTCATTTTTGAGTCATGTGAGACCATCAGCATCACTTCAATGGGTAAGACAGAGATGTGCACAGTTGTTCTTTGATCCTACTGCTAAATATCTTTAAAATCCTGTGTGTATTCCTATGAGAGACTGTTTATTTTTTTTAATCATGTCTCAGGGTCAGAGGAAGATCTGTTCTACGATGCTCCCAGCTCTCCTGTCGGAGATAAGCCATTTTTTCCAGACAATCCCATGCCGCTGCGCTATATCGATTCAAGCAAAAAAAAAAGTCTCCTCAAGGAAGACGCTCAGAAGAACATGACCGAATTCTTTATGACATTTGAGATCAGTGAGGTACAGAAAGATGATCTTTTTTCTGCTTTTAAATATTTAATATTGACTTCAGATTTAGATTTACAATTTTGGATATACTGCATTTATTTGTATTGCCTTCATGTTGGTTTTTTTTCTTCAGTTTTCCTGTTTTAGTCTTTATTTTTGTACTTTTCAAGTGCAGAATAGTGAACATCTTTATTTACAGTTACTTCTGTAAGAATTATTTTTATTTAACCTTGTCATCAGTCAAACTTCACTTTTTCCCTTTAGCATTCCTTATTTTAAATTTTTTTATTTTTTGTGGCCCCCTTTATAATGATCTTTCCTGTTGTTCCGTTGTCTCTTTGTTCTTTTTGTCCAGTTTTCTGTTCAGTTGTGTCATCTGTCTGGAAGTGAGGAGGTCACGGTGCTCCACTTGGACATAGAGGGTCTGGGCACCGAGCTGAAACTGCGCACCTTTGACATGACCTCTAATACCTACTTGCGAGAGATCTGCCTCAAGTGTCCTGAATACATGGGTGAGTGGATATCAGTAATATCTTAATTTTTGTATAACATTTGATGATTACAGTTATCTTAATAGAAATTTGCAAATTAATCAGGGCAGTCTTTGCTTGAGTTTTTATTTGACATGTCTCATTTCCTCCTTGAGCAGATTCTGAAGAAAAACAAGTACAGCTGATCACCACACTAGACAACAGAGAAGTTGATCTGCTCACACTGGAGTATATCAAAGTAACATACAATACCTTACATGAAAATATTTGAGAATAAGTTCCATAAATATTTTAAAAATGTGGTAAATTGCCTTATTAAAGATTGCATGTACTTTCCTAGGCTGACAAGAATGGTCCCGACTTCAAGTCTCAATATAACAACACTGAGCAGCTCATCAAGGTGTGGGGAATGTTAATAAACCAGCAATACAATTCAATTTTATATATATATATATATATATATATATATATATATATATATTGTTGCTGTCTTGTTAGTTATAGCATTTTTAAACAGTTTATGTTCATTTCACTTTTGGCTTACTTTCTTATGAAGTGTGGCTTCAGTGCTGAGATAAAAAATTCCACACTTAAAACCAGTGTTTATTCTTCAGTAATCATTAATAATAGGTAGAACAATCACAATAGCATTTCACACAAAAAAGATTATTTTTTTTAAATTGATATTACATTTTATTTAATCAGGTGACCTTTTCATCCCTGGATGTTCACCTCCATACGGAGGCTCTCCTCAACACTATGAACTTCCTCAGTAAACTCCTTCCTCAATGGAATAAGAAGGAAGGACAGCAGGAGGAGCTTCCCACCATCCCTGAGGAGGATGAAGCTGAGGCAGAGAGGGAGGAAGAAAAGAAGGAGGAAACTGCTGTAATCAGGAAAAAATGTAAATGCACACTGTTACTGTCTCAGCATTATTCAATAAGGCAATTTGTAAGATATTTTGCAGTTAATGAAATTGATACTCAGAGCAATAGTGAAGGTTAAATATAAACATCCTTTATTTGGCTGTCTTTATTATCTGTCTTTAGGTAATGTATTTAGTTAATTGTCCTTTACCTTCTTTTTGCAGCTTCAAAAAGGTCCAAATTTGCTGATGTGATTAATCTGCATATCAAAACTGATCTCCACTGCCTGAAAGTTTTCATTCGAGGACAGAAAGCCAGGATCTCAGAGATCAGTATTGAGGGTATGAAAGGAATAGTATTTTGTGTACAAGGTACTCTGGCAGTGCCTTCTATAGCATGTTTATTACCTCTCTGAATACTCTATTTAGAGTTATCTAATGTGCTTTTTCTGGCTAAATCCACTATTCACTGTACAACTTGGGGCTTTTATAATTGCCTAGGTCTGGTTTCTGAGGTCCTGATGAGGAAGAAGGAGATGGAGGTTTTGGCCAAACTGAAGAACATTGTGATCCTAGACTGTAACAAAGAAGCTTTATACAAGAAGGTACCAACTGCCAGTTCATAAAAGTATCTAGGATTGTACTTAAAAAATGCAAATGAAATGGTTACTGTTTCCTGCATTGGTGTTTCTGTTCTTCATTTGTTATGGTTTTCGTGTTACTTGTTGACCATGTGGCAAAGGCCTATCTGAATAACAGTTGAGTTACATTTTGATTTATTTACTCTTTTTTTTTCTTCTTCTTCTTCTTCTTCTTCTTCTTCTTCTTCTTCTTTTTCTAGGCTGTGTCCATAGCAGATAAGGAAGTGTTTGACTTCCGTATGGTAAACTATACAGATGCAACAGAAGGAGATGCTTATCTGGACATGTCTATTGTTGACACTGCTGTTACACTGAAAGTGGGCTGCATTCAGGTCATCTTCCTCAACAAGTTTCTGTCCTCTATACTGGTAATAATGACTATTCTTTTAGTTCACATATAAAACTCTAAAATAGTATTTTAATTTCTTAGTTTCTTAACTTTATTTACATTCCCCATGTATATTTCTGTATTCCAGCTTCATCTTATTAATTTCTTTCCTAAAATATTTTTCCCCGCCCTACCTTCCTCCCAGGAGTTCATCAATAACTTCCAGGAGGCAAAAGAGGCGCTTGCTGAGGTAACAGTTCAGGCTGCAGAAAAGGCAGCATCAGGTGTGAAGGAACTGGCTGAACGGAGCACTCGGATCGCTCTTGATGTCCACTTCAATGCACCCATCATCTTCCTCCCTCAGTCCTCCTCTTCCTCAAATGTCATTGTAGCTGACCTTGGTCTGCTGTCTGTCAAGAACCGTTTTGCCAAGCAGCCCTGTAAAACAGATGCTAAAATCCCACCTGTTGTGGATATAATGACTGTGATACTGACTAACCTTAAGATGTACAGGTCAGTATCAGTGGGAGTTAAAATTAAAAAAATATTTATACTTGTCTGTGTGATTGATTTTAACTTTACATTAATCTAATAGACTTTTGTAATGACTGTTTTGTGCTGCTTTCAGAACCACTTATGTAAATGGAAGTTTTCAAAAAGAGATCCAGCTGCTGAAGCCAGTCAGCTTAGACTTGGAAATCCAGAGAAATCTTTCTTCCAGCTGGTACCACAAAATACCTGACATAGAGATTGGGGCACATCTAAAGCCCATGAGTGTAAGTACAGATGTATGACAGCTGTTGTTTTTCTTTGTATTTTCACTTTTTTCCTAAAACTTCCTTAAAGTAGTCCTCATTAATTGCCTACAGGCTATATTATTGATTTATTAGTAACTGACATTTTTTCATGGATCCTTGCCCGCATGGCTTTTGTGTTTTTTTGTTTGTTTGTTTTTTTTTAAATCCCAGGGTTATGGAGAGGCCTTTATTGAGAATCTTAAGTCAAAAATTGTTTTACCAAGTATCATCACTCTCTCTCTTCCCAACAGCTGATCCTATGCCAGGAAGATCTGATCATTGTCCTGAGGACTCTGAGCGAGAACCTGTCAGAGAAGTCTGATGCTGGTCCACCTCCAGCTGCTCTGCCAGCCCCTGACCGCGCCTCTGACTCTGTATCCAACAAAGAGTCAGAGGGGTCAGGAACCACTGGACCACCTAGCAGTAAGTATCTGTTATACATTTATGTTTGTGTGTATGGTAGGGCTTTAAAAGTAGAAAATTATTTAACAGCCCAAACAGATGCATTTAACATTGATTGACAGGTCAGGCTTACACAAAACTATATAGAAATCTGAAACATGTTCTCCTTGGCTAGAAATATTGTGCACAATTATGACTAAAATCCAATGGCTTCTCTTTAAACCTGAGCTCTGTGCTGTGATAATGTTGTTAATAGGTAACACAGTGGTGACAGCTGCTGTTGTGGAGGCACAGAAAGACAACAAGCTGAAAAAGAACACGCTGAAATTAAACTTCAAGTTTGACTCATTGACGGTGGTTCTGTACAGCCCCAATGACCGAGAGGTAATGCCAAGACTTTTACATAAATACAAACATTCACAGTAGGTCAAGCAGAAGTTATGACTACATTATAGAATTATGCTTGTCAGCCTTTATTTTGTGAGGCATATTTAGTAAAGAGTGTCTGTATAATTTGTTTTTAATAGATTACGCTGTTAGACCCACATGGTGAGGAGCTGACGCTAGCACAGTTGACTCTGGGCACCATCTCCACCTCTGTACACATGTTCTCCGACAGCTCCATGAAGGCCTCAGTACAACTCGCTGAATGCCTTCTAGATGACAAGCGGCCAAAAGTCAAGACTGTCACCCCAAGGTACAGCTACACCTTGTACACCTTTAGGGCCAGATTTATTAACACGTTGTGCCAGTGCAAACTGGGCTTTGGCGTAAAAGACGTACTGTCTGTATTTACAAAGAGGTGGGAACTCAGTGATTTTTTTTACGACTGACCCCGTTATTGAATATTGAATATTTAAATCAAGCACGCCGACTTATTTACTAACATTTGCGACATGCAATTTACTGCTAATTGCGGCAATACTTGCAGTGTGTAAAATTTTCACTGCTAGATGTCAGTAGATTGCAGTCAGCTGAGTTGTGTTTTCTTAACCCTCCTAATTCAAGTGCCTAATCCTAGCTAAGGTGGCTGCTAAAGGACAAACATGTTTTATTCAGCCAAGAGAGCTCAAAAACATTAACTCCATAATGGCCGTAGCCGGTTGGCTTGTTTCTACTACTGTCTGGGCCGGATCCACCCCATAGTTTTTTCCCTATCTGTGGAAGGCTGTCAGTCCACCTTTTACCTCAGTTGTGAGAAGCAACCACCTTTTTTTACTCTGTAGGAGGCTGTAAAATTTTTGGTGCTTGATATTGAAATGAATGAACTTGTAAAACTAACCACACCTATGAGCACTATTTGGGTAAAGTAAAAGAAAATGATTATATCATGTTCATCGCTTTTCCTTTGGTCAAAGTTCTAATATGTTTTCTTCCAGGATGATGGCAATGTGTCCCGGTGCAGAACAGAACAACATGGTAGAAGTGAACTATCGTCAAGGCCCTGATGGCACCATTTTAGACACAGTAGTGCAAGATGTGTATCTGTGTGCCAGCATGGAGTTCCTGCTCACGGTGGCTGATATCTTCCTTAAAGCCACCCAGCAGGGTTTTGCTCAAGTGCCGCAATCCAAGAGCAGTACTGGTGCTGGAGATAAAAAGAACATTAACTCATCGGTCACATCTAAAGAATCCAGTGAGTTGACCGTATGAGTTTTAATTTAGTTAACTGAAGGCATGTCAGTTCTCTTAATCACACAAGCTTAAGCTGCCAAATTATGTCCATCTTTGTTTTGACAATTGCAGTACTAATCTTTTGACCCAGTACTGTAAAATACTTTTTAATGGTTGCTATAAGATAATAGTTTAGATGCTATATACTTGCAATATGATGAGTGTGGTTTATGAGTTCCGTGATTATTAAGTTTAACTGTTATTCTGACTCATTATTTAAGCTGATGTTTTACTCTGATACTTTCTGTGGCTCCCAGCAACAGTTCCAGGCGCGGTGTCGAAGACAGAGATGAATGTCTTGGTGCGGAACCCAGAAATTGTATTTGTGGCTGACCTGACACGTGATGACGCTCCGGCGCTGGTGATGACCACATATTGTGAACTAGTGATGAAAAGTGATGCTGAGAAATCACAGATGACTTCTGTTATCAAGGACCTCAAGGTATATATTTGGATTGTCTTGTGCCAGATTTTCAAAGAATGAAACATTATATATCCAGAGGAAGTCTCATTTTTCATTAACAAATGTTTAACTTGAAATATAATCTTTAAAAGAGAACTGGTCACTTTTATTGTAGGTAGTTGCCTGCCCCTTCTTAAGAGAAAAGAGGAGAAACAATGTGACCACGGTGCTTCAGCCATGTCAGGTGTTCTTCAAGAGTACTCAGTCTCCCACCTCCCCTCAGACTATGGAGGTCACCATCAACGTTCTCTCACTCAAGGTATTTGTTTTGTTCTTGTTACATGTTATGTGTCCATGTATTTCCTTCTTCAAATTGAACCAGCTTTTAGTTTCCTGGGCTGGTCCTCACAAGGATAGGCCTATCACTAAGCAACAGCTCTCACACTGGATTGTGGAGATCATTGCTCTTGGTTATACGAGGCAGGGGCTGCAGACACGGGTGGGCCTGTAAGCTCACTCCATTTGTTGTTTGGCAGCATCCTGGGCCCTGTTTGAGGGGATGACAATCCAGGACATCTGTGCAATAGCAATCTGGTCCATTCTTGTATGGTTCTAAAGAGTGGACATCCCTGCTCCTGGTATAGCTCAAGCACTACTGAGCTCTGGATCCTTAGTTGGATAAGGGGGGGCTACTAGCTCGTTTCTGGTGACTGCTTGAAATAAGCTTGTCTGGCAGTATGGGACTCTCCACAGTGAAGCATCAAATCAAATGCTAGGAATGAGAACTTTAGGTTACTTGCCTAACCCTGATTCTCAGAGTAGCATGAGTGAGATGTCTCATGTCTCACAGTCCTTCTTGCTGGGGGGAAAACAAGAAGAGGTGCTTATCTTGAATAATGACTGCATTAGTGCAAGCTACTTAAAGGTGGGTGGTTCTGCCTGACATGGTTGTTGCTATCACCAGCCAAGCAGGATTTGCGTAATGAGATAAATCCTTCTGAGTTACACACATTGAGGCGCGTCCCACAGTGAGACATTTCAGTCATGCTAGTCTGAGAATCAGGGTTATGCAAATAACCTAAAGTTTTGTGTCCTTGGTGTCTGACACAGGTATCTCCAGTCATAATCAACACAGTGATTACGATCCAGTCGGCACTCGCACCAGCAGCAGAAACCCCTGAGAAGCTGGAAAGCCCTGTTCCTGTGGACTTGTGGAATAAGCGGAGCTGGAAGGAGCTCAAACTGTGGTTCCTAGAAGAGGAGGGGAATGAAGACACAAAATCAGTGACCCGCTTGATACCACAAGGAGAGTCCCTGCAGGTACTTATCAGTATCAGTACTAAAATTATAATATGGTAAAGCTGACTGTATGCTGCCATATTTTAAGTTAATATTTGTATTTACAAAACAAAATGTATTGGCTCTTCATCTCTTCAGGTGAACATCAGATCAATCTGTGTGACTCTGGAGGCTGGAGTGGGACACCGCACAATCCCCATGCTTCTGGCAAAGTCCTCCTTCCAGGGAGATGTGAAAAACTGGTCGACGCTCATTAACTTACGTAGTCAGCTTAACCTGGAGGTAACACACACACACAAGTAGAGATGTGCTTATTTTATTGAATTGGTTGCTTTTCAGAATTTTGTTCCATTTAGTAATTTGTTATATCTTTAGGTTCACTATTATAATGAAGTGATGGGAGTGTGGGAGCCACTGCTAGAGCCCTTAGAAGATGAGGCAAAAGATGGTTTCAGACCATGGATGCTGGAACTGAAGGTACATATATATGCATGCATGTAGCACACATGTAGTATTCTTAAAAATGCATACATAAATACATATAGAGTTTCTAATATTTTTAATATCATCTAACTAGATGAAGAAGAAACCAGTGAAGTACACAGACTTGTCAGATGAAGTGGATTCCAGTATCCCGGACTATAAGACAGTCATTGCCATCTGCAGTAAAGACCAGCTCAACATCACACTTTCCAAATGCGGATTGGCCATGCTGAGTAACCTGGGCACTGTAAGAAAAAGCCTTTCAGAGGCTTGACAGAAAATACCTGTCCAAGGGTGCACGGCAATGTATGATGTGTGTGTTTTTGTCTTTCCCCAGGCATTTGCAGAGGCTGCCAAACAGACAGCAGAGTGTTTTCAGAAGGATGAAGCTCCATTTGTAGTTAAAAACCGTCTCGGCCTACCAGTTTCCATACGCCACAGTGAGATGTTTCGTCCCATTGGACGGCAAAGCATCGCTAGCACTGTAAATCTGAAGAATGGTGAAACCCTTGGTATGGACTATTCAACCACAACAGACTCTGATCAGTTCTCTGCGATGACCTCTTTGAGTGGAAAGGACTACTACATAAAACCTAGTAAGTCACACTTTACTCTCACAGCTATGCTGAAAATAGACAGCAGTGAGTTATCTACAGTTATCTCTAACTACACAAACAGAAAACAAGTGTCATGTATTTTCTTTAAATTATATAATTAGTTTGTGCCCTATCCTTTTAAACACATCTGATGTTTAACCAAAACACTAATACAGACAAGGTTGCCTGTTCTAGAACCAATAACCAAATTTTAAAGAACTTAATGTCAGTGAGAAAACACCTTTTTTCGTCCCTCCTTACTTTGTAAAAATATCATTACCCTTAAGTTATATTTTCTTTGTCCAGCTCCAGAGGGTCACACCTCAGCCAGCGTGATCCCTCTGATCAAAGTGGGCCGAGGAATGTACAGTGTAATGCACAAAGACTCTGGAGTCACTCGTTTCCTGGTGTGTCAGATTTCCTCTGTAGACGGCAGCAAGTACATCAAGATCCGCTCTCCTTTCCAGGTGCGTAGCTAATCATCATCTTACATATTTATTTTCACTCTTTTGTTTAGCACATCTGGAAAAAATTATACAAATTGGTGCAAGTCACAATGTTTAGAATGAGCTAAGATTATGTTATGTGTGCTGTTTCTCAAGCAACATTAATCACCAACTCAGCTTAGTTAGTTACTTTTAATATGAAATTTTTTATTTTCAATACATCCAATTATAAAGACATTTGTACCATCTTATCAAGAGGCAGGCCCCAGAGTGGTATCAACCATGTACCATATTCTTATGGAAGCTAGAAAATGATCAATCTTATATGTGAAAAATAAATGGGAGCCGGAGCTAGGTGAGGAAATACTGGAGGAGGTGTGGTACGACATGTGGACAGCACACCACTCTACAACACAATCACTGAAATGGAGGGAATTTAGTTGGAAGAACCAGATTTTGTATTTGCCAACACCCCAAATTATGAGTAACCAGATGGCCATGAAACAGCCATGCTGGAGACCATGTGATCACATGGAACCAAACCATACTCATATTTTTTTGGTCATGTAGCAAAATAATACCCTTCTGGGATGACATTCACTCAGCTGTTGTTGAAATATTTGGTTATGCAATTCAACGATCATTCCAAATCTTAATGAACATGTGCACCCAAAAGACCAAATGCCTTCAGAACTGCCTTAATTCCTCATGGTACAGATTCAACAAGAGATTTTGGTACATATTGTTTGAGACAAGTTGAGCTTTGTGACATGGCACATTATCCTGCTGGAAGCAGCCATCAGAAGATGGGTATACTGTGGTCATACAGTGATGGGCATGGTCAGCTACAATATTCAGGTATGCAGTGGTGATGCTCAGCCTACGTGAGTATTGTTGCTGACCATAAGGGGTCCAGAGTGTGCCAAGAAAATATTCCCCACACCATTGCACCACCACCAACTTTTTCTTTGCAACGCTGCCTTGAAGGCAAGCATCCTAAAGTCCTCTCTTGACTGCTGATGTTGAGATTGGTGTTTGGCTGGTAGCATTTAATGCAGCTGTTAGTTGAGGACCTCCTGAGGTTTCTGTTTCTCAAACTTAAGACTCTTATTGTAATTATTCAGTTGTTCTAAAGGGCTTCACACATCTCTTTGTATTCTGGTTAGAGCCAGTTTGTAAGAGAATATGAAATCAGCAGAACGTAGGTTTTATTAGATAAGAATAAGCACTCCTTTTCTTTGAAAAACAAGCATATTTCTAAGTGACCCCAAGTCTTTGACTGGTAGTAGTGTGGTAGTAACCATTAATTGTTTTTGTCTGTTCTTATGCAGATCATCAATCATTTCTCAATACCATTCAAAGTTTTTGAAGGATCAAACCTTCTGGGCACTGCACTCCCTGCTGAGGAGTTCTGTGTGCCTCTGGACTCATATAGGTGAGGGCAAACAACTAAGTAGGCCCGTACATTTATGAACACATCTTAACACACTCTGTTTTATGTTTCCTGATCTTTTTTGTCCTTAAAAAAAAAAAAAAACACCTCTCTAACGTCTACCATTTACTGCCCCCCTCCCCCTCTCAGGTCCGAGCTAAGCCTTCAGCCAGTAATAGAGGACGCAGATGACAGTCAGGGTGAGCAGTATGAGTGCTCAGAGGGCTTCAGTTACGAGGATGTTAGCAACCTGCAGCCCGAGAAACGGCTCCAGCAGACCTGCCGTCGACGTGGAGGCCACGGTGGTGTGATGACCATCAACACTGTGCCATTGAAGGATGCAGTGACATGCAAAGAGACAGGAGATGTTGGGGAGAACTTTGATGTGCCCTTCATGCTTCACCTGTGGCCTTCCATCTTGATACGCAACCTTCTGCCTTATACCATCACCTACAAACTAAAGGTGGGATATGTGCAGTAATGTGTACTCGGGTGATCCACAGAACATTGAAAAGAAGCAAACAAGTGGGTTTAGGTCAGTTAATATTCAACAAAATAGTGTGTACAGCCATATTTGCACCACATCATGAAATTTTATGTCATTAATAACATTAGTTAACACATTTCTCTTGTCAGAATTGTTTCCTTTGTGTCTGAGTTAATAATGTTAATAATAATAAATGTGATATCTCTTCAGTCTGATGGCACAGATTCAGCTTTTTTTCTTTTCTTCTGCCCCCCTTCTTTTTGCTCAACAGAGCAATGGAGTCTCTGCACCTGAGGCTACTCTGGACGCAGGTCACTCCGCACAGCTTCACACTGCAGTCATCAACCAGTCAAGTCTCGATCTTCGCTTGATTGACTACTTGACTCAGGATTGGTCTTCTGAATACAGGTCTGACTTTCTTTTTTGTTACTGAGACTTTATCTGTACTTATTGTGAGTATATTGAGCTTAAATAAAATGACCAAAAAAGCTATTTTTTGGGCAATTATAGTATATTTATGGTTGAGATGTGCAGTCACCATTAAATCATTGCACATTTGTGATAGAAATAAAAAAAAAAAATATTGAATTGTACAGGTTCCACAGTGATCAGGAAGAGATCACCTTCATTGTGTTCCAGTCTCTAAGAGGAGACGAGGATGAAGATGGACATGGAGCAGAGAGGACGAGGCCTGAGTTGGATATAGCGGTGCATGTTAAATATGACCTAGGGCAGATGGTGGTTGCTATTCACTCACCGTACTGGATGGTGAATAAGACAGGCAGGTTGCTGCAGTACAAGGCTGATGATATCCACCGTAAACACCCCCTGGACTATGAGATGCCTTTGCTCTTTTCATTTAAGCCTCGGCACTTCCTGCGAAACAATAAGGTAACTTTAAGAAATGATTTGCTTTAACTCAGTGTTACTGAAAAGCAATTTAAAAGAAGCGTGCTTGGTTATTGTTCAAAGTGGTTCCTTTTCCTTTTCAGTACATTTCTGAACTGCCAGTATATCTGTAGTTTTATTGGACAATTTGACTACATTCTTTTCTTCCCTCAGGTTCGTCTTATGATCTCAGACAGTGAACTATCAGATGATTTCTCTCTGGACACAGTCGGTAGCCACGGAGATGTGAAATGTAAAGGCAGATACAAAGATTATCTGGTAAGATTTTTAAGTTTTATCTAAAGAGGCAGATGCCAGTATTTAAAGGAAGAGGTTAGCAAAGAAAAAGTGGGATAGTCAGGGAGATGAATGTGATATGGATGCAGATGATCTGCTGTGGTAAAGGGAGCAGCGAATAGAAGACCTAAAGAGGCAGATGTATTGGATGATCTTCATTTTTTGTATTTATGTAATGTCTGTCTTATTTCAGGTTGGGGTGAAGATTGAAGCGAGCAGTTTCAGTCTGACCCGCATTGTGTCCTTTGTGCCCTTTTACATGCTGGTCAACAGAACCAAGCACAGTGTGTTCATATGTGAAGAGGGAAAAGAAACTTGGACTGAGGCAAAACCAGAACAGGTCAGAGCCAAACCAACGATAGTTTGCTTTTCAGTGTCATTTTGCAGCTATTTTTTTCTTTTTTCTCTTTTTTTTGTTTTTCAAACACTGCGGGTTGAGATCCTGATGTGTGTTTTTTATTTAACGCTCTAAATGGATGTGATGTAACAACTGATTGTGGATCCTGATTAGTTTCTATGAACTAATAGTATTTATTTAAAGATCTTATCTTCTTAATAGTTGGTTTTAAAATGCTGTTAGTCTGACAAAAAACATTTATCGTACTGATTTTTTTTTTTTTCTACATTTAGTCGGCCATTCCGTTCTGGCCTGAGAATGATACTAAGAAACTTAAAATCAAAGCAGAAGGTTGCTTATCGCCTCCACTGACTGTTGACTTCACACGACCAGAGAACTGCTTATTGCTACATCTGGACAACGCTGTAAGTAGACACACACACACACACAGCAATAATTTTTATGTATGAACATATGTATTTTTTACATAATAAATGATTGTAGTTGTTAAGATGATTTTCACACATACACTGTTCGTATTACAGCATTCAGACTGTTGCCTTTTTTTTCCCGTGTAGGTGGGTGGGATTATCGTAGACGTGAATCTGTCCGAGCACTCGGCCACGATCCGGTTCTCTGAGTACCATGACGGTGCAGCCCCCTTCCTCATCATCAACCACACTAAAGACCGGACTCTTCAGTTCCAGCAGAGGTGAGAGAACCAGTTAAAGGGAATTATACAAGTTATTTTAAGCCTTGTAGTTTTGTCTCAAAATGTTTTGTTGACCAGCTACAAAACAAGCAAAGTTTAATTATAGTATAACATCACTTCATTTTACTTTTAAAGTAGATCTAAGGCTTAAGGTTTCAGTCACACAGGCCTAGAGACCTGTGAATGACCCGCTGATAACCACCGGTCGCTAGGGAAAACTGTGCATTCCCTGAGTGGTTGGGGAGACGTTGCTGGCAGTCACTAGTGTGAAATTGGCCGAAAAGAGGTTTACGTTGCGGCACCAAAGACCTTGTGATTTCTTTGGTCGCCAGCAGGTCACCAGTGGTTTGTATGGAAGACAGACCAACACTCACCAACTACTTGCCAAATGTCATTGAAACTGTGAAAAGTCCAACACAAACTGGAAATGGGGAACGTTTGCCTTCAAAATAAAAGTTGCGCCTTACCACTGCAGCAGGGGTCGCTGATTGGTTTCTAGGTCCATGTGACTGAGGCCTAAGCCCTTTCTATGGAATTCTGTTTACTTGGGAGCTTTAGTCTTCGGTTAAAGTGTTCCTTAAAAAAGCATTTCTACTGCTCTGTTTGTTAGCATTACTGTAATTCTTGGTGGAGGCGTTATCTGTAAAGGTGTGTTCAAAATGTTCAAAGTTTAATTTCAATTATATATGTTGTGTGTGTGTGCCACATTCACACTAGGATTAGTTGCTCTATCAATTGTGCCAAATGTATTTAATGTTTCTGCTTCTTTTTATCTTTTCTTTTTCTTTCTTTTTTGTTTTTGAATGAAGTCTTTTTATACCATCCACCGATTTTCTTCATGCAAAACATTCACATTTCCATTTCATTGAAATGTGTTTTTACATATTTGTTGAATAACAGTATTGTTCTTCTGTTGCAGCTTCCTCGAACAGTTAAGTTAATAAAAACTAGTAAACGAGGGGTGTTTGTTTTTGGTGATAGTGGTTTGTTTGTGTGTTGTGGGTCACGCAGAGGCCGGACAGAATCCTCATGGTTGGCTGACGACCTGCTTGACCTCTCCTTCTCATTGGAGGAGGACAGGTAGAAAAAATATGAAAAAAGGGAAACTCCTCTGACACACTCTGAACTCAAAGAAAGATGTGAATGAAGACAAATAATCATCAAAATTCAGTGATATACCCTAAATCTGACACCATGTTACCAAATCCACATTTAAAAGCGTATTTTTCTCCTGGAATTTGTTTGGGCAAATCTGAGATGGTCAGGTGGGAAGTGTTTACATTTGATGATTTTTAGATAGAATGACCCACAGTGTCTTCACGTAGCAAGCAGAACAGCAGGCGTATTTGAAAAATGAAAGCTTAAACCTGGATGATGCCAAGAGGAAGAATCAAGTATATCCTGAAACATTTAACATTAAACATGAATTTAAGGCAGAAATACCCAAATGATGTAGCACTTAAGTGTGAATTGGTCTAACATCAAAGTGCTGATGTTACATTGATGGCTCTTTGAATGCAGAGTGTAGTCAGATGAAGAGTTCAGATGAAGCTAAGCAGAAAAAGACACTTTCAGTTCTGATTCTAGTTTGACTGTAATCTGCTCCCTTATCCAAACTGATGGCACAGTTTTGCTTAGTAATCTGTACTTACAATATTTATTGTTAAGGTGTATTATGGACTACTTGTGCCACACTCGTACTGTATGTTCTAGTACTTACTGTAAGACAGTGAGATTGGCTTTTTCACACGGTTTCAATTATTTATGTATAAAGGACCTACTTTATTACTCACTTATGTTTTTACTGATCTTATAGAAATTTACACTGATCAAAATGTTAGAGGAGCAGGTTACACATCCTAAGCCATTTACTCTGTGTTGCTTTCATCTCTGTTATCATCTTGTGGAAAAATTCGTTTTGAATGCTGCTGGCTGGATGCGATTCTTCCGAAGGAATCACACCTCCTGCTTCTTCTGGTAGTTCTGTACTGTCAACTAGTACTTTTTATACCCATTTGTAGATTGTGGCTTCTCCACTTTTTCTTTCTTTTTTTTCTTTCTTTTACTTTGCAGTGTGTGTTTGTTTCATTTGAGTCCTAAATCGGTACTTATGTGAACATGCTTAATTCAGCCTTTTATTTCCAGGAGAGATATTGGGGACCTTTGGGTGACATGTTTCTCTCTTTTGATGAAAAGTGCTTATGTACTCTGAGAGACGGAGTGGAGGATTTGACTGTTGGCATGGAGGTTCATTTTGGTGGATGGGCTCTTATATTTTTTTGTCTTTTTTTTATAACTGTTACACTGTCAATCTTTTTGTGATTTTTAGTAGTTATAACTCATGTTGTTGATACATGCAGCATGTGTCTGTCTGGGTATGTACATAGCTCTCAGAAAGAGATGGAGCATGAGGAGCTGCAGGCTGGAAAAGCTGTATACTACACCTGGACTGAGCCCACTGGGTCCCGACAGCTTTGCTGGAAATGTGGCACTTACAGTGGGAAGCTGAAGAGTGAAGAGGTACTGCACATGGCTCAGAACAACAACTGTCTGAGTCATGAGGTTTATCAATGCTTCAGCTTTCTCAAAAGATGCTAACATCTTACTTTGCTAGATCAAAATCAGCTTCTGTCTGCTGGAAGTGCTTTTAAAAAGGAGTATTTATTAGCTTATGCATGAATTTGATTAGACTGGCTTTGCATAATGAAAGTCCATCATCCATAGGTGCTCTTTATAAATCAGGACCTCCAGTAAATAAGGAGATGGTCTACACGGTGCTACATCTTACCTGCTGGTTTTCACAACTTTCAAGATACTAAGCTAAAGCATAAATTCTTTGTCTTATTACTCTTTAGGACCTGCGAGAAGACATAAACAAAGAGGGCAAACTTTTTGTGATTTCCTTTTATGAAGGTAAAGTGCAAGAATCTTAAAATGTTCAGCTGCATTGTGCAGTTCAATAATAGAAATGTAATGAACAACAAATTTTTTCTTTGGGAATTAAAAAAAAAAAATCTGTATTTTTGTTTATCAATTCTAAGGTCTCCAGCGTGTTGTGGTATTCACTGAGGAGCGACGGATCTTCAAGATGCTCTGTGACAATGAGAAGGTGCAGCACGCTCAGCAGGAAATCATCCTGTCGCTACAGAATGTGGGCGTCTCATTGGTCAACAACAGCACCAGCCAAGAGGTTTCCTTCATTGGGATCACAAGGTGCTCTGCTTGTGTGTCTGATTAGTGGATGGTAAATTGAAGTAAACTCTAATTTTGGGTTTTTTTATAGAATAAAGCCTCAGACAAAATATTGTTTTAACCCCCCCAGTCATGTTTCTACTCAGTGTGGTGTTTGCTTCCACACCATCCTTCAGTTCAGTGAGTGAATGACTCACAGTCGGAAAAAAGTGAACCATGCAGCAGTTTCTGTTGTGCCATACAGGAAATATGATATGCAGGAGTCAAATATAAACATTCACTCAAGGTCAGATAAATTGAGGATCCCCTTCTATTAAACGAGCTACACTCACTGACACTTTGTTAGGTACACCTTGCTAAGACCAGGTTGGACCCTTTTTTGCTTTCAGAACTGCGATAATTCTTCATGCCATAGATTCAACAAGATTCTTGAAATATTCCTCTGAGATTTTGGTCCATATTGACATGATAGCAGCACACAGTTGCCGCAGATTTGTCGGCTGCACATCTGATGTAATTTCTGACCCTACCATCTGAATGTTGCAGCAGAAATTAGGACTCATCAGACCAGGTGACATTATTCCAATCTTCTGTTGCCAGTTTTGGTGAGCCTGAGTGAATTGTAGCTTAAGTTTCCTGTTCTTAGCTGACACAACTGGCACCCGGTGTGGGCTTCTGCCACCCATCTGCTTCAAGGTCTTCAACTTCTATTATCAGCCTGTCAGCAGTTTGGTCATTCTCCTCTGACCTCTGACATCAACAAAGCATTTGATCTTTTCTGTTTTTCAAACTATTTTCTGTAAACCCTGAAGATTGTTGTGTACTTTCATTGTAATGAGTGATTCTTTGAGTTACTGTTACCTTCCTATGAGCTCAAAGCAGTCTGGCCATTCTCCTCTGACATCAACAAGGTATTTTTGCCAAGAGAACTGAGGCTGAATATTTTCTCTTTATCACACCATCCTCTGTAAACCCTAGAGATGGTTGTGTAGGAAAATCCCAGTAGATTAGCAGTTTCTGAAATACTGAGACCAGCCTGTCTGACACCAACAACCATTCCAGATTCACTGGAGTCACTTAAATCACCGTTCTTCCACATTCTGATGCTCAGTTTGAACTTCAGCAGGCTGTCTTAACCATGTCTGCATGCCTAAATGCACTGAGTTGCTGCCACATGTTTGACTTGCTTTACTAATCTGAGATTCTTGTTTCTTTCCTTTCCTTTTTTTTTCTTTTTTTCTTTTTTCTTTAGCTCTGATGAGGTGTGGGAATTCAAACCTAAGAAGAAGAGTCGGTGGAAGACTCTGAGCACTAAAGATGCTGACTTGTTGGAGAACAAGTTCAAAGAATACATTGAATCTGGGCTCACAGACGATGCAATTGTGGAACTGGAAAACAACTTCCAGGTTACAATCGAAATGCTGCATTTTTTTAAGCTGTCATTGGAAATTTTTAGATAAAAGCTGTTCGTTTTATGTTTTCCACATAGCATGTAAACTCATTCATAAAACTGACTATAAAATTGAAGTTGATTGTGGTTTGTTAATGAAAACGATCATTAGCTAAAGGGATAATTGTTGAACTTTATGGTTTTTGTAATTGTATTACAGGTACGCTTCACTCCTACTGGCCACAATATGTGTATGATGCAGCCATGCGATGCTCCTCTCAGAAGGCACTTCCTACCGGGTGTGAAGGTGGAGTACAGCATTTCGCCACGACAGAGTGCCTATCGTATCCAAGTCCACCGGATACAGGTGAAAACTTTTTTTCCTAAATTAAAACAATTACTAAAAAAAACAAATATCTAAGGTACCAAATATCGATGGTACTGCAAGTTAGCTAAAGGGCCTCCTTAAAGTCATTTATAACTTTGCAGCTAAATACACCTGCATTCGTTCCTCCCACAGATCCAGAATCAGCTACCAGGGGCCATCTTCCCTTGTGTTTTTTACCCTGTGAAACTGCCAAAGTCTATCACCATGGATTCAGGTCTGTTAATCCAGTTTCCTTATTGTGTTTTTCACGATAATGCACTGAATCTATTTAACTTTTTGGTCTTTAAAGGAAACGCATCATGCTCTTAAATCCTTCCTTTTCATATATAAATCATTCACTTGTGGTCTCTATAAAGTAGAACTGCAATGCTTTGGTCTGAATTCCTCGTTATAGTAGCTCCACAGAATCCTCTTTTACACCTTTATTGACACCTGTCTTAGAGCAACCCGTTTTGGCGCGGTCTCTTTAAATGTGAATGAGACATTTCAATATAAAGATATCTACGCAGCACCCGAACAGAATGCATTTAGATTTCCTGCACTGTTACACACTGAAAGTACACAACAAAATGTATTTAAGGGCTAAAAAAAAGTGGATTTTGCATGATACGTGTCCTTTAATGTGTTTTTCTCTACTTTTTTTATTCACAGAACCCAAACCTCTAACTGATATCAGCATTGTTACCAGAGCAGCAGGGCACTCCGATATCTCTCGCATCAAGTAACCATTTTTCTCTTGATTCTTTTTTCACTTCCTCCTCTTAATATATTTTTCCAGTTGTTATTCATTATTTTATATCCAAGGCAAGATTATACCCACAATAAAGATCTTTTTTTAAATAAAAGATAAATATGACTGAGTTGAACCTTGCAGTCCAATAACTCCTGAATTGTATTCTCAGTATTCCTCCATGTGCTGATTTCTGTTTGCTTCAGGTACTTTAAGGTGTTAATTCAGGAGATGGATCTGAAGCTTGATCTGGGCTTCCTGTATGCCATCCTGGACCTTTTCTCCCCAGAGAACGCCAGCATCATGAGTGCAGAACAGGAGGTCAGCTACACACATTCTCTAACACACAGGGCATTACCATCGTATTCAGAGTACATTATAATTATAATTCAGTTAACTCAACAGCTGTTGTGCCTTTACCCTGATGCTCTAGGTGGAACTGTTTGAGAAGGACATAAAGTATATAAAGACCGAATTAAACCATGTCTCTGCTGCTGACACATCTCCCATCAGCCTCTATGAGTACTTCCACATTTCCCCTATTAAGGTGTGTGCAGTTACTGTCACACAAATAGACACGTGTCTTAACTGATCTCAGCCATTTCTCTGTTGCCACAGTAATACCTACTAATGGTTTTGTGTTTTCAGCTGCACCTGAGTTTCTCTCTGAGCACAGGAGGAGAAGATGGCTTGAAGGCGAAAAGAGATACAGAACTCATCCCCGTCCAATCCCTCAATCTGTTGCTGAAGAGCATCGGCGCAACTCTCACTGATGTGCAGGATGTTGTCTTCAAGTATGAACACACAAAAAGGCTCAACGAGACAGCATACACATGCCATCCAGTAGCATTCAATTATTTCTGTGTGGCTTGCTGTTGGTGAAATCTCTGCTTATTGACTGAATCTGACATTTATTTCAGGCTGGCCTTCTTTGAAATGACCTTCCAGTTTTATACCACTCAGCAGCTACAGTGGGAGGTCGTCAGACATTATTCTAAGCAGGTAATACATACATTAATGCAGAAACCAAACAAGTGGCAGCTTGTGTTGTCGTCTTTTGATTTTCTGTATGTGTATATCTCAGGCTATCAAGCAGATGTATGTGCTCGTGCTGGGCTTGGATGTGCTTGGAAACCCATTTGGGCTGATCAGAGGATTGTCAGAAGGGGTGGAGGCTTTCTTCTATGAGCCTTATCAGGTAGAAATGGATTAAAAGTAATGATATCCAGTAAAATTATGTATCAGTGTTTGGACATTTTTAAGTTAAGTTGTGTAATCTAGAAAAATATGACACATTAGGTTCAGGTTAACATTCACGGTCTGCTTAACTGCTCTTTTTTTCTAGGGAGCCATCCAGGGCCCTGAGGAGTTTGTAGAAGGAATGGCTATTGGGATGAAAGCTCTGGTGGGAGGAGCTGTAGGTAAGCAGAAAACAGTATTAAAGGGGGTAATACAGAATCAGGCTGAGCTCCCCAGAATCAGAACTTAGTTGGCTTTAGGGGTGGATCTTTTTAAAAACTGGTAAATAACCATTAACATTTCTAATGCAAAAATTAAAAAAAAAAATTCATAGATTCAGCAAATTGCTTGTTTTTATGACAAGCTGCTAGTAACAGTGCCCAAAATACAATTTAAAATGGGCTCTTTGCTAAGTTGTCCTTTTATGTCCTTTTAGGTTCCTTTTTAATGCGTGAATCATTCATAGGTCAGCGTTAATAGGCTTAACATACAAATAAATGAAACCATTCCCCTGAAAATGATCCGGTACAGGGACTGAAAATGAGTGAAAAAGCAGCCAATGTCCAAAGACCTTCAGAAAGCCTAGAGAACTACTACTTAAGACCACTTTAAAATGTTACAAGAAAATCTGGCTCCTCTGAAGCAAAAATACAAAGAAATGAAGGGCGGCTCAAGACTTTTGCACAATGCAGTACATTGTTCTGCCTTGGTCAGCTCTCCTGACTTTATCTGCTGTCATTAATGATTGACTGGGATGGGTGCGTGGCCACTATACAGGAGTGTAATTTGAACAGAGTGTAATAACTTAGCATCTGTTGTTTTACTGCATGTGTGTTTAATATAGTGTTATATCTGTTCAATTCCAGATTACCTTTAACAGTGAACTTTGAATGCTGTAATACATTTATGATGACTTACTTGTGCCAGCAAACCTCAACTTTTTAGCGCTATCTTCAGCATGTTGGAGCTCTCAGATTTTCACAGACGCATGTTGTGAACATTGAAAGTATAAAAAATATAGTCTCAGGTAATGAATCATGTTTGTCGTTCAGGGGGTATAGCGGGTGCAGCCTCCAGGATAACAGGTGCCATGGCAAAGGGCGTCGCTGCGATAACGATGGATGAGGAGTACCAGCAGAAGAGACGAGAAGCTATGAACAAACAGCCCAGTGGTCTGAGAGAGGGGCTGACCAGGGGTGGAAAAGGACTAGTGTCTGTATGTAAAACAGTTGTTGTTTGCATTTTTTTTTTTTGGTCCTCTCTGTGTTTATCAGCAGGAAACACACATTTGATACAGGATGTAGGAACTGATGAGACTAGCAACAACAGTACTGTATCAACTGGCCTGAAAGAAGATGCAGTACTGGAAATTCTGCCATAATGAGTCATTTATTCTGCACTAATATCTTCTTCTTCCCCATAGGGATTTGTCAGTGGGATCACAGGGATCGTTACCAAGCCTATTAAAGGTATGTTAAGTCTGCCTGCAAGTATAAATTTATTAGTGCAATAAAATGAGGGCATAAAATATTCAAAAAGATATTTAAAAAATTACCTGTTCAGTTAGTGTTCTTTCATTGAACACTTGACTCTGGCAGTTGGCTGTGAAGATCTTTAAATCAATCTCCATGTGTGCAATGGTGTGTTATTATGCAGGAGCGCAGAAAGAGGGGGCAGCAGGCTTCTTTAAAGGTGTTGGCAAAGGTCTGGTTGGTGCAGTAGCCAGACCGACAGGAGGTATTATTGACATGGCCAGCAGTACTTTCCAAGGGATCAAGAGGTACAGTTATTTCTGTCTGTGCTATGTGATTTTGTGTTTGCCACACCAATGTGTAATCTGATAAGTGGTTTGTGTGCCACAATCATCCCATGCGAGTGTGTTTATTGCAGGATGTAACCCTGAATTGTGTGTACAGGCATTATAAATCTGTCTCAGAATGCATTTCTCTTCTTTGTCTGAATATAGGGCAGCAGAGACGTCACAAGATATTCAGTCTCTACGTCCTCCTCGCTTCATCCACGAGGATGGTGTCATACGACCATATAAGGAGCTGGAAGGCCTCGGCAGTCAGATGCTCCAGGTAAGACAAAAATCTTTGCATCTTTGAGCTTTTACAGTCAGGCCTGGGCAGGTGCCACTGGTCCATTTTCATTTTTTTTGGTTCATTTTAACTAAGCTGGGAAGACTGTTGACATTTCAGATCTTCTTTTACGTTGATATATTTTCATTATCAACTTACTTTATGGATTTTCTCAGCCTTGTTGCATACGTTTACTCAAATTTAGTGCCTTGTAAATATTTGTTTAATTGTTTGAAGTGAAAAGAAGTGAATACAGTCCAGCAATCTTAACTGAGTTGGCAGGAATTTCTTGTTGTGAAACGCTCTAATTCTAAGTGATACTTGGTTAAATAAATCTGCACATGTGCTCGGCGAATGGTTAAGATTGGTTAAGCTGTCAGACTGCAAAATAGCTGCAGGAAAATTTAGCCGAATATTGGTGCATGTGCAGCATTAATGGGGGAAAAAAAAGGTCTCCATGAAAATCATCACAAGGAAACTTTATTGGCAGCTTTGCTAAAAATGTGAACATCTGCAGTGTGCAAAGCGGATTGATAACTTCATTAAGTTATGGTTAAACAAAAGAAAAGAGGCAGCTTTTGGTTGAATCCTGAAGTAATCTGCAAGTAAGAGTAATAGGGTAGAGAGAACTGGAAATATAAAATATTTACTTTATTTCACCTCAGAAATCAACAGAACATGTAAGTCCCCTAAAAGTCTGCATACAATCGCAGCAGCTATTTGCTAAAGATAACGCATAAACTGTAACAAAGTTTCTGAGTCTGTGTGTCACAAACAAGTGTTTGCCCTATTATCAGATTTCAGATATCTGATAATATATATAAGATATATTCCAGGTTTTTACCCAAGCTTTTGTTGACGTTATCTAGCTGTCGAGCTGGATGAAGTGGGTTGAAGTGTCTGCTTGTGAGGACCAGGTTTGAGCTACACATTGTGTCCAATAGCAAAGATCCTAATTTCCCTCAAATTTACAGAAAGGTGATAAATTCAAGCACCCTACAAAGGCCAGAGTGCTTCAGCTGAACAGCTTCAGTGCTCTTTTATGAAGATTCAGCGAAATTTAAATCTATACAGAGTTAATGGCCGACACATGATTCACATCATTGTCATTCTCATCAAATCATTCAGAAACCCATCATTCACTGTGGAGAAGCAACTCTGTTTTATGCTTCTCACTTCAAAGTTTTCCTGCAGTTTGTCACCCTTCTGTCCTGCCAGCTTTATACAGGTTACTTAGGTTCACATGTGCATAGTGATGTGTTAGTACCTCAGTTGTTCCTTCATGCCAAATTAGGACTCAGGACATATAGAACATGATCTACAAAGATCAAACTAGGTGCTTTAGTTTTGTGTTTGTGTTTTTGTGACCCATTGTTCCTGGTTGTGTCTTCCTGAGAAGAGGGAGTGATTCTGAACTCTTTAAATTAATAGTGAGACAAATGTCATTTTTCCAGGTCCATTATAATTATCTGCTTATAAGATAATTAAATGATTACATCGGGGTTTACAGCCACTTACAATTTGACAGTGAGATCCAAGAGTATATAATACATCTTTGACTTAGTTGGAGCCTTTTCAGGTCAGATGTTGTGTGTTCTTATTGTTTGGAAATGCCTTCCGAAGCCTGAAAACCTCAACTGTTGGTTCATTTAGAGATTTGCTAAAAGAAGGCTCACTTCCAACAGGCCTCTCAGACTTTGCTCACTCCTCACATCACAGCAGCCATCTCAGTAGAAAGGGTTTCTTTGCTTCTGTCTGATATGACCTCCCCTCTTCTCTCTTGTCATGTCCACAGAGGCGACTGGCATACAGTGAATGGCGTAGATCTGGCTCAGAGGATGAGGGCGATGAGTAAAAGCAGCTAGAGGCTAGAAGTGAAAACTGTAGCTGGTGTTGGTGTTTTGTTTGTGGTTTGTGCTGCAGGATTGTCCCACAATTAGGAGTTTAAAGCAAACCAAAGTGATTGCTGGTTTAGAAGTGTGCTTTAATGTATTTTATAATTTTGTTGTTAATTGAGTTTTTTGGGGTTTTGTTTTTTTTTGGTTTAATCAAAGTCTGTTATTACTTTTACATATTTACCCTGCTATACTTTTTTCTTCATTGTTTGTTTTTTCATCATTAACTAGAACCATTCACTGCCATTTCATTATTAATAAAGTCTTTGCATTCCAAAGTTCCTCATGCCATCGTCTTTGTTTCTTCCCGTCCTGCATCTGCATCCCACATTTTCTCATTACAGGGAAGTTATTTTGCAGATATTCATTGACTCTTTTTGCAGAGGGCTGTGGTAGCTCGTGCTTCCTTTACTTTTATACACGTTTTTTTCAACAACACACATCATTCAGATTTTACAAGCAGCATTTTTTTTATCTTCTTTGTTCAAATATCTTTCTAGTCTCTTACTTTGTTTTTTTCAGAATATTGAGAATGGACGTTTTGCCAAGTACAGGTACTTTGCTCACGCTAAAGTCAATGACTCAGACTTCCTCATGATCACCAAGAGGTGAGTGTTTTTCTTTCTTTTTTTTTTCACTGCTATCTTCTATTTAAGAAAGTGTTTGTTTCAGATCATCTTTGCAGTTTCAAATGATGGAGAATTTTTCTTTTATAAACAGCTTTACTTTCAAATTAAGTTATTTCTAGCTACTGACAAGATATAAGATGAGTTCATAAGAATTAAAAAAAATACATATCTGCAGTAACATCATGGCCCACCAGGGGGTTGCAGCCCTCACACTTTAACAGACAATATAACATCACCTGTTGTTTTATGAAGTCCTGTTTGGTGATGAGCGTTTCTGCTGTTGCCGGCTTGGTTCCAAAAAAAACACGTGACAAGAAGGGGTGGGTCTGACTCTAAAACTGCACGCTCATTGGCAAATGACTTGTGTTGGCAACTCATTAGACAGTGAGTGTGCAGTTTCATACCACAGATAATCGGATAAAACGTTTTGAAACATGACCACGATTTCCAAACGAGAATCAACTTCTTATTCAGTGTGACCAAAATGAGCGACAGAAACTCAGCAGGAACGTGTTTGCGGAGGTTAAGACAGGAAGCTGTTTTCCCATAGACTTCTATAGGACCAGCAGTCTGTTTGCAACCACGGCTATCGCCATCTGGTGGCCTTCAGATTGAATGCAGGTTTGAGACACTTCCACAGTGGCTTCATATTTCTGACCTGGAAGCTACGTTCACATTTTTGTTTGTTTTTAACTGTCTGTTCTAGAATAGATAAGCTGCAATATAAGAACTGTTAAATTTGACAGGTTTGCATTTAAGCCCATTGCTGTTTAACCGCTGCACACATCAGAATAATCTTTGTGGTGGTGTTTTTTTTTTTTCTTTTTTTGGTTCCAAAAAAACCCCCCAATGTGCCAGTGCTGCCCATTGGTGCTCTGTAGGGTTTGGATTTGTTGGTCTCTGTTTGTTTTAACTTCTAATTCTGAGCCACCAGTGTTATTCCACCCAGTGCATCGGTTTATTTCTGTGGTGTTCTTCCAAATGATATTCATTGCTTTCACCTGCTCATTTTTTCCCAGGGGAATATTTTTTGTGACCAAAGGCACTTTCGGTCAGCTGACCTGTGAGTGGCAGTATCTGTTTGATGAGTTCACCAAGGATCCGATGATTGTAGAGGGCCGCCGACTTCGCATTGAAGCCAAGGTTTTTAAAAAAGCTGTTGTTTATCATTACTATGTATTGCAGGTTTCAAGCATTTCTTTTATTGTTGTTGTTGTTAGTGTTGTTAGTATTATTGCTGCACTAAACCTTACTTTGCACTGCAGGAGAGAGTGAAGTCCGTCTTTCATGCCAAAGAGTTTGGGAAGATAATAAACTTCAAAACTCCCGAGATCGCCAAAGTAAGTTTGCAATTTGGACACAATCTCATGTTTCCTTGCAGTCACGATACATGACTAGTAAAAATAATTTGTTCTAACTATGGTGATTATTTATTTTCAGTGGGTTCTTGCCAAATTGGAGGATGCAAGAGAGAGTTTACCCAAGTACTGACTCGCAGAGAAGAGCGAGAATTGCTAAACACACGCACACACGAGGTCTGCGTGTGTGCGCGTCAGTGCCTTTGTTCTTTACTGCATGCTACTTTTTGTTTCCCTCCATGTGTGACTAGTGACTAAACGATGCTCCGTGTCAGCTGTCGGGTGAAAGACTGAGCGAGCGGTTATAGGTGCATGTAAACAGAAGTGCTATAAACATATCGCTGAGTTCCATCGTTTACTGCAGAGGAGCGCTGACCTTTGCTTTGCATTCATGATGCTACACCTGATGTTTCTTTATTCAATTATTTAAAATAAGTCTTGAGTTTACAAACACATTCTCTTACACCTGCCTGAATGACAGTGCAGAGGATTGATTGATTGATCGATTGATCAAACACACTGTAAAGCTGCTGGAGGCAGAAACGGAAGTAAAAGAGAAAAAAAACTGCAGCTCTCCCCTCTCCATTTAAAATCCCTCCCACCAGATGAGCACGGGATTTTACACACTAAATACGCTTAGAAAAATAAATAAATAAAAGGACTACTGCTGGCCTTTAGCTTCACGTGGATTCCCCTTCCTCCACATCTTTCTCCCTATCGAAGCGCTTTGCTCTTCGTTGTCTGTGACTGGCCAAAACAGCCCAGAGGAGGCGCAGGAGTCTCAAAGATTATGGTTGATTTTTTTTTTTTTTTCATAATGATGTTTAATTTTCATCCACTTGATGGAAAGGTGTTTTTGGGGTGTAGAAATGTCAGTCTAACAGCTCCTGATAGAAAACTCACTTGAGCATCACTGAGCCCAAATTAACCATTGTTGTTGTAGCACATTGAACGTTGCACAATGATTCTTTTACTGGATTATATAAAAGGGAAGTAAATATGA
>JAVDPK010000780.1:89870-124774 GCA_034780415.1 Cichlasoma orientale | reverse complement strand
TTCAAAATGAAAAATGTATTGTTTCCCATCTATAATTAAGCCAATAGCTTTTACTGCATGCAACATTAAGTAGTTAGCATTAAATAGTTATATATTTACAGTTGATACACTGACAAAACTGTTTTTCACAGAAAAGGGGGGGGGGGTCCTCTGTCCCTGTTACTTCCACCCAATGACAACACAATTTTGGGTGGAGGGGAAACAAGGTAAGCCAATTAAATTAAGACAGCAGTAGTGACTTAAACCTACATTCTTCCCAATGGCCACCAGGGGGTGATCCATGTGGTTGCAAAAAGACTTCACTCACATGAGGTACTGAATAAGAAAAAAAAAAAAAATCAGCCCGTTGTGTGAATTTTGGTCATACTGTGTTTCGGAAAGAAGGATTTTCTGAGGTATATTCATTGGCTAACGACTTGTGATTGACAGTAAGTCAATTCAAAACAAGACAGTGACGGCAAAAACACTCATCTGGAGGCTTCATAGGGACACAAAGTAGCAATGTCCACCTTTTATACTGTCTGCGGTGCCTTTAGCCTTGCCCATGATGTGAAGAACAGACATGATTTTGTCTTTGCAGCTGTCACGCTTGGATAAAACCAGTCAACAAGACCCTGGATCTTACATGGCTAAGAAACATAAATCCTTTGTGCGTTGATGCAGAGCATGATCGTGTGTGACAAAAAGAAAGGCCTTATGTGCAGCAGCAGAGAACAAGAATCCCTTTCATTAAACTACACAGGTTAATGTAAAGATAATGGTAAACAGTACTTGGACAGAACATATTATCCCTTGCTGACAGATTCTGTACTTCATATGCATCTACGTCTTTATAGAGACACACACAAGCACAAAAAGGTCCGTCTCACTTGACCAAAAGAGTAACCACATTTCATGATGCCTTAATGTAGAAATCCCCTTCACAAATCAGTGGTCGTTTTAATCACAGGTTAAGATCATACAGGCCTTGAAGCCCAGCACCAGAGCACGTAGTTGAGTCTGCATGATCTGCATTAGAGACAGGGCTACAGCACATAGTCCGAACACGACAAGGACATGAGAATTGGGGTCTGAAGACAGCAGCCTACTTATATGGGTGGGGCTGAGAGACTGTGAGAATGCCATTTACTATAAATGCCCAGAAAAGACACTGTAAACATAATTGATGGGTTTCATTTTCACTTCCCTTGTCAATCCTTTTGTCAAGGATAAAATACTTCCCATTTTGCCCGTATGCATATGAGAGCACAGGGATGTTGGGTATAAATGATGACAGGTCACATGGTTTCAGTGTGCACATAGCTCTGATTTTATTAAATGGATGCTTAATTCTACCCAATACCACAGGTACTAAAACCTTTATAATCGACTGGTATAATAGATCAGACAGTGGACGCGCAGTATGGATCACATGGACGAGTTAACTGAAATGAAAACTGTGCAATGAACCAGAAGCTTGAGAAGACGTTTTACAGCAGAAACTTATCTGCATTTTCTTAAAAAATATATTTAAAAAAAAAATCAGATCACAGTAGTATTATATTTAGTCAGAATATTTTTTAAATTATAGTGTTTAAAGTGGGTAAAATAATTGTGAAAATGCATAACTAAAACACCACATTCAGTTTCATTCTTCATGAGAATGCACACAAGACAGGAAGTGAAAGTAAGCATGGAAAACAGTCATTCACCACAACTGCACAAATGGCCCAAGTTAACGCACAGATGCAATGCTATTTTAAATCTCAGAGTTTTAATTGCACTACAATGCCCACTTGCTAGGCAGCAGGCTGTAACTGGGCCCCCTTTGCGACCTTTTGTTACAGTGTGCATGTCTGGGGTAATGACGTGTTGTTCTACATTAGGAATTTGAGGTCTTTAGACAGGAAAGAAATTGACTTATTCAAACCTTTCTATATGAAAAACAAAGTTGAAGAGATAAATGTTACAACTAAAAGCTGTTTGAAAACCAATCATTTTCAAATAGCTCGATATCAACTCTCAATAATCAACATAATTGAACCAACACACAATGGCAGTTTTTGGGTGGCACCCTCTTATCTGGCTGAATACAAATTTAAACTACAAATAAATGACATCAAGTTCTAAGCTGTCCAAACAAGTATTAATTAAGCAATGCCTGAAAAGAATATATTAGGGCATCTTTGCACACCGCTAATCCAATGAACAGGATCCACTGGCTACTTGCACATGAATTTTGGGGAAATGAGAATACTGATAAACAAACTAAAAACAACCTTCTAAGCCAAAACCTCTAGAAAATCCTTTCATTAAACATCAGCCTGGACTGTACACAGAGAAACTGAGGATCATGGGCAACCTAAAATAGAATGGCTGCCAAGGTGTGGACTCCTATGCACCATTTCCTTTAATTTGTCACTTTCACATGGAAGAAACTTTGAGCAAGAACTCTCTGCACCAGTTCCCAAATCTGTGAACACCAGAGTAACTCTACTACAACAAAGAGGACCTGCTGAAGTGTTAAATACAGAAAGTAAGGTGAAATTTGAGCAAGCAGTGTAGGGTAGCAGTAAGTGTAGCAGCAGGGATAGTGTGTATACAGAACCAGTCAAAAGTGGGGACACACTGTGTCCAAACTTTGACTGGTACTGTGTAAGCATGCATGGATTTGATGGAAATATGCAAACACAAATATACAAAAGGGTGTGATGAGCACTTGAGTGCTTTAAGGACACAGGAAGTCTATAAAAGGACAGGAAATGATTATGGATGACTGTTACAAATAAGATAGACGGCACTCTAAAAATACGCAAGCATACTGTACCACTGTACTGCAGAGTCTCTCTCACTCCTTCTCAAACTATTTCTCACCCTGACCTCCCGTTGCCATTTAAGTTGGAGAATTTGAAAAGCCTGAGTGGAAGAACCCACTTACCTTGTTGTGCTCATATTTGTAGGGGATCTTGAGCGTCTCCGTGGCTCGGATCATGGCCTGCATGGACGTGAAGATGTTCTGATAGACCAGCTTGGTAAACCCCCTTTTGTCCTCGTCAGAGTAACCAGCGCCGTGGATGATCCTCATCTGTTTGATGAATGTGCTCTTCCCACTTTCCCCAGTGCCTGAGAACGTACACAGGAAAAGGGAACGGAGAGTTTATTTATTTAGTACGTTTGTGCAGAGTTTCATTAACCAGACAATACATATTGTCTCCCGTGGCAGCATTCATGCTTCTTAAATGGACATTCAGACTTTTTTTACCATTAAAAATGAATCCACTACAATTAACTAGAGAAAAGGCACTAAAATCTTGGCTTGAATACAGAATATAGGTGTTACCAACTGTACAAAGTGATGCCAGCGTGGAAGCCTTGATTCAGATATCTGCATGGACATGAAATACATTCGTCGTACTGCATTTGTCATATTTAAAGCAACAAATCTGAGATCTGAGTGCAGATCATAATTAGCTCAAAACAAAAAGGAGGGAACCTGCAAGATCCTCACTTGAATATCAGGACATTTCAAAGAATAAAAGAAAAAAAAATCCAGAAAGACTTCTTCAGTAAAATGTTTTGTTTTCATTGGAAATTATGAAAACAAACCTTGTGGTGTTGGCATTAACTTATTTTTAAACTACACTTGCTGATTCACATTCCATAATTACCTGTACCCCACAGCAATCCACCCACAGTAAAACCTGCATTAAAAAGTGCCACAGCGCTGCTGTCTAAAAGCCTCTTTTATTCAAGCTGCATTATTATATTACATATCACGGGGGGAAGACTGAACAAGCAAACAGACAGGATTACTTTATAAAGTTGTTGGCGGATACAGCCGGGCACGGAGCAAAGCACCTGCTGGGTGAATGTGATGACCACATTCATGCTGCATATTTAGCAGAGCCCCTAATGAACTTCGGGCGGCGTTGTAGAAATCAAGTCGGACATCGCCTCTTTGCCCTTTTCCCAGTGTAGCACACAGCAGGCGACAACCTGCTTCCGACAGGTTCTCAGAACTGGAAATACTCTAGCAGGGGTGGGCAATTCATTTTCCCAAGGGGCCACTGCTGTGGAGGGCTGCACCAATGAGCCGAACTCAATTCTGTTCAATTTTAATTTTATCTCTTTATACGTTTATTGGTGCAGACCTCCACAACCGTCCCAGTCTCCCATGTGGCCCCCTGGGAAAATGAATTGCCCGCCCCTTTTCTAGAGCGTGCAGAAAGCAGGGCACAGAGTGACCACTCATTTGCTCCGACCTCACCAAACTACTGCCAGCTCTTTTCTGACATGGGTACAGTTTCCCCCTGACAACAGCTGCCTTTGTTAATGTTGAAAAACTGATTAATGTAAAGTATAATAAACCCTAAAAATGTGCTGCGTTTGTGAATGAAAAGGGTTCTAGCAGAATTAAGAACACGAATGTGTGTATAGGAATATTTCCCCAATGATTAAAAGATGAAACATGGCTTTCTGCAACAACATCCTGCCTCGGAATAAACATTTATGCACATAGATTGACAGTAAATGCACACGGACATGCACATATGTACTCACTCACTCATGCACTTCAGACTCACACACATTATGTGCTGGCTACTTTTCCCCCCCAGCCTGTTTGCTTGGTCTGGTGACAGACCAAGAACAACATCTCTCTCCTCTCGGTGGTGACAGGAACTATTTGGGTGTGAAGAACTGGGGGTGTAATTTCCCTTTCGTTTATTGAGAATCTTGGCAGACAAACTGAACAGTCTTAACCAGCACCTCTTGGATAAAGCGAGAGTGCATGTGTGTGCGTTTTGCATGTCAGCAGCCGGGAGATGTGCGCTGCGCTCCGTATTAACCGAGAGCGTCTCTTATAGAAGTCTGAATATGCTGCACCTCTTTGTAAAACATAAACAACACTTGAGCTAAAGCAGCCTCTGTAGTGCAGGCCAATAGCGCAGAGCGAACACTTTACAAAGCTAACCTACAAGCCACAATAATGCTCAACCAGAGAAAATGCTTTTCTGCTGCGGGGCTGCCAATTTAGAAGCTTGCAGGAAGGTAGCGCTCATTCTCCAAATTAATAAATGTGGCAATGAGGAAAAGTACAGTATGAGACTACACTGTCATCCATATTTCATGCCTGTTTAACTTCATTTGATACCACACTGTATATGGTTTGTTTTCCACAAAACAAGGAAAAACCCATCTGTCCGTCTATCCACTTTACCTGCTTATCCAGTTCAGGGTCACGATTGGGGCGGGGGGCCTATCTAAGCTGTAAGTGGGTGAAAGGCAAAACTCATACAAGCTCATGCTTTTTGATTTAGACTCAGATTTATAGTCGCTGCCTAAACAGTGTTGTGTTACTCACCTGGTCTTTCCAGTTGGTGAGTGGGCGTTAACAATTACAATAACATTAAATAGCAGGTTATAGTTGTAGACTTCAAATAATAATTAAGAAATAATACATTCAACTCTTGTTTTTTTTTAAAACGGTGAACTGGCAGAGAGAATTAGCACCTCAAAGCCTGAGGCCACAGTTCTGGGTAGACTGGCCGCTCTGGGTTTGGGGCGGAGCTGCTGTCTCAAGTGGAGGAGCTGAAGTACCTTGAAGAACAGAGCAGGGGTTGACTAAACAGATCAGCTTGTTTTGGTGAACAGAGGGCTGCGCCTAAAGGTGAAGCTAAAGATTTACTATTAGATCCATGTTCCTACCCTCACCTATGGTCATTAGCTAGTGACTGAAAGTATAAGGTTGCAGATACATGAGTCAGAAATGTGTTTCCACCAAAGGGTGTCTGGGCTCAACTGCGACTGTACGAGGATCCCAATCATTGAGGCTCTGTCTAGGATACCCCCTCAATGCCTCCTAGGTAAGATGTTTTGGGCCGAGACCCTGCCTGAGGCAGACCCAGGACGTATTGGATGGATTGTGTGTCTTTGTTAGGTTGGGACCGCCCCCAAAGAGCTTGAGGTAGTGGCAGGTAGTGGCCCCAGAGACCTAGACCCAGGTAAGCAGTAGACAACAGATGGATGTAGCTGATGTCATCCTGGCTGTCACAGAAAAAAAGTGGAGGTACTCTCCTACAAGAATACTGTATATCATACAGGTTACTTCACAGCATGGTAGACAATTATTCTACCATGGAATCACTTGACCACATCTCTGTCTTAATGGATCTTCTCCATTATGCCAATGAGTGTAACTGGCACTAAAAAAGATAGGGAGACAGCAAATTTGCTGTGTATGATTGCGTGCTGGCCATTAGTGGCTGCTGAGTCACGTTTCCAATCGATGCAGTGACCCCAGATTAAACCAAGAGTGTAATGGTGTCTATGGATCAGCATTACATCTCAGGCGAGTGTGCCATGCCCCAGGACTCGTGAACATGGTCTGACTCAGAAGCAAGAGCACAAAAGACTACCCCCCCACCACCACCACCACCACCAAAAAAACAAAACAACCCAAGCTGCTCTGTCTTCCTTTTCCTTCAATTATAAAATACCCTGGGCATTTGAAACTTGACTTTAAGTTCCCCAGTACTCACACCCAAACCAAATAATAAGCACATTGTATTGAAAGGATAACTAAAAGTTCTCCTGCACACTGGCCAAATCACATCTTGAAAGTTGTGCTTTCAAGACTTGCTCGACTGCATTACTGCCTGCAGCACACAGAGGTGCCCGCAGCTCATTTTAAAACAAGTCCATGAATAAAAAAAAAAGAAAGCAATTCACTTCCAAATTCTTAGCAGCACCTTAAGCAGAGTTAAGACACAAAGGCTGGGCCAGAGTACCATTTTCACTTTTACTACTACTTTTGATTTATCCCGCATCGACATGCATTACTGGAAGCCCTGCTTCCAATGAGAGTTTAACTAAATTCAGACACTACTTGACTCTGAATTTGAAAGAGAAAACTATACAGCTGTTGCACAGTTACTAGAATGACATACTGGAAGGAACCTTAACTGGAAATTTCAATCTTCTCCCTCTCAGTTACTTGAACAGACTTCAGCTTTTGGATTGAATTTTAATCAAGTAACCAAATAATAAAAAATAAAAAAAGGTCCTTAATTTTAATGTCATTTTGCATTCAAAATATTAATGAATTGTAATAGGGTAAATATTTTTAAGGAACTGAAGGTTGAGGATTTAGTTCATTATGACAAAAGATCAGTTATACGAGTGCATCACTGACCACTGCTGTGAGTGGAACCACTGCAGCAGACCAACAACGTTTAACAGCCTCAACTGAATGACAGGAAATAAAAGAAATCTCAGCTTTACTAAGGGAGGTTGAACAATACTCAGAGATATTTGTAACTTTTCTGAAGAAATTCACTGCTGCAGGTGTCAGATCAGTTTAGTGTTGTGGATGGATGGACGGTAGTTTCAGAGGCTCAGAAGAAACTGGACAACTGACTGACAAGCAGGTTTGTGGCCAAGTGAGGCCTGTTCCCTCATTATACCATGATAAATTAAGCAGATAAGAGATGTGGAGCTGATTCCAAGTGCTTTCCTTGCATTTGGTAGCCGTTCACTGGAATCCAGCCATTTTGTATGGCTGTTTTCTGTTTCTGTGTATACTTGTCATGCCCAGGACACACTTGGAAAAGAGATTTTACTCTCAATGTGTTTTTCTTCCTGGTTAAATAAAAGTAAAACAAAATTATTTTTTAAAAAAAAATTCTCAATAAGGGGTCGAAAGAGAAGTTTATGCAAGTGAAGAAGGCCATCATTAGGCTGCAGCAACAAAATAAACCTATCAGAGAGAAAGCACACTGTTAAAAAGAATGAGTGCACTGACCCCTTGAATTAAAGCTGAAATTCTACTGTGGCGGTGTACGGGCCAAAATTATGAAAAATGTGTCATTGTCCAAAAAACTGAGGGATCTAATAATCATAAGCTTTACTTGGCTGCACTGATATGTTAATCCAGACATATGCCATCTTTCGGGCTTCCTCTGACAGTAACAACCATGTGCTTGTGAACGTTGAGCTGGACTTTGTTCAGTCACAGCCGTGACAAAGACGCCACAGCTTTCATGTGTCCGTTAAAAGCCGCTGAAAATCAGCGGCGCTGTTAAGTACACTTGCATCATGCGCGCCAAATGGCCAAAGAATAAGTGAGTTTATTAAATAACTACAACTTTATAATGTCCTAAAGCAGCAAGATCAATGTAAGTGTCCTGAAAGCAGGGGAATTGCACACATTTATGCACGTGGCATAACAACAATAACTTCATTAATCATTCACCAACTCCTAATCTCACCTAGAGCGCTGAAAAGGGTAGAGCTGGTCCTGCTGACAGAGTAGATATTGAATTTAATTTGCAAAGGTGCAGACTAAACATGCTGCAGTGATTTTAAAAATCATTTGGTTGCGCAAAGCAGACGTTCTAGCATGTCTCTTGTGTGTGCGTTGAGGCAAATCTATAATCTAAGTTGCACCGGCATCGTGTGTTTGGAATCCATCCCACTTCTCTATAAATTATTCATGGACATGCATGTGAAAGTTTGTAAAGGGGGACAAGCATCAAAAACTAGGTTCAACGGTCTCTTAAGGATTGGAGCCGGGCTGTGCCACTTTTGTAATTGAGCAATTTTAAATTAATTCGGCAAATGGAGACAAGCCTGATAATTAGTCATGTTTAACCCATTTCGACAGATGCTGCAGACCTCAATGATAAAACAAGAACCGTATGCAACACAATATTTTAATCTATAATTCATCTGCAAATTATTTTCTACATAATATCAATATGCCTCTATTCGCATGGCGTGGCCCACAACCAAAGGAGTTATTAGTAAGTTTCTTCAAATTTGGCAAAACTGCCCTGACTATGCCCTGAGCTGACTATGATTTGCTGGTATAAAAGGTCAAGGTGACACAAAACTATTTTTTTCAAGGATTTATGTGCCAATTATGACAACATAAAGTCTCTAATAGAATAAAATGATAAAAAAAGGTGGCATCCAGCAGTTCAAAGTCAAACTGGCCTTTATTTAAAGCAATAACAGAAGGGGAGACTGTGACCACATTTTATATTTGGTCAGATACCGGATCTGTGGCATTAATCTTGTTCCCTTGCTCACTGGTCATTATATTAGGTACATCCTGTTAGCACCAGTTTGGACCCCCTTTTGCCTTCAGAACTACCTAATGCTTCAAGGCACAGATTCAACAAGGTGCTGGAAGAACCCGATACCATCACACGGTTGCTGCAGATTTATCGGCTGCACATCCATGATGCAAATCTCCCGTTCCACCCCATCCCAAAGGTTCTCTATTATACTGGTGACTGCGGGGGGGGGACATCCGAGTACAGTGAGCTCAACGTCATATTCAAGAAACCAGTTTCAGGTGATCTGAGCTTTGTGACACGACACATGAGCCTGTTAGATGGGCATATTGTGGTCATAAAGGGATGGACATGGTCAACAACACAAGAAGGCTGTGATTTTAAATTATGCGTAACTCACACAATTACACCGACAACAACCTGAACTGTGGATACAAGGGAAGATGGAGCCATGCTTTCATGTTGTTTACACCCAATTCTGACCCTACCCTTTGAATGCTGCTGCAGACTCATCAGAACAGGCAACATTTTTCCAATTTTCTGTAGTCCGATTTTGATGAGCCTGTACCAACTGTAACCTCAGTTTCCTGTTCTTAGCTGGCAGGAGTGACAGCCGGTGTGGTCTTCTGCTGCTGGAACCCATCTGCTTCAAGGCTGGCTGTATTGTGAGTTCAGAGATGCTCCTCTGCACACCTTAGTTATAACAAGTAGTTATTTCAGTTACTGTTGCCTTCCTATCAGCTTGAAGGCATTTTCTCACAGAGAACTTCCTCACACCGTATATTTTCTCTTTTTCAGACCATTCTCTGTAAACCCTAGAGATAGTTGTGTGTGGAAAATTTCAGCAGATCAGCAGTTTGTAAAGTACTCAGACCAGCCCGTCTGGCACCATCAAAGTCAATTAAATCAACTTGGACTTGAGCAGGTAGCCCTGACCACGTCTACATGCCTAAACAAGTTGTTCACGAGTGAGGGGAGAGTGGAGCGGGAAAACAAAGCTGTCAGTTTAGCTGTCGGTCGATGTCCCTACCCTCACCTATGGTCATGAGCTCTGGGTAAAAAATGAGATCCCGTATACAAGCAGCAGAAATGAGCTTCCTCCAAAGGCGGCTGGGCTCTCCCTTAGAGAAAGGTGAGGAGCTCAGTCATTCAGAAGGGCCTCAGAATGGAGCCGCTACTCCTCCACACTGAAAGGAGCCAGACTAGAATGCCTCCTGGGTGCTTCTCAAGTGAGGCGTTTAGGGCATGTCCTACCAGGAGAAGGCCCCATGGCAGACCCAGGACCTCTGTGTTCCCCCGGCTGAGCTGAAGGAGGTGGCTGGGGAGAGGGAGGCGTGAACTTCTCTGCCTCTTTTTTTCCTTCTGGTTTTGTGAAAATAAATTTTTTATCAAGCCCTTCTCCCGCTGCATCAGCTCATCTACACTGTTGCTAGTAATGCATTTTCAGTCGTCCAGTAAGGTTAAATGAGAGTTAATTTCAGAACTTTCCCATTATCTGGTTACAAGCTCTTAATGGACGCGAGACACTTAAGATGGACGGATTAAAAACGTGCAATCTTCTCATTTGTTGCGTAGCCTGTGTTTCAACATGCACAATCCCGGTGGACACAAAGCAATTAGTGGTTTTGAAAGATTATAAGTGAAGTTTAAAAGCCAAGATGATTTCTGAAAAACCCAGTGATGGTCATTCTGAGGAACTGAAAAACGTATAAACTTGACTGGAGAGTTTTGCGCTCAACTCCCATGGGAAATTAAGCAATTAACGAGCTCGAAAACCCATAACACACAAACAGAATATGGGTTATCAAAGTCGTATAGAGCACAAACAAACAAAAAAAAAAAAAGCACAACTTCCTCTGTTTCACTTGACCACTTGTAGCAGACGTGGTGGTGTGCGTGCATTAACACAAACAGAAAAACGATTCTGTTGTGAATCGAGAGCCCTGCATTTGAGCCAATATACCGAATGAGGTCTAAAATAAAACGGTTAATTAAGCCAGGATTGTTTAAGGCGCTCCAGCGTGTGCCTGCCTATTGTATTTACGAATGCTCCTACTTTCCACAAGAGTTAATAAGCTCTATTGTTCCAGTTTAGCCTTGAGCATAATACATTTCCCATTCATAATCTATTCAGCCTCTACATGTTCAAACCTTAAATATTTCTTATACCTCCGGAAAAATGCTACACAGCAGGAAAATGCTTATACGGCCAAATGATAAAATAATAAATCTATTTCCCTCTATATAAATAATCTCTTAAATGTAAATAATTCTGCCAGTAGTAAACCACTCTGAAATATGACAGCCTACCCTTTCATTTGGGCTGACACATTTTCCTCGCGTCACATGATAATAGTGACTAATAATCTGATAAATACAGTATTATTAGAAACAGCTGTCCTCAAATCTTAAACTCTGTCACTTTGTTCTTTAGGTCACTGGCCGCTTATGCATTTGCACAACGATCTTGTAGCGTATTAAGAGAGATTAAGGGGCAACAGCAACACAGTTATTTGGCCATATTTAACAAGGGTGGTGGCAGTCAGCTCCTTCAAATCCTGTTAAGAGGGATTCATGTCATCATTTTGTTTTAACTGCAGGACAAAGGGGAACCCCTTCTCATTCAATCCCTCTTAAACATCACTCAGAAGGCAGTGTTGGGATCTAAGAGCCTAAATGTTTAGACCGTCTCCTTCCTGCATTTTCTAAAAGGGACAGAGTGAGCAGAGCAGAGGATCAGGAAGCGAGGTTTCTGGCACCACTCTCCAGGACCACAGTCATCACATCTAATGGGCTTTTTGTTGAAAATCTAATTAAAACCGGGATGGTAAGTAGATGACTTGTTTTCCTCACATTTCTTCAGTATGACTAATGCTTCTTAACAGGATCTGCCCCCCCCCCCCACAACGAAACACTGCAAAGACACAGTTACAAACATTTTTCACGTTTTTTAAAATAAGATATTTTATTATTAAACCACAAGGCATTAATTATCGCATCCCTCTCCATACTGCTGTTAGTCTGAGAATTTCATATTGCACAATATCAGATGCCCGAGCATACCATCACACGCAGGTTTAAACATATTATATGACAGCAAATGCCCAAGGTTTCACTGTACATTGATACCGGGGATATAATGATTACCAGGGTTATGTGTTAAGTTCCAAAACTGTCTAGATTGCGCCGAGAAAAGCGCACAAACTTTGGCCCAGCCACACTCATAGGTACACCACCTGAATGGGCCCTTCAGGTCTGGCTGCAAACCAGTGAATGCACAGAGGAGTAAAAGAAGAGTTAAGGCCCATTTGTTTCCTCGACACTACCCAGTCACAGTTATTCAAATCAGGTGTTTTTTTTTTTATACTGGAAGCCATGCAGGCCTTGCTGGGCAGCATCTCCTCCCTCTGCTGACCTGCCAATCTGTGCACTCGACTCGTAACTGCAACCGAGATATTTCAAACCCACTCCCCCCTCCAAACTTCACTCAGGTGGGAAAACCCCATTAATAAACCCCCACGCCTCACAGCCGACAAAGACATTTTTTTTATTTAGTGAGAGCGGAATGTGGGCTTTGCGTTTCACGCCGTCGATCTTACCGAGAAGCAACAGTTTCAGCTCCCGGCGTGCGTCCCTCTTATCCCGGCGGAGCTGCCTTTCGATCTCGTCGTTGATCCGCCTGGCTTCTTTCGCCTCCTCGCTGAGGCAACACGCCATTATGGATTCCAGGGTCATTCTCTCTCCTTGTTTAAAACTCGCACTCTTTCTCCTCTCACTGATTCATCCAGATTTCAGATTCGTCGGGGTGGAGAAAAACAAACAAACAAAAAGAAAAAAAGACAGGCCTGTGAATGCCAAATAACGTCCTCATACAGGCCTACTGGTGGTGAAATAACGCGTGGACGCCCTTATAATGAGTCCGAACAGCGCACAGATTGTGGTGCGAAAGGAAAATTAGATATTTGAGAAATTATTGACCCCCCCCGCCCCCCCTCCCCCTGTTTCGGTTCGTTTTCTGGGTCTCCCGACAGCTTCAAAACAGTGTCCAACGCGGTTCGGGCTGAATATCGGCGCAATCTTAATTAGTGTAATCTGCTTTTCCGTCTCAATATGATCAACAGATCCTTTTAAGACACATCCTCCGTACTGCTCTGTGTGATCTCGTTAAGCATTGTCATCCGAGCCGGCCCACTCTCTCTTCAAAGTCTTCAATGTTGATATTTTTCATTAAACAAAATCCCTTGCGTTCAAGTTACCGTCTGCAGGTGACGGCAACAAGAAAAACCCATGAATAAGGCTGTCCGTTTATTTTCCAGTGGCTCGACTCCCGGGCGTGGTAAGGCAGAATATGGCGGACTTTCACTCCAATCCGCTAGGCTGGGATACACTACAGTTATCTCTCTCCGTGTGCTCAAAAAGCCAAGAAAGCCGCACATAACACAGCATTTCAGCCGAAGCTCTCGACAGCGCGGCGAAATAACATCCCAGCGTGCCTCAAAAGGGCGCTCAAGTCCACGGCTTAATAGCGGGACGAGAAGAAAGGAATAGCAGCCGTGTTGTCGCCTTTTCCCCCGGCCAATCTTCTCCTTTTCCTCAATTCTCTTCATGTATTTTTATTACACAGGCCATCCACTCCTCCGCTGACAGGGTGACGTCGGCCTCCCATCGACCAAGGGGGAGTGTCACGTCAAAAGAACGCCACACAAGTCATTTATCCCCCAACCTGTGGAATAGAAAATGCGAATGACGGGATATGTTGGAACCCATATCTGTGTTTTACAGTTTCCACTTCAATCCTGTTTTTTTTTTGTTTTGTTTTGTTTTTGTGCTCACTTAGAGGGGAGGAGGTCCTTATGGAGAGTCTTAGGAAGCACAGTTTATGTTTTAGTGATTGCGTGATGACCGAGTGGAAGTTAACCTTGCACAGTCTGATTGTTCAGTGGACACAATATAGTTACACAGTATCCAATCAAATAGCACTGCAGTAAACTGTGAAGGTCATTGTTCTATTTTTGTTGAGGCACTGAGGCGTTAATTCAACTTAGCTGTTGGACTGTTTTACCTATTTATGGGCTTTCTTTGGCACTGTCATTACAATACAGTTTTTATTTACATATTTATACCATGACGAAAAGTAATGGTCCATCGTACCAACAAGCCAATAAATCCTTTACATCTGAGAAAGGTCTTGTTGAACTTTTATGGCAGCTGGAGATTTAAGTTTGTGTTCTGTTCATTTTTTTTCCTTTTAGTGAGGTAATTTTCTAAGCTGCATTTTAAACTCAATCAGCTTAAAATTTGTCAAAAACATATTTATACTGTAGTGCAACACACAGATTCTAAGTCTGACCCACAGTCTCAGTTGCCGGCAAAAGATGACCACCAGTTAAAATAAAACAAACAATTTATTAGACGAACACTGAAATCAAAGGGAAGCAGTCCCTGCTATAGAATTTGTCAATTAAGGTGGAAAACAGTCCGGTGTCTCACTTGCAGAAGGGTCAAAACACACAGTCCAAGGCCAGCTGTGCTGCAGGTCAGCTACACTCTCAAGTACACTGACAGCTTCAACAGGGAACAGCAGTTGTCCTCGTAGACCCACCACCCTGCATGGACTAGGCTGGCAATCACCCCAGCATCAGCAAGTCGGCTCTGCCTTCAGGCTGAAGCGTGTAATAGACCCTGGCCTGTACACAGAAACAAGGAAAGGTGACAAAGGTATTTGCAGTCTGGACTAGAGTATGAGCACAATCAAACGCACCTGCCTTCAATTAAACAAACCTAAACACAGCCACTGGCTCACAGGAATTGTGAACCACAAAAGCAACTCCCAAATAAGTGCCAACTTCCCACAGCAAATACGGGGGTGAGTGTGCAGGTGATCGTTAATTCCTCCTTTTAACTGTTATTTTATCATCTTTTACAAACTGGCAGTTTCATCGCTTTCAGTTCTTCTGGAAAAATGTCATTACTGAGCAGTAGATTAAATCCCTGTCCTTATAATGCAAACACACAGCATGCAGTGAATATTGGCTTTGTGAATGTTATATGTTAGCATTTGGAGACTAAAAGAAGAGAACAGATTGCGGCATTACTCTTTTGGTGTTGCTAACAATATTCAGGAACCCATGTTAGGTCCTTCATATACAGTGCCGTAAAAAGTATTTGCCCCCTTCTTATTTATTTATTTATTTTGCATATTTGCCGCACAATTTCTAATATTAGACAAAGCTCGTGTATATGCCTTGAACAACCTGGAGAGTTATGCAGCCTTTTTTTTCCTATATTATTATATTATATGCTTTATTTATCCAGGGTATTTATCCAAGAGGACAGCAGAAATTATAACAAATACAACATAAGTAAAGAAACAAATACAACTGATGTTCAATACAGGCAACTGAACAACAAACACTGGAATCATATGCAATAACATATCAAAAGCAAACATTTAAAAAATACCATGAGAGTGCATGTCCTACTGGTTGTGGTTTTTACACATATATGCACACAGATAAGAAGGAAGCAACCCAAGCTCAGATTTACATATAAAAGCCAGTCATATATTAGGATGTTAAAAGTTGCACGGCATGTACACTGTTCTTCCCTTATGACCATTTCTGTTTTTACTCAGACCAACAGTTTATACTGCTAACTATTAGCCATTCATTGCTGAAAGAATAATGCATCATGTTATAAGTCAATACAATTTAAACTGTAGGATCAATAACTGGAGTTTGGTATTTAAGCAGCTCCTGAGCATACAGGGAACTTCTTACTATTCTATCTATGAGAATAGGTTGGAGTTAGGTACCATATTATAGCAAAGTGAAGATACTTTATGAGCTGTTTTTGTTTTGCCTTACTCCACTGACACATTAAAGTGAGTAAAGTATAGTACATGTAAGCTAAGGAATATTATGCCAGAGGACCTCAAATATTTTATTATCATAGACAGACAAACCAGGACAAACAGAGAAAACCTAGAAACCTATTTTTACATAAAGATGGATGTAATGGATAAAGGCTTGCTCTGGTCTCCACACATACAAAGAAAATGGCACTTAGAGAACCAAGTAAGTGGAAAAGTATACACAACTGATGCTAGAAAACGATTTAACATGCTTTATTTGTAACACTATTGTAAAAGTGTAACTATATTTATACACATTTAAACCTTTTTCTGGAAGCAAAAAGTTAGAATTGAGGTCATCTCACATAGGTATTGAGCAGTGTTGATTGTAACCTAACTAAGTGGCCCATTTAGACTGTTTAAATGGGGACGTACCAGTGACTCTGTGGTTAATTGCATGTGATGTGTTTGTTCAAATCTAGATTATGAAGTCGACACTGATCTTATCTTTTCAGGCTGTAACTGGGAAGAAAAGGCTAAACTGAAGAATCTGAAAAAAGAAAAGAAGAACTATAAAATGTTTCCAGTAGTAGAATTAATGTTAGCTGTCCAGGGGCCTGTCTGATCCGTCCCAGATTTGCAGCTTGGGGAGTTTGTTCGGCCTGTGCCTATAATGAAGGTCTACAAACCGGCTCTCTAAAGGGACAGTCAGCCACAGGTCAGTGACTTTCTAACCTGCTAAATGTCAGTCAGTGTGACTGTATTTAAGGAGATTCCTATTTAAACAAACCATGCTACCAGCAGTTTCACTGCTGTTAATTTTTTTATCAACTAAAAACATGGAAACTTCAAGAAGCACAACATGTTGTTGGCTGAGAGGAGTCATGTGCTGTCTCTAGCTAAATGTACTGTATCATGCATACACTGTATATCTTCATTTTGGACTTGCATTTCAACCTGAAACACCAGGCATATATGGGGAAAATATTAGGAAAAGAAAAGGCTTTTGAATAAATGTGAATATAAAATGATAAGGGCCCACACATGACTATAGTTTAACTCGCTGTTTTGGAAAAGAAAAGCTTCCCTCTAGGCAACTTGTTTTAAGGCCATAATATCTATTTCTGCTTACATTTTGTTGAATTTTTTATTTTTATTTATTTTTTTGGTGCACATGAGGCAGTGGATACACTACAGTGAGCAACGAGGGTTTTAATAAGCTACCCACTGGTGTACTCCAGCTTTTATTTTGTAAGAGAGAAGCTTTCCGGTTATTTCCTTCTATGCGTCATGTGACCTTGTCCTCGCCTAGTTACGAGAAAGCGTCGCTCCGTAGTCGCTACGGAGGGAGGGTTTGTTTTAGTTAAAAAAAAAAAACTTAATGTGCACTTTCCCACGCAGTTACGACAGCGGTCTGTCATGGCAGTGTGTGGGAAACGGTTCGCTGTTGTTACAGTAACAACTTTTGTAAGCTTTGACGCGTGTACGTTCATGTTTTACTGCCACTAATGCATTGATCTTTCTTAGCATGACAGATAAAGATTAGTTAGCATGCTAGCGAGCTAGCTCCCCAGTCTCTGCATCACCAAGTGAAGACACCTGCCAGTGACAGGTAAGAAATCCTGCTCCGGTGCTCTACAAGTAGGCGCGAGTCATCATCCATTTTTCACCTTTATCAACTACGGTACCGCTGCATAATAATCGCCAGCACAGTTCTTAGCAGGTGTTTTCCAGTGACTAATATATTGTGACAGTAATGATGCCGCTGTAATAGGATTTGAGCCCTCTCCTTCCTGTCGCTTGTTTGTGGAGTGGAGTACGCCGGGATAACGAGGGTGGGGCTTAGCTGTTAGTGTGTGAGAAAGTACTGTTATTGTTCTTTCTTTGTACTGCTCTGTATACTACTGAATGATTTTGCAGCAACATGTCATTTCAGAATAGTACCTGACTTCAAGTAAGGCTCCCCGCTCACTGAAAACAAAGTAATGAGTTTATTTAGCTGCAACAGAAGCACAGAAAGTTTGTGCCTAATGGAATTATTGCATTAAGCACTGTTATGAGACAGTACTGGATTGTTAGGGTTGCAGTGAGGTCTGAGTCGTTACCCCTCATTATTACCACTGACAAGATATGCATTTAGCTGCTGTGGACTGCCTACAATCGTGATTTCTCTGTTTGATGGCATTTTTTTTCAGTGTGTCAGTGTGGCTGCAGGTTCCTTGGCAGACATGGGCAAACTACAGAGCAAATTCCGCAAGAGGTCTGAGCTCTACAGGTGAGACTTGTGCTAGGCCTGCTCAGTTATGACAAAAAACAATTATTTTTAGTCAGTAATAACATCAAGATTGGTTAGCAGGATAAAACACAGATTTTGGAAATCTAGTTGGTTTATTAATTTTTGAAAAGTGTTTAACTAAGTGGATTTCCTCAGGTTTCAATTGTAATGCAACTCAATAAATGAATGAAATAAATTAATCTAAACTAAAGTAAACATGCCACAGCCTGGTGGGGAGTGAATTTGGAGTTTTATGGAGGGGCAAAAGTAAGGAAAAGGATGCGTTGAAAAGGCAAGAGAGAAATATTACAGAACAGTATTGCAAAAATAATCATGGTTATCTTATTTTAAGTATCAGTGGAAGCCAAAATTGTAATGGAAAATAAAATTAAGTTAATTGCATATATCTGACTATGATAAAAAAAAAGGACTAAATGTGGTACTTGCTCAGTATCCTGGATTAATAAAGACATTCACAATCTTAAAAGACAGTGCTGGAGGGTAGACAAGAGATGGAAGAAGACGACTCTCCGGGTACATTATCAAGAAATGAAAGCATTAATACTTGCTTTCAATGAACAGGTTAAGAAGGCAAGGGCCAACTATTTTAATTGATATGTAAATTATTTTTATAATTTCCTCCTAGTTCTTTTATTCTATGTTTCTGGGAAACACTTTCTAATGCTGGCTTTGATAAGTGTTATACAAATAAACTTTATTATTATTATACTGTAGCACTTTTCTCATTTTTACTACATAATATTAATAAATCTATGCGTAATTTTTTATAATCGCAAAAGCTGCTAGAATACGGTTCCTTGAATGTTTTGTAAAGCAAACAATGAATATAGTATAACTTTTAGAAATAAATAAATACATGCCAGTATAAATATGATATGAAAAATAAGCCTGTATATGTTTCAGGTGTTTATTGTTGTTTTTGTTTTTTTATAGGGCATCTCAAGGGGAGAAGACAGATAATACATTTGACTGTCAGGTGGTGCAGTATGAGCCTGCCCATCATGGCTCCATCAACACGGTGACCACTCTCAGTCCAGACCTGTGTGTTTCTGGTGGGAGTGACCAGGTAAAACAATATATGTACATTAGCCCATAAAGTCAAAATTCAATCATTGCATTGATTATTAATTAGCTTTAAACACGGCAAATGTTCAAGTTACAAATTAAACATTATAATGGTTTTAAGTTATTTTAAATAATAAAGCTCACAGAGTAAAATGCCTAATTCATGGAATACTCGTAATATTGGCTAAGATATGATCGGTTATGCTAGAAATCCCTGAATTAAGGGCATAGATTTTGTGAAAACTGCTTAGACACATGGTGATTAGCATGTCCATCTCTGTAGGTTGTGGTGGTGTATGACTGGAAACAAGGCCGGATGTGTCAGTCTTTCCAGGGCCACAACCGAGAGGTTACCAAGGTAACGTCAATACCATGTGCGTAAAAACTGATAAAGGTGTGACGCCGTAAAGGTGTCACAGATTTCACATCCCCTGGTCTTATCTCTCTTATCCTCTGAATTCTGCCCTCAACCAGGTGATTTGTTATCCGGGTAGTACATGGATCTTTAGTGCCTCACGGGACAAGACTGTTCTGATGTGGGACCTCAACCAGGGAGATGAACCTATTCAAGAATTCTGTGGGCATGAGTTGGTGGTCAATGGACTAGCTATCAGTCCTGGTACATACACACAGGCATTCACACACAATGAGTCTTCTCAGACATGAGTAAATGTTTTAACTGTTGTCTTAAAGCCTAAGGTAAATTTGCTGGTCTATGATCACTGGTATGTTACAGTGCATGATAAAACACGGCTAGTAAGTGTATTCTGTCATATCCCTGTGCAGATAGGATCTTATTTATCTCTGTAGGTTGTGGTGGTGTATGACTGGAAACAAGGCCAGATGCGTCAGTCTTTCCAGGGTAGTTGCAGACATCTCAATTCCTTGTACTAAAGCTCAAGAAGAAAAGATGTACCTCAGAAGGCATTTCACAAGTATTAAAAAAAAAGCATAATTAGTATTATTAAATGAAAACTAATTCCTTTTATTTTTTGTTTCCAATTCAATTTAATTAGAGTGAATCAGAGTGAATTTGCGCATTTCAGTTTAGTTTTTATTGTTTGAAAATGTTTCTTTTTAGATTCGTTTTTATTAGTTACGATATTGTTTTTAGTCTTTTCCACTGTTATCGTATGGAAAATATTTGTTTTATTATTTAATAGAATATAAGTTTTAAGAAGTGAACACTTTTCTGCATAAATATGCAATAATGCTCAGGCTGACTGTAATGACAGATGTGACCGAATTGACAAAGATCAAAGCTAAGGACATTTCATGTCTACATGTACAGTTGTGGTCAAAAATTTACACACACTCATCATGGCCATGAATACCATGGTAATTTTGGGCTCTTAATGATTTCTTCAAACTTTTCTTTTTCCAGGGTGGAATGATTGTACATCTTTAATTACTTAAAAAAAAACAAAAACAAGAATTGGGTGCATAAGTTTGAATTTAGTTTGGATTTTCTCTAATCCACACAGGATCAAAAGTATACATATAGGCAGATATATATACATACACCCCCACTAATATTTCGTTCAGTGCCCTTTAGTAAGTTGCACCTCGAACAGACACTTTTGGTTGCCATCAGCAAGCTTCTGGTGTAATTCTGGCTGGATATTTGACCACTCTTCTTGGCAGAATTAGTAGAGTTAATTTCAATTTGTTGGTTTCCTGGAATGGACCTGACTTTCAAGCATGGGGTTGAAGTCGGGGCTTTAAAAAGGCCATTTCAGAAGCCAGTTTTGATGTGTGTTTTGGATCATTGTCCTGTTGGCACACCCAATCATGTCCAAGTTTCAACCGCCTAGCTATTGATTTGAGGAGAATTTGGAGGTAGTCCTCCTTCTTCATTATTCTGCCCACTTTGTGCACTGTACCGCTACCACTGGCAGCAAAACAGCTCCAAAACATGATGTTACCACCACCATGCTGGACAGCTGGTGCAGTGATCTTTACATTCATCATCATACCTCCAAACATGCTTCTTGTCATTGTGGCCAAATTCTCAGTTTTTGTCTTGTCTAACCATACCACCCTGTGTGGATTAGAGAAAATCCAAAATAAATTCAAACTTGTGCACCCAATTCTTGTTTTTCAAGTCATTAAAGATGTATGTTGGTCAACCATTCCAACCTTGAGAAAGAGCAGTTCAAAGAAATCCGTAAAAGCCCCAAATTACCATGACATTCATGCCCATGATGAGTGTATATAGGTTTTAGTTGTTTTGTTTCTAATCTTTTTTTTTTTTTAGTTAACGGAATACATTTTTTAGTTTTATTTTAGTCAGCTTCATAAAGTGGCTCCATAGTGTAGTGGTTTACACATTCACTTAAGAAGCAAAAGATCCCTGGTTTGATCCTGTGAGGAGATACAAATTCCTTTGGGGTTTAATCATCAAGTGTAAAATATATGCCAAATCTAACATGCTGTGGTCATGTGAATAGGTCGCCAGTTTAGTTAGCTATAATAACCTTAGTTTGTTGTCAAGGCTCATTTGTGAAATGTGACTTCTCAGCAAGCTAAATCACATTGAAGGAAGAAATATTTCTGAAGTGAACCCGTATTCATGCTACAGCAGATGAGGTAATCAGCCTTCTGCAGGTCCTGTTGCACTTCATGATAAATAGCTATTCTCAGCTTGACTGAATAATTTATCTGTTATCTCAGACGCTTTAATTAGTAGGAAAGTTGGCACTAGCTGGAATGTCAGATTTCTTTCATTTTATTTGAATTATGTGCAGTTATTTTCACTTCTGGATGCACACTAACATCTATTTCAGGTTAACAATCTGCACCGACTGTATATGGAAGTGTTTGTTTTATGTTTTGTAGATGGAAGAAAGCTGTGCACTGGCTCTCGTGACAACTGGATGTGCTTGTGGGATATAGAGTCTGCAAAATGTGAACAGAGACACAACATATCCAGAAACCTGGTAAGAATAACAGCATGTGCTTTTATGTGCTCACGTCCTCGTACTAAGAATTGCTTTAAGCATGCTGAACTGCTTTAAATATACACCTGAGCATACAGTATGAGAGAAATAATTAGATCACCAAGCTACTTAATCAGACTTTTACATCCTGTGTCTGCACGGTGTGTGTTTTTCCACTTTTGTGCGTCTCTTTCCAGGTGACTCATGTATGCTGGGTTCCTGCCAGCTCCTCTATTGTCCAGACCTCTGAAGATAAGACTATAAGGTACAGAAGGATTTTCTTTTACAGTATTATTAGTGAAATTCTATGGAATTCCATTTTGTGTAAAATATGATTTGTTTAAACTTCATAAGAAAATGTATAATGAGTGCAGGTTTGTATGATGTTATGCCTTCCCTATTTTCCTATAATAAATCAGTAACAGGTCTGACTTTTCAATGAGTCAAAGCTGAGTTCAAGTCCCATTTGGCAGTAAAATTCGGATTGGGAAATTAAACGGTTTTGCCTAGTTTTTGCTCTGTAGCACCCTCCCTGTTCATGACCTGACCTGACCCCATCTCTAAATTATTGCTGAAATACCTCTTGTCTTTTGGAGATAACATGCTTTCTGTCTTAGTATGGCTTTAAAATGCCATACAAGAGAAGACTGATAAGATCGTGAGTACACCAAGACTGCAAATCAGATAGTAACACAAACCTTAGCATGAACTTATGCAACCAGTTTAGCCAGTTATTTAATACTCAGGGATTTCCTCCTGTTGTCCAGATAAAGTCAGCCAAAATCTAGCCGCAGCGAGCCAATTAGAGCACCGGAGACCGTATTAAGCCTTTACATTGGCATTGAATAATTTGCCAACAGTGTCACCATCAAAGCACCCCCATACCATCACACTTCTTTCTCCATACTTCACGATGGGAACTACACATGTAATGTCCATTCCTTGTGTCCTTTGGCCCAAGCCATTCTCTGCCTCTTGTTCTTCCTTAGAAGTGGCTTCTTTGCAGCAATTCGACCATAAAGTCCAGACTCACGCAGTCTTCTCTGAACAGTTGATGTTGAGATGTGTGCGCTACTTTAAACCTTGTGAGGCAGTTAGTTGAGCTCTTATCTGTGGTGCTGTTAACTTGCGGTTTCTGAGGCTGCTAACTCTGATGAACGTATCCTGTGCAACAGAGGGAACTCTTGGTCTTCCTTTTCTGGGCCGGTCCTGATGAGAGTCAGTTTCATCATAACGTTTGATGGTCTTTGCAACTTGCAGCACTTGAGAATACTTTCAAAGTTATTGAAATTTTTCAGATTGACTGACCTTCATTTCTTAAAGTAATGATGGACTGTCATCTTTCTTTACTTAGCTGAGCAGTTCTTGCCATAATATGGATATTAGAACATTACTCAGATAGATAAAATGAAATTAACTCTACACGAGGCACAGCTGTTAACTGAAAGCCATTCCAGGTGACTGTCTCATAAAGCTGACTGAGAAAATGCCAAGATGTGCAAAGCTGTCATCTAAGCAAGAGGCGCCTACTTTGAAGAATCTAAAATATAAAGCATATTCTGGTTTAACACTTTTTTGTTTACTAAAAGATTCCATATGTATTTCTTCATAGTTTACAATGCAGACAATTTTAAATAATGAAACATCACTGAATTAGAAGGTGTGTCTAAACTTTTAACTGGTACTATATATATATATCCAAAGGATTTATTTTTTAAAATTTTATAAACTAGAAAGTCATCATGTTTATGGCCTGTCTGGAGTTCAGTTACTTTTACCATCTTATACCGTAAAACGATTACAGATCCTAACACTTAGATCACAGCTCCCTGAACATTTGCTCCCTGACCTCTGTCGAATCCTGAGCATTTGATACAATTAAGACATTTAGAGACTTAGGATGTTATCTGGAGGTAATCAGCATGTGTTGCAGTTTATTTGGATAATTCACCCTGTTACACCCTGGTACACACCATCTGTTGAAAAGTAGAAGACCCTGAGGATATACACGCTCATGTGTACGCACAGAATGTTCTTACATGTGTATTAAATGTGTCTTTCTTCAATAGTTGTTTACTTATGTATACAGGGTGTGGGACAGCCGCGTATGGCAGGTGACCAATACATTTCCAGCTAAGCAATACATCCAGACCCACTGTGATGTCTCTCCAAATGGAAACTACTTGGTGTCCAGCAGCAATGGCTTTGGAGGGCAGGGCTGTGAAGCCACGGTAAGAGCACGGGTCGTGCATGTTTGGTTGTTGTCTGTAAAGCTCTAAATGCACAGATATTTGGTAGATTGAGGCTGTCACTAGGTTATTTATCGTCTGGGTTTTATTAATCTGTTATTAAACAAACACTAACTGGAATCCTTCGTTGCTCTGCCAGTGTGAAATACCAGTGGCCACATTTTTATTTCTCCACATTTTCTTTTCTCAGACACCTTTGTGGCCTTTGAATGATTTTTCTTGTGGGTTTGAATCTCCCAGTTTACACTTTAATATGGAAATATGGAGCGAGCCAAAGTCATTTGGGTTGCGGTTTTGTGGTGTGCAGCTACCGAGATGCCCTCATGATAAATGGATTTGATCTTTTTTTGGCACTGTTTTTGCAGATGCTTTTGAAGCACTAAGCATTGCCATTTGTTATTGGTGGAGTTGTGTCTGTGTGTTACCAGCTCTGGGACCTGCGTCAGCCTGGCTGTAAAGTTGTGGAGTACAGAGGCCATCTCCAAACCACAGCCTGTTGTGTGTTTCTGGCCACGCACCCTGGTGGCACAGCTCAAGTAGCAACATCCTCCCATGACAGCTCTGTCAAAATCTGGGATCAGAATACAGCAGGTAACACCTGTACTCATGGATGAAACTGCAGTATTTGAACACAAAATGACTAATACAAACTGCTGCTACCTTCACTCTGCTGTTCTCTGTTTAGTTTGTTTAGGGACGCTGTCTCTGGATGGTGCCGGTCCACTGGTTTCACTGGCTCCAAGTGATTCCACCAATCTGCTGTGTGCCAGCTTCAACTCTGGCCTCCATCATATCCAAGTGGACCAAGGATCACAACATGCTCAGGGTTCTGGTGCAGGTTCAGGTGGTGGAGGCGGGCTGGACATTAAAGTAGTGGCGCGTTTCTGACAGCCCAGGAGAGTCTGATGTGACCTGTAATGTGAACAACCAGAGACTCAGCAAGCGAGCATCACTGGATGTGGACATCATGTCATTTTATTCTATTTTTTTACAGACTTTATTTCTATCAACATTTTCGAGTTATTAGATTGCCATACAGTGAAGAGTGGCAGAAGAGATTGAGTAAAGGAGGCGACACAGCTACTCTTCAGGGGGACTAAAAACAGGAAATGGTGTCATCACCAGAGTAACCTGATGGAGGGCAGGATTTACCTGTTAGGCGTCATATCATTATAAACTGCCACTTTATTTAGAAATATGTACCACGTGAATAACCGGCCATTCTAAAAGACAGTCACAAAATTAGATGATTCTAGTTTGCATTGATTGGTTCAGGTTCTTGCTGCCAAAAACTACTAGTCACCCTCTCGCTGTGGTATCGATGATCTGGGCTCCTTGTGCATTGACTCACTTTGTCTGGTTGGTGTTGCAGCTGCGCTTGGAGTGTTGCCTATTTGGACCAAACTACAACTGGCCGAGTTTTACGAGCTGCTGTAGTTAGCGGCGACTGATTAGAAACTTCAAGCAGATGTTGCTTCGCTTTTATTGGTGAGCTGATTGCAGTTCGGTCACAGCTTTCTGCCAGTGACACTTCTGCCACTAGGTGGTGCTAATCAATCGTAAGCACCGAGAGCCTAAACAAGATGATCATTTTTGACAAACTGAACAGCCCAGATTGCCAAGCACCCGCCTGAGTGGATGTCTGGTAATTTTCTTTTTAGATTAAACAATACAAGAACTTAAAGCACTCAATTCAAATATGAACTAAGGAAAGGCCAAAAGAGGAGTGCTGATGAGTCATTGAAGCCCAGAGTAAGCGATTTTTTTCCTGATGTTTTTAGAGAGCAAAATCAGACTTTTGTTTGTCAGGGAAGTTGTGAAGTCAGCAAAACAGAGTACTGTTTGCATGCTGATAATATTGATTAGCTTGTACTTTAGCTTTAACCTGTCATGTGTAAGACCAGGTCAGCACAACACCAAACTGTTTTCATGTTAAGCTGAAAAGTTTTTTTTTTTTTAAATAGAGATTCTGATATTTTTATCTATCAAAAGCAGGTGATAGTTGATATTTTGTGGTGTTAGCATGTATATTTAATTTTTAAAACTACTATGCAAAATACCAGAGTAATTCCCCTTTTTATTGATAAAACTATTTGAATAAACACATGAAATACAAAATATTTCAAAAAGATGCTGTGCAGGCTGTCAAAATAAAACCTTCTAGCAGTTACTTAAAGTCTTATTTAATCAAGAGTAATCAAGAATTGAAGTGTTGTGGATGTTGAAGTACTTTGTCATAATTAGCAAGTCAGACACACTGCAGTTTAGCAACACGTTCCATAACTAACTGAACTTGTCAAGATATTAGGGAAACTCTTGTATTTAAAGTGTAAGTTTAAAACATTTAAACACAACAGCGTTCACCTTTTTGTTTACAGATACTAGGTGAGCATCTCTCGCAAAGACAGTTGCTCCTAAAGCATCCAGTTTAATCAAACAAAAAAGTTCTGGTCAGGGAAGTGACCACAATGACTAGTTTCAATTTAATGTGCTATCAGATGAGTCCAAATACCGCACATGGATGCTAACCTGTGGAATACACTCATCATTCACTTTATTGGGATGTAGACATGGTCTAGACGGCCTGCTGAAGTTCAAACTGAGCATCAGAATGGGGAAGAAAGGTGATTTAAGTGACTTTGAGCTGATCTACTGGGATTTTCCCCACACAGCCATCTCTAGGGTTTACAGAGGATGGTCCAAAAACGAGAACATATTGAGTGAGCGGCAGTTCTCTGGGAGAAAATGCCTTGTTGATGTCAGAGGAAAATGGGCAGACTGCTTCGAGCTGATAGGAAGGCAGCAGCAACTCAATTAACCACTTGTTGCAACCAAAGTATGCAGAAGAGCATCTCTGAACAAACAACATGTTGAACCTTGAAGCAGATGGGTTACAGCTAAGAAAAGGATGCTGAGGCTGCAGTTCACATGGGCTCAACAAAAGTAGACAATAGAAAATTGGAAAAATGTTGGACCAAAATCTGAGGAATGTTTCCAGCACATTTTTGAATCTGTGTCATGAAAATGAAAAGGCAGTTCTGAAGGCGTCCAATGGGAGTCCAACCTGGTACTAGCAAGGTGCATCTAATAAAGTGTAGGGTGAGTGTATTTTGCTGTAGTACTTATTGAAAATTGGCTTGTTTCAGATAAAGACTAAAGATTGATGAGTTTCAATAAAAAGACAACTATAATGGATTGTTTTGTCAAAAGGTACTAAGAGTCCCCACAACAGTTATTTATTTCTACATTTAGGGAAGAAAACCAGCAGTAGAAAACCAAAGGTGAGATTTAGTTTTGTTTGGATATTTGTCAAGACTCCAGATGATTCAGTTCAATCTGTGTGATATCATATGATAAAGCAATAAACAAGACATTTCATGTCATAGTGGTACATCTTTATTGCTTGTTGTGTCTGATTTTTTTTTTTTTTTAATCTAGGTCACAGCCTTATGTTTTATATACAACTGATCCTAGAACTGCCCTATCTCATCCAGTGAAATACTAGTTATATCATTCATAGTACACCATGAATGATTTGTGAGATGCTTCCTATTACAGATCAATAAAACAATCTAGAAACCGCCCTCCCTAAAAAAAAAAAAAGTGTAAAAAAAACCCCACTCATGTTAATGTTTACACAGGAAAGCTGCCAAGTACAACGTCATTTTTTTTATCATCAGGCACTGGCAATTTTCTGAAGGTTATTTGTTTTACTCAGGCTACCATAAAAGCCTGTTTTGAGACCAGTGTTTTCCCAGCTGTTTCCAATCTTTAATTCACTGTTTCAGTAATGTTCTCAGCATTTGTGACGGCCATACCAGAACTATAGATCGTTACTGAGCACGCTTTCTTACAGTAAGAGGATCGAGGGTGAAAAGGCACATGTATAACTTTTGTGATGTGTATGTGTGCTGGAATAACTGTTACTACAAGTGATAATTTCCAGTTAGGCTGCAACATAGCATCTATTCCAAAACCCATTAGCACCACCTAGTGCTAGAAATATAAATGAAAGAGCACTTCCACTAATTACTATGAATACTACAAAATAGAAGAATGAATTTAAATTGAAGCAGCTCTTCAAACCTGATGAATATTTAGGCCATTTAGCTTGTATTATAAAAGACCTGAGCATGCAGCAATGTGTTCTCTTTTTCTCACACCCACAAATGAACTTTAGACCTTACAATTATTAATGAATCATAAAGTGAAAGACATTTAGTCATATTCTGGTGTTTATTTAAATCTGGACCTCATTTTCATTCTGGCACAAAAAGAACCACATCCCCACCAACAGGTTTTCATAAAGACAAACATCCAAACACAAACTAACAGCAGGCAGAACAGTTTGGCTCTTCAAACATCGAGTGAGTACAAAATACTCATCAGAAAGAAAGAAAAAAGGCTTAAAAACATTAAGTGGTGATATGGAAAAGAAAGTAAATGCCATCTGCATCTACTCTAAAATCAGTGGTTACAAATTTTAAGTAACAAAAGAAAATACATTATTGGCACGGCACATTATAAAAAGCGGGCTATGTGGAAAACAAAGAAATACGCAGGATACAGTACATTAAAAAAAAGGTCATTCAGATGACAGTTAACATTGAATAAATATAATCTGAATGCAGGATTCAGTCTATGCTGAGAAGCCAACAGAAGTATCCACAAGTGGGACATGAATAAACCTACAACTACCAGCAACTTGAAGCATTAACAATCTCTTCCATAATATCTGAAAGGAATGGTAAAACCTCCATCTTGGAGCTTGTTTGTGAGTGTTTTCACTGTGAGAACTTTGAAGAGTACCCCAAAGTTTTCACTTGTCCCTAAAAAAAACAAACAAAACAAAATACAGTTTTCAATGTCTAGAATACAAAGTCTGATAAACGACCACCAAAATCCTGAATCCTTTCTAAACCAACATTTTTCAGCTACAGACTGTTAGACCAACCACACGATAGAGCACACCATGATCGCCCCTCTCTCACGTCGGTGGCTCATCTACAAAACATGAAATGATCATTTTCATTTTAAGGACTTTATAATTTGACTATGTCAGAGACACGGCAATCGTGTGATTATGGAATGAAAGGAGAGCGTTTGTGTCTGGTTCAGTATTGTACCATAACAAACAGCACACACAGTTTAGCATCAGTGCAAATGGAAACTGTAATAGTTCAGAAGAACAAGACTTATAACACAATTCTAATAGTAATTAACTTCTGGCTAATTTAATCACACCACACACATTTTGTAAGGGCTCTCTGCCTAGGCAGTCAACAGCATCATCATACTGTAATATTATAGGCATAAAAGATAAGCATGCAGCAAAATTTTAGATTACACAGGATATATGGGCGACCTGGGTTTGTTGATGGCAGTCGAGGCAAAAGAGGGACTCATTAAGAGTATATGTAGCTACTGAAGTTTACTATTACCACACTTAATTTTGATAAAATTTAATGAGAACCTGAACTCAATAGAAATCACCAGACAGTGCTGGGAAATGGCTAACAAGTCCATGTTTCTATACCTGGCATAAGGTTACACAGTATGAGATTCTCACGGTATGACGACAATCTACAAACATATCAGGTTTCAAGGTGTACAGTATTACACAGTTATTAGTGTACCAGTTACAAACAAAAATGGCCTTAAAGGAACAGAAATGGACTTCAAACAAGAGGGAATTTGGGATCTTTTCTCCCAATAGTATATAAGCAGATGTACATGGTATCACAACAGTCAGTGATAATAAATGAGCTTGAATTTCATCGCACTATATACTGTGAAGCCAGAAGGACACTACAACCCTCACTTGTTGATACAAAACCTTCTATACATAATTGCACCCAAATTATTGAGAGAAACAGCAACCCACAGCATCTCACATACTGGTGGTGGTAGTAGTAGTAGTAACACCATCCTGTTTGACCTCAGTCACGTATCCAACCACCAGCAACTTGTGTCCGCTGGCTAATTTTTCTCATCTGGACACTTTGAGCACCAAATCTGCACAGCATTAGGGTCATTTTTAGAAAACTGGTTTTACAGAGGACAGATTCAATAACTTTAATTTACACTAAAGGAAGTGGGGGTTATTAATGGATGGAGGCATGTCACAAACATAGACAAGCAGTGTAGGGCCCATTCTCTTACAGCAATCCATGGTGAGAAATGAGCTGATGAAAAGAAAAAAAAAATTCAGACATAAACAATAAAAAAAAAAGTCATATCAATCTAACAAATTAGTGAGAGCTACAGCGATGAAGACTAAGAATATACCCAAAGCACTACTTTTTAACATAACATTTTAGTGCATGACTCAATCAAGTTGGTTTTAAACTACCATTAAAATACTTATAAGAGAAATTACCACATACATTAGTTTCAAAAGCAGGGTTAAATTATATTCAATTCAATTTTTCCCAGCAGTATTAAAGGCACTAGAACCTTTTAATCTGCAAATTCAGGACTGATCCCATTAGAATAAAATTCTAACCATAAGAGATGCATTTGTATTGAGACAAAATTTCACATCCATGACCTTTAGGAGTATTAGCTACAGTTCAGATCACCACAATAACTTCATGCTGGTATTTAAACAATGAATGAAAGGCTAGATTTACACTTTACAAGTTCAACACAAAATACTGTAAGATGCTGGGAAAAATGTGAAGCCACATCTGAATTGTGAAGAGACCAATACATGATTTTAACATACTTGATATCTCATTTGATTTCAACATGTGTTGGTGAGTCCCTGAGATATTGCTGCCTGTCTGTCCACATCTGATGGTGACTTTTAATACAGTGCTTTTCTATTTCATAAGCTCGCCTCTCACACATGCACGCGCGCGCGCACGCACACGCACGCACGCACACACACACACACACACACACACACACACACACACACATTCAAGCAGGTCACTGAGATGCATCTATGCACAAATTCACGCAAGAAAAAGAGGTCCTGATGTCAAGCTTTAGTCACTATGAAACGATGATTCAATAGAACAAACTAGACCTACATGATTCAACACTTTGGATGGAAAATGGAATAAATAATTCTTACTATGGTCAACTATCCAACATCTGGAATTTACACATTAGAAACAACGTTTGTGTTGGTTCCCAGTTCCATACACCGCACCCCTTCTTACATCAGTAGGTTCAAAAAGGGGAAAAATGTTTTTGTGGACAACCGAACCCCGAGCTTATTTACAGGGATCAGAATAAATAAACATATGTAAAATCTGCTTATTTATCAAGCACAAGCATTGACATTACCTAATTAAATCTCAAAATATTAAACTAGAGGAGTTTTGTACAAGTAGCTGAGGTGTAAAAGTAGGCTAGTATTTAGAAAACCTCTGACATCTCCCCGACAACTTCCTCAGAGATGTAAAAAAAAAACCTTCCAAAGCTCTCAAACAAAAATCAAAAAAAAAAAAGAGCCGTTTGGTTTTGTGCAAGCTCCAATTCAACAGTTTCTCTCGTTACTAAAATCAATTCAAGCCATTAAAATACTGTTTTCAGATCTAGTTCTGTCCCCATCTGACAATAGAGCTGTAATTACCCAGTAGTTGTGTTGCTGCAGATGTGTGCAGGAGACAGTATTCTCTTATCACATACATCAGTTTTTCCCTGGACCCTCCCCCAAACTCATCCTTGCTTCAGCCTAAAGTGTGTCTACTGGTCCCCGGTGCGTTCAATGGTGTCTATTACACGGCTCAACCTGATATTGAGCAGCCTGATCTGAGTGTCCAGGTGGTCGATTTTTTCTTCCAGTGAACCCGCTCCACCGCCCCGGCGCCAGTATGCTCCCACAGGCCCCGTCATGAAGTAGACAGCCATGATGAAGCACAGCGGGAGCACTGCACGCTCAGGGTCACCCTCAAACTTCTGCAGGATGTAGAGGCAGGACAGGGCGAAAAGGGTGACGCGGGCTAGCCAGAAGAAGCGTCCAAACACAGCGTGCAGCAGGTAAAAGAAACCCCCCAGGAACATAGACAGGAACCAGTAGGCCAAGAGCACAGCGGCGACCAGGAGCAGGGCACGTGCTGGGGAGTTGGTAAGAGATGTGGGGCTGAAGTAGTGGCTGAGGTTTGATGCTACATGTGTAAAGGGAGACAGAGAGAGACACAAGAGGAAGTTTAAAATGTCAACTGGTTACAAAAACAAATAGAATTTGTCATTAAGGAAGTTAGATGAATACTGGAAGCTGGGAAGACAAATTTCATATATACAGTGCTGTGAAAAATGTATTTGCCCCTTCCTAATTTCTTCTGCATATTTGTCACACTTACATATTTCAGTCAATGACTTTGTTTCTCAATTACTTATTAACAGAGCCAGGTAGGTTTGAATAGCTTTTTACCCTTAATAAATGAAATCATCATTTGAAAACTGCATTTTGTATTTACTCAGGTTATCTTCGTCTACATTGTGACATGCTTCACATTTTGTCAGCCTCCATTATTCTGGCATTTAATAAGTACACATTAAAAAAAAAAAGTACACATTTGAAGACTTACAGTCAATGCCCATCACATCCAGCAGATCTGACCAGATCTTCCAGATGGTGTCCAGGAAAGAGTCCACGCCATTGACAAACCTCTCTGTTGCTTTGGAGAAGAACTATGGAAAAAAAAAAAGGGGATGGTAAATGAAATATGCAAAGACAAATAACTGTGCATCACGTTATTTTATCACATCAATCACTACAGTCTGTTGGTCAAATTGCAATGTGCAATGTCCCCAAATATTAAATAAAGGAGTGCTTTGGTAGCTTATCATTCTAGCTATTACCTATATTCTGCTGTTGTCCTCAGAATGCCTCAATATACAAAGTACCACATTAAAACTAGACGGGGCAATTCTGGGGAACTAACAACTGCCAGTGAACTAACATCATGGTGTTTAGAGCAGGGTAGATGTAACTGTGATACCCTCGCTCTCTGTTATTGACCTCTGTAGCTATAAATCAAACCCCTGTTTACCAACTCTCCAGGCAACTGACTATTTTTCATTCTCAAATGGCCAGGCAGCTAATGTGTTGATATAACAGTAGCCATAGGATTATCATTACTGGAGCAGGTGCTTTTATTGCACTGTGAAAGTAGAGTTATCATAAGAACTCTTTGGTTGCCAGTTTCAGCAGCTCTTTTTCACAGGATACATTAACATTGCTGGAAAAGGCAAAGGTGTAATCAAGCAGTTACAACTGTATTTAAGAAGTCCGCAATATCTCATGGCAAAGACAGGTATAAGAGACTGTGGTAAACTATACAAGTGTAAGTGTGCATTCGTTTTTGCTTGTTTATCAAACAAGCAGCTGCAAACTGAGACATAAAGCTTCATTATACAGCGATAAGGCTACAGGAAAGACTACTGTGTGGGTAGCTCAACATATGCCACTTAATTTAGCTTTGGCGGCTAAACGCAGGAAATAACATCACATTTCAAAATGCAGGAAATGCAGCAAGGCCAATGAGAGCACATGACCAGGCCCAGTATTTCCTCAATGAGAGCAGCTTTCTAATAAATAAAGAAACGGCTGATATGTCATGAATTAATTGAGCTGTACTTAATTTCTTCTTTCGACTCACTCACTGGCGGACTCATTTGGGTACACACACAAAAAAATAAAATAAAAATGCAAGAACACAAACCACAATTTTGCCTTTACTTCGACGCAAGACTCTGGCAATTTCTAACGATCTATTTGTTTTGGGTTTTTTTTTTAGAAAAAAAGATAAAGGCTATTTTTTTTTCCAAAATGGCATCCGTGAAATTGCTAGCCAGGCCCTTTTCTGTTCGCCGTGCTCAGATCACAAACCGCCTTTAGTGCGAGCTAGTATACGGCTCATGAACAAAGCCAGCCGCTGATATGGACCTTACTGACCTTGTACAACCCTCTAATGTTGTCCTCTCCGAAAACGCTGCTCAGAGTCTGATAGATGCCATTAGCTGCCCGTCGGAAGCTGTTCTGGTTGCTGGTCCTGCTCCTGCCCCCTTCGGTTGTGCACAGCAAAGACGCGGAAAGCACCAATAAAAACACGAAAAACCTGATTCTTTTCATGGCCCCAAATGCCGCGGGGTGTCAAAAGGAAGAGTGTATCAAAATGTTTCACTTAAACCCGGAGTAAAACGAGTAATTAGCTGCCGAAAGCGACACCTCGCCGGGCGATGACCGACACTAGCCGTGATGGGGGGGAAGATAACTCATGGTGCTTTCATGAACGCTCTGTAAAATCAAGGACCCTTTCATTTACTGACTTGCCATGTGAACGAAGTCAGTAAAAGGTTACGTGCGAAGTAGATACATATATCTTGTCGGCCAACAAACAAATATATACTCTAAATCCCACTAAAAGAATAAATAATACAATAATATTGAATCATACTCAGCGTTTTAACAGATTATTTTTGCAATGA
>JAVDPK010000780.1:63452-80962 GCA_034780415.1 Cichlasoma orientale | reverse complement strand
CACACACACACACACACACACACACACACACACACACACACACACACACACACACACACACACACACACTCACTGCTAAAATTACCTTTATTAGGTCTAAAACATAAACGTTTCACCGGTGAGAACGACCAGTGCAAGATTCTTGGATTTATTTTACACGTGTGTGTGTGTGTGCACATGGGTGTGTGTGTCACAGTTTGCTATGACCTAATTTCCCTGGCCACATGCTGTGTTGGTGCACCGACCCTGTGATGTCGTCACTGACACCCACCAAGGAGCGTGTGTGCGTGCGTGTGCATGTGTCACAAGTCATCTTCACTGAAGTACTGAGAGCGACAGTTTTCTTAGATCTTCGTCTCACTGTGAGTCCGGTTCCATCTGACACTGTTATCCTGTGGAGGGATGGAAAGGAAATGAGGGAAGGAGGGAGGGGTGGAAGAAGCGAGAGAGGCGAGGATAAGAGGAACAGTTGGAATCTTCCAGTTCTCATCTCTCCTCCCTTTGACTTCCCAGTTTTCCAATATCAAAGCATCAATCTGACACATTGTGAAAACATGGCTTTTACTTGGTCTCGCTCTTCCAATCATCCCTTCCCTGTTTTTGTTTAATCATTGTCTGACAGCTTGTAAGGCTTTTCCGTGTGCCAAGTTTATTAATCCATTTCCCTTCTTCCTGTCTTATTTTTTGTCCTTGTTTGTTCTCACATTTTTTTCTGCTCCTACCCGTTCATATCTGCTTTCTTCTTGGATTTTGTGGAGAACAGTTTATCTCTTCACACCCTTGTACAGATGACATCACCAGTCATTACCATGGAAACAAATGAATGATTTGTAACACTAAAAAGAAGGCAGTTATTTGTTTCAGAAGTCTGCATTATTGAATGTTCCAGTTCCATTTGTGTTGAATAAAGTATTTTTCAGTTTATATGACATCATTTTTATGATGGCATTTTGCCTTAATTGCTGTTGCTGATGACAACAAATAACTTAGAAGCACACAATAAGCCAAAAGGTATATGAAGAAATCTGAATTAAATTTGGCCACCGTCCTCTTGAGGGTCATCTCTACATACGTACCTCTGGACCACTTCCAGTGATCCAACATTTATGACAAGTATGATTGCTGGTTATGACACAGACACCAAACAGCTGTCTTCAGTGGAGGAGTTCAGTCTTTAAGCCATAAAGTGGATCATGAGGTCAGGAGCGCAGTCAGGAGATTGCTTGTCATTTTTTTTTGACATTTATGGGGTTTTGCACCACACGAATTCAGATATGCAAGTGACAGCCTTGAAGGGCACAACAGCCAAATTTAAATCAGGTGCTTTTTATTGGTTGAGTCACAAAACTTTTTGATCGCTCCCTGTATAATCCACACATTTTAATAAAAACCACAGTCTGTGGATTGTCTGATTTTATTTATAGATGATAATGCTTGAGTAAGCATAGAGCCATGAAGCGCTTACAAAATCCTAAGAGGAGCTTAGAAGCGTTTCTGCAGCTGATGCTATGCAGAGACAACCCGAGAAGGGGAAAAACAAATTTCATACACGCTATAGCATAGTGTGGTAGTTTAACAACAAAATGTCGAGCTTGTCATCTGATATTTGAATACAAATTGAATATGGTAGGTAAACGATGAAGATAATGCCAATAACAGTATTTAGCAGGTGCTATTGTTTGTGATTTAGGTGGTTAATACAAACCACGGTGTCCCTCACTCCCTTGCTGCTGACGTGGACTAAAAATAAGGGCTCGAGTTTAACGGGGGCACATTGATTACTGTATTGTGGATGAAGTTTACATACCCTCATCATGGGCATGAATGTCACTTTGATTTGGGGCTTTTAATGATTTCTTTGGCTTTTTATTCCCAGGGTGGAATGATTGCACAGCACACATTTTTAATGACTTTAAAAAGCAAGAATCTAGATCTAAGAAGGAGAACTGTAGATTTGCACAAGTTCTCTCTTGGAGCCATTTCCAAACAACTTCAGATTCCAAGATCATCAGTTCAAACAACTGTACAAGTTACAAGTTATTCAGGTGTGTCACCACTTTGCCAAAGTCTGGAAGAAGACTCAAACTGTCATCCTCAGATGAGAGGAAATTGGTCAGGATGTTCAGGAACAATGCTGGAACCACCAAGACTCAAACCTGCCTGGAAACTGCTGGAACACCAGTGTCACTGTCCACAGTAAAGCGAGACAGCGCTGGAAAAAAGAACCCTCTGCTTCAAAATCTTGACTTTCAGGCTTGACTGAAATTTGCAGCTGCCCACACGGACAAGCCAAATGACTTCTGGAGAAAGGTTTTTTTTTTTTGGTCAGACGAGACAAACATCGAGGCCACAATAACAAGAGGCCTGTTTGGTGGAGTAATGCTGAGGCTTTCAATCCTAAGAACACTGTACCACCGTATTTGAACCTCTATGAATACTGTATATGCCTTGTGTGGATTACAAAAAATGCAAAATAAACTCAAACTTGTGCGCCCAATTCTTGTTTTTTAAAGTCATTAAATATGTACAAAAAAGGCCCCAAATTACCAGGACATCCATGCACATGATGAGTGTACTACAGAAAAAAATTCATTGTTAAAAATATCACTAGACCAGGATCATCAGACTTGATCATTAAGGATTTTTTTTCTCACTTTATTCATGCAAATGTGACTGCTAGATTGTTTAGTCTCTGTTGATTTACCAGTCATTGTACTGACTGAAGCTCTAGCTTCAAACCCTCAGGATGAGTATACATTTTTTTTTTTGCTAAAGTTGGAACAATTTCAGTCTGCAAAGATACGTCTTGGCTCTCCTTGTGCAGCCTGAGGGTTCACTTTTTATAGTCCACCTTCTTTCTGCTCAGTATAAACTGACATTAACAGTGTAACTTAAGAGGTGTTTGTTGCCAAACAGTACATTGTACTAGGGCTATAGTGCCCCCCCCTCTTTGTCACCGTCATTATATCCACAGTTCCAGGGAACATTTTGTCTTTGAGTGTGAATTTCAAAAAGTATTGCTCTGGCAGTTTTTGTCATATGTGCTTAAAGATGGAATAAAAGGAAGGAGAACAAAAAACAAATCCACCCTCCATGTGAAGTGGTAACAAAGCTCAGGGTATCAGTTAAAGAGAGAAAATGTGCCTGTTAGCGGGACTTTACCCAGAGCCAGTAAGGCTGAATTGGATTGACAGATGGCCACAAACTTCTGCTCTGTAACTGAGTTTGGAGAAAAAAAAAATCACTTTGGTTTGGCCTTGGGACAGCTTTTCTTGTCATTCTTACTCTTCTCCTTTCAATCTCTAACCCAAAAAAAAAACAAACCTTCCCCTCTCCGGCGTTTTCTACTTCTCTCAATTTCTTCCTCAATCTAAACATCGTTTCTTCCTTTATTTTCCCTTCATTTCTTTTTCTTTTTTTTTTTTTTGCCTTAAAAAATCTCAATAGTTCAGCTGTGCATTACTAACACAATTTTCATTACCCTGCAACTAATTTTCCATAGGCTGCATCTTGTTTAAATGCAAACCGTAGATCAATAATTGGCATGCCTCCAAATACATTATATGTAAGATCCTTCTATAGTTGAACATCAGTCATTTGAGGAATTGGCTGTGGTTTGTGGGTGGGTATGCACTGTTAATGTAGCCTTGCTGGCATTTGAAGGAATCAAGTGATTTGTATTCCTCCACTGAATGGTTCCGTTATGAGTTAAACTGAAGCATAGTTCACCTTCAGTAATTTTGACTAAAAAAAGGCAACTTATCTGTTTTGGTTCTTTGGTTTCCTGCGTTCTTATAATAGACTATTAGAGAAACACCCTGGACGTGAGGCTGCCATCAGCAAAATGTTCAAAGAACATTACATACCTGATTGTGTGAATCATTATCTTTGCATTGGAGATGCTGTTTCTCCATCTCATTCTCTATCCCGTCACTTAGTTCTCTCTGTATGCGTTCTACTCTCATTTTTTGTGTCACTGGTTTCATTATTACTCTCGTTCTTTCCTTTTGTCTTTTTTCTTTTTTTTTTTTTTTTGCTTTTAGTGTGTCTTAGATTTTCCACATGTAATTGGAATTTGAGATTAAGAGGCAGATGAGCAGCATGGCTTTGTGGGTCGTAATTTGTGTTGTTGTCTGACTTTGCTCCTGATTGAAATATCTAAATGACTATACTTTACTTTTGTTTAGTTCTTTGGTTATACTAATAATAATGCCATCTGCCCCAGCTGTGTTGTTTCTGCGGTAACCAATGAAACCAGTGCTCACACACATTAGCATTCATCTCAAAGGCCTGCTGTGGCCTAACAAAGTATCTGCTGTATGTTAACCCCAGTTCAATCATAACTTTATTTTTTCCAAATCTCTAGCAACTTCTCAAACATTTTCAGCTGTATATTATTGCTAATACTTCTTGCAAAAAAAGAGTCTTCATTGGGAACAAAGGTTGTTGATATAACACACCATATCAACATGGGAACTTCCTCCACTGCTGCTGTTCATCTCGTGTGACCTGATCAGAGATGAGGCACAGCTGACTGTGGTAACAGCTGAAGCCAAGTCTGTGGATAAGGCAGATATTTGCAGCTGGATTTGTCACCGTGTTCCAAATGGGCACAGAGTAAATGAAACCGTGCTGGTCTCTATTTGATCAATAGAAAAATGCTGTTAAATACTGAATTGTGGAATTTTAGTGTGTGCTGGGTACTTGACTTAAGATGCCTCACTTTCTGTTTTTTTTTCTCTTTCATTTGTTCATTTGTATCATTCCCTTTATTCTCTTTCCATTAGAGGTTTGGCCCTGTGAAAGAAGTGTCGCCCCCTGTTGGTACTTATAATGACCCGCGCGGTGCCCTGGAACTGCTGAAGAGGACCTCAGGAATAAAAAAAAGTCCATTTGGCATCACTGCAGCGCGCTTCTCTTTTAACCACAAAAAAGGCTCCACACCAGGTCAGTATGTGTTTTTGTGAATGTGTGTATGTGTACTTGTATGAGTACATATCTACTGTAGATTGTGTTTAGTCAGTGATTTTTTTTCACTGAGCAGTAGAATCCAATTTTCTCTTTAGCAGACACCTAGCAATCAGTTGTTGGTGGGGAAGATGGGTGTTCTGGCTTTGCACAGATTTCATAATATAGATCTTTCTCTTAGTTAATAGCTGAGGCTTTTCACTTAATATTCATACCTTGTCAAACATGACTTGCACTTGATTGTTGCCTTGTAATGTTAGAGGACAGTATTTATTAGCCTTTGAGGCTTTTTTAAACAACCCATGTTCTCTTAGAGATCAGGTTTTAACCTGACACGGCCATTACACTCAATTTAACAAGTAATAATTAAGAATAAGTACTGCTTTGCAGCTTGTATTAACATTTTGAAAGGAAATGAAAGGGGCATGACTTGTGTGCGCGCGCGCGCGTGTGTGTGTGCACGCCTGCATGTGAGAAAGAGTGAGTGAGAGCACGCTGCGTCGTCCCATGAGTGAACCATTATTTGTAGAGGTATGATTCATTTCTAACATCTGCTCGCATTAAGCCTTTGAAATGTAACACAAGGAGTATTAAAACTAAAACCTCGTCTGTTTTTGCATTGCATATTACTCTGAACTGTAGTCATTTATGTAAAAATAGCCCTTAAACTTTATGAGCACGACAGCCCTAAATCTGTTCCTGCATTTTCATCTCCAAACATCTCTCCACATTCTGTGGAGCAAAACTGACAGACGTGTTGAATCACATGATTGATTTTCAGAAGCTGCCTTAATTTTTAATGGCTTTGATGATTCACTTTATACAGATGGTTTAGTTATATTTTATTGCTTTGTTGATTTTTTTTTCCAGTTTTTGGTAATGTTCTTAATTTTATTTTAGCTTGAGGAAAAATGCAAATGTTTCTCCCCTGTGTCTCGTGTTACCTTGAATATTGCTGCATTTTTGTCTTGTTTTTTTTTTATATACAAATTCTGCATTAAAAAAATTCTTTTCTTAGGTTAAAGGTTCATTCTTCTGTTTTTTTTTTAAATTTTATTTTGTAGTACACCTGTAGACACCATATTGCAGAAGAGACAGATGTTAGAAAAGCAGTAAACTGTCTCCCTATGAAAGTTATTGTAGCACAGGTGTAGCACAGATGTCACTTCTCAGTTAGCACAACATGAATGCTGCACACGCTGCCAAATGTGACAGTAAGCCAAATTTACACCTCTGCAACACGTGTCTAATAACTGCGTCTTGATCGCAAGATTAGATTCATCGTAGTGGTTCAGATAAAACTGACGTATTGGTTTATGAGAAAGTGCAACAAGAACCAATTATAATGTAGTCCTGGACTGTTTTAGCTTAGGTCATGTGTGTGAAATTACTGGTCACAGAAACACACAGTGAACACCTCTGTCTGTGCAGGTCCAGGTTCCTACAATGTGTTTGAGGATGGCTTAGCACGGGAAAGTTTTAAAAAGGCATTTTTATCACAAACCAATAAGGGGGGCTTTGGCTCTTCTTCTCAGCGCAGCTCCATTTTCTACAACAAGGAATCAGTCGAGGCCCCGAGTCCAGCACAATATGCGGTAGGATCAACTAGTAGTAATTCACATTGTTATCCATCACATAATTGATAGATCAGTTCCAAATTCATCAATAGGTCATCATATTGATTAAAAAAAAAAAAACTCCTGTATGTGTGCACATTAGTGTTATTGTCTCATGTTCTAACTATAGACAGAAAAGAAGACAGAGGAGAGCTACAAACAGCAGCACACAGCGGTTTTCAAATCAATCACAGAGCGTCTGGCATCGCCACTACTGGCTAAAGTAAGTTTGTTTTTCTCTGCTCTCTCTCTCTCTGTCTGTCTGTCTGTCTCCCAGTTTCTCCCAGAGTTTTTGTGGTTGGACGTTTTTTTTTTTATCCAGACACCAAGTTTATGTTGCAAATCTTCTCAAACCTACTTAACAGAAGAGCCTGAAATGAAGTAAAACAGCAGAGCGTGCCAAGCTTTTAGTTTCATAAATGGGCCATCACAGCAGTTCATTTTCTTAGACGGCTTCTTTTCTTCTTTTCCTTCTTCCCCCTAATGCTCATTTATGCTGAAGAAAACAGGTCACAGCTGTGATAATTAGTTTCTTGCTCATCTCCGATGTTACTTTTCCTGTGAGCTTCCTCATTCCTCACTCTCTTCCACTTTGCTGACATTAATACAAAACCAAACATCATATATTTACATACCAAACTCTTTCCACTTCTAAGTATTACTTTGATTCTATTTTAAAGCAATTATTTATTTTATTTATGATCAAACTGTTTTGGGTGTGACCCGAAATTAAAACGAAAGGAAGCTTTGCTCTTAGTTTTAATTCTATGATTTAGCATTGAATACTTTGATGTTATTGTCCTCAAACCGTTTTTCTGGATGCTCCTATAAGGATATTATTCTTGTATTTATTTATTTTTTCAGCAGCTGCTTATCTTAAAGCAGTGACACATTTATCTGAATCCTGGAAAGAGGTTTGAGTTTCCTTTTTAACTTTTGCTCATTTCCTCTGTCAGTCTTTTTTATTTATGCGGGTGCTGAGTTAAACTTTTCTCAACTTCTAGGCGAGTGATTGAGGCAGCTGAGAGCACAGGAAGCAGTTGATTGACATACATTAGAGGATTAGGATTACCTAGGCAATTGGAGCCTGGAATCTACACTAATGACTGACCATCAGTGAAAAAGCGATACGCGACAAGCGTACCTCCCTGTGATTGGAAGATGCTGGTAGTGAAACTTGAAAAAGTGTGACGCAAACTGGAAATGGAGAACGTTTACTTTCAAAGTAAAAGTTGCACTGCACTTCTCACAGTTTCACTACTGCTCAGTTGGTAGTTTACAGGTATTTGCAGACAAGTTGGGATGTTCCGTGCAAACCTGGCGACCGTGGGAACCTGCTAGCGACCAAAACATTACAAGGAGGTTTTTGGTGCAGGGCTGCATATCTCTTTGCGAGCAATTTTCTTGCAAACACTCACATTTTTCTCCAGCCACCTGTGGTAGCCAGGGGGCCACAGATTGGCCTCTATGCCAGCATAACTGGGGCTTTAGCAGCTGAGTGCACAGTAACTGCCATCATCCAGCAACCACTTGCCAACCAGTCGGGGCATATACATTTTTCCCTGGTGACTGGTGGTTTCTAGCCCTGCGTGACAGGGTGCCATTATGATTTTATTGTTAATTTTACTGTTTTTCTGTTTCAAATTTTGATTTATATTCTATAGTTTTGATAATCGAGAGATCAGGAGTTCTCTAATACTGGGTGCTTAGTGTATAAATGTGAGGATTCAACTAAATTCATCTGTTAGGTCATGCTCACAAAGTCCTGCTGGACTGAATCAGTTTACTGCTAGTAACCACACAGCCGAAGGAAGCACTACACACATTATAAATTGAAGGGTGGTTATTTATTAAGGGTTGATGTATTTTACGCCTAAATCTAATATTAAATTTGATAAAAAATTATGATAAAAACCACGTCATGCGAATTTTTTACCAAAACATTTGTTTTCATGTCAAGAACTACAGAACTGACAAAAAGTGACTGTTTCGATTGTGAAGCTGTATTTCTTTGCTCTGTACGACACAAAATGATGTTTACTTGCATATAAATAATGTGCTAATGAAGACTCACAGTGAAGCTGCTGAATGTGAGGGGTAGCGATTGAATGTTGCTAAATCGAGCACTAAAAAATTGGGAAAATGTGAATTTCTGCCTTTGCTACAGCAAATATTAAAGATGCACAATTTGTACTTTCAAGTACCCTTCTGGGTACCAGCTGGTGTTTACTCTGATTAACTCTAAAGGTTAGAAGTGTTATCTTCATCTTGAGGCAAAGGTCTCCAGAACTGATTTTAACACTGCAAACTGTGGTGCTCTCTACAAAGAGAATGTTTAAAGGGTAATTTTGCACTCAGCAATGTGGGCAAAGAATTGTAGGTGCACGGTGTACTGTAAGTCAGCATCTCTGGATTTAGTTGATCTTGTGGGATTCATGTGCATCTCTCACTCAGAAAGCACTATTTATATCACTAATTAAAAATTTCAAAGAAGAAGAAAACAATTTCTGGCACACTCTAAAAAGTTTATGTGCAGAAAGTTGAAGTCACTTAAAATTTTGAGTGAAAACAATCTATAGCTCTGCTTTAACCGCGGCAGAAATGGGGAAAAAAAGCAGAAATGTGAATTGTTTTCACTCAAAATTTTAATTTTGAGTGAAAACTTCAACTTTCTGCACATACACTTTTTACTGTGCAAGTAGATGAACAGACGATGTCTTGCCGTATCAACTGCACTTTTGTTGTGATATCAGAGCAGGTACAGAATTTACTTATAGAAGCACTGTAGTAACATGGATACTGAACTGAATAATTTGCTTATTTTAACTGTTTCCTGACTTTTTTTTCCCGTGTGTGTGTGTGTGTGTGTGTGTGTGTGTGTGTGTGTGTGTGTGTGTGTGTGTGTGTGATGGCACAGTTATGTGACAGACTGACTGGCAGAGTGCGCAGCGTTTCCTCACAGTGTGAATGTGCCTGAATTTTTCAGTGTTTTTGATTTTCAGGAGTGGGAATGAACATATTTAGACTTCAAGATGCTGCTTTGTCACATTTTCAATTCAAAATGACTTCATGCTCCGCTGTTACAGATTTTTTTTACATGTGAAATCATAGCTGTGCACTTGTGTACTCTGAAGAAGCGGATTAAAAACTTGCTACCTACACACAAGCATCCATCAGTTTTCACACAGAGGAATCTAGCAAGGAAATCAGATCTCAATCATCTCCTACACTGTACTCTTGCTTGTTTATTTATATTATCCCGATTGGTTACTGTAAAAATACCAAATTATTTTTTAACAGAAAATTATTTAAGTCTTGGTAAAGTTAAATATAAAAAAAACTTAATGATGTTTCACAAGTAAGGAGATGGCCTTGCTTAAGTCTCACCCAGTCCCAGTGGTTTTCGGCCCTCTCTGTGGGAACCATAAATGTTTTATACAGTCATTGGTCTTGACACGTAACCTTAATGGGTTTCATTCTTGCTGTATGTTCGGAGAGGGATTTACACGGTGGACACCAGCTGAATGCCGTTAACTACCTGGTGGGACATTAAACCAGCAGGACTCTGGGGACAGAGGAGCAGGACTGCGAGACTGCGATATTGTACGAGCAGCTTTAGAAATCGACAAATGTGCTGCAAGTGAAAATACCATCAAATGCGTCTCTATTTGTAACTTAGCATACTAATGTTACAGATCAGCAGTCTCCACTGGGAAAATCCTCCTGCTTTGGCATGTAGCGAGATCAGAGATCATTGTCAGCTTCATTTGGGCAAAGGGTGTTTGCTTAATTGTGTTTCATGCTGCTGTGCAACTGTCATAAAACTATCTGCATAGTACAGAACATTATTTTTGCTGGCCTGATGAGTTGTGCTGTATGCCTGCAACTAAAATGCCATCAGGCAAAGCAGGGCATCTGTTAAAGCTTTTATTCCCATTGAAATTTTTTTTTATGGCAGTTTGGAAAAACGCAGTGAGCAAATTGTGTATATTTATACATGGTTACATTGTTTATGCATTCAGATAATGCAGATCTGTCACATTTTATTGCATATCACAAATGAGCTCAAGTGAGAGTGTTGGGACTAATTAGAAAACTGTGAGCAATCCATCAAGAATTGTGGTGCTGATCACCTCTTTATTAGTCTCTACCTCATATCTGTCTGCAGCGTTTGCCATTTTTCATGACAATGGCTCAGTGGAGTTTTCTGTCAAGCTGCAGTATATTGTGCTGATGGATGATCTGACTCACTTAGAATCCTTGGTTTGCTAAATCCTAATGCAGACAGTGGAAAACCTGACAGCCATACTACAGAGTCTGCATAATGTTCAGGTTTTGACATTGTCATGTGCTAATAGTTTTTGATCTGGATTGGATTTCTGCAAGTTGAAATGATCAGCAGGAGGCTTTCATTACATGCTGGAGACACGGGGTGATTAAATATTTAACAATGGCTTTAACTTGGTTCAGTTCCCAGTCGCAGTACCTCCAGCTTGGTTGTGTGTTCCCACAAACATAATTGGTCATGTTTGCAGGTGGGAGGCTGTTGATGTTGAGGTGAAAAGAAGCAGCTGGTGGCACGTGTCTCAGAGGCAGCACATGCCGTCTGCATCTCTCCTCAGGCAAACAACATTAGCAGAGATGAAGACTGCAGTGTAGAGGGCTTGTACTTTCTAAACTAGGCTAAGGGGGAAAAAAACAAATCAAAAATCAATACATAATTCTTAAAAAATCCTGTAATTTACAATATCACCTCCCTGTTTTCCCTCCTGACACCCTTGCATTTTTTAGGGGGGGAATAGCACCTTTGAGTTCTCCGTGGTGGTGACGATCTGAGGCTAAGTGCAGTTGCTCCACACAGAGCCTCCTTTATGACCAGTTAATGAAAAATCACCTGGGGACATCTTAGCTGTAACAGTTAGCCACATGCTGTGCTTCAGCCTAGGCTGTATCCCTGGTAACGGTCCCCTGCTGGGATAGATATTAAAAGAGTCTAATCAGAAAGCAATCACGATCACATGAGAAGGCAGAAAAGCAGGAAAAAAAAGAATAAAGGCAAAAAGTATGTCGTTATTATCTCTTTTTATGTGTGGGAGTTTATGTCTTCTGTACTTTGACTTAAAAGCTTCAATTAATATTAAAGGTCAACATTTTGCTGGAGACTTTATTCACATTTCATGGCTTTTGAAATCAGAAATATAAAAGATACACCATGTCAGTTGAAGTGATAGAAGTTGTTTTTGTGTAGTGCATTAAACATTAATCCAAGAGACCCGTTATCTAACTTGTCTTTGCTATTACTGTGTTACCTCTTTTTTTTCAGATATTTTGTTTTTAAAGTGTTTATTTTGTTTGCTGGCAAGTTCCAGTTTATTCAGTAGCAGTTTATTATCAAGTATTCTCTCAGTGGATTCCAAATCTGTCTGTTTCTAAAGCTTTAATGACCAAACAGTTCTTAAATATCCAATCACTGGCCACTTTGGTAGGTCACCTGTTCAACTTCTCGTTAAACTGTAATCTATAAATATCTAATCGGCCCGTCACATGGCAACAACTCAATGCATTCAGGCACGTAGACATGGTCAAGGTGACCTGGGAAGTTCAAACTGAGAATCAGAACTGGGAAGAAAGGTGATGAACATGAAGAGATGAACATCTCTGAACACGCCTCGAACCACGGTTCGCCCATCTTCTGCCGATAGCTGCTTCCATCAGGATAACGTGCCATGTCATAAAACTCCAATCATCTCAAACTGGTTTCTTGAACATGACATTGAGTTCATTGTACTCGGATGTCCTCCACAGTCACCAGATCTCAATCCGATAGAGCACCTTTGGGATGTGGTGGAATGAAGATTTGCATCATGATTGTACAGCCCACAAATCTGCAGCAACTGTGTGATGCTATCATGTCAATATGGACCGAGATGTTTCCAGCACTTTGTTGAATTTATGCCACAAAGAATTAAGGCAGATCTGAAGGCAAAAAGGGGCTCCAACTTAGTACTCGCAAAGTGTACCTAACAAAGTGACTGGTAAGTGTGCACTAAGTAACAAGGACTGTATAATTTATTAGGAAGAGCTTGTGGAGTCTTATCTTGTGGGGGATTTCTTAAATTTCTGACAATTTAAATCAAACACACCTTGACTTGTTCAAATACTTGAAGCTATGTCAGATCTGCACTTTACCCAGAGGTCTGGATCTGATAGGAGCTGATTACCTGTCTGGGGGGAAGAAAGACTCACATCCTCTTGGGAAATGGCAGATATGAAAGGAGAGATGATTATGAGTATAGAGCACAACTTAAATGAATGTTTGCTTTTCTCTCCCACTTTAATCCAGAACCTTTTCCAGTATTATTTCCCCTGATCCCCAAACCTTCCTTCTTCACTTCTGTTCTGTCTCTGTACATCTTCCTTTTTTTTCTTTTTCATCACTGTTTTCTTTCACCTCCTATACCTCTTTCCACATTCTCTCCTCCTTCTGGCCACCCCGTCCTGACACTGGCCTTTCGGCTGCAAAGGTCACGGGATACCCTCAGGCAGTGCTGGCAGAGAATAAGAGTAGAATTTAATTTGGACCTATGTTTCAACCTGAGGCAGTGGAATTCCTCCCTTTTCTATAAATCAGTGAAATATTGCCTTGTCCCTTGAAATGACAGGAGAGAAATTTGACTTGGCATTTTGTCTGTCAGTTTCTTCAAATACATCTCTGGCTTACATCATCACTGTTAGAGGTCCTAGTGGATTTTCACTATTTATAATGAGTGAGAGTGAGGGGTTGTCAATGGTTTGTCATACAGTGTTAGCTATTTCTTCAAAAAGGGGTACATTTTCACTGGTGCTGTCATTGAATTGTGGACAGTGGGTTACAGTTATTGAGTAATCCAGTGAGATACACAGTAAAATGACTGCCAGTAAATCCTGGATTATTTATTACAAAAAAAAATCCTTGAGTTAAAAGTTCAGCCAATGCCGTAGACTAACTGTTGCACCACTAAGGCAGAAAATCACTGAAGAAGCAGAGCCTCAGTATTCTGTAAAAGTGCTTTCAGATCATGAAAGGTTGCCGCTTTCTCCCCTTAGTTTACATCCAGCATTACCAACAGTCCTGCAATTATCTGGTTTCTATATTCTCAAATCATTATAAATGATTACTTTAGTCTATACTCAACTTTAAATCCTAAAGTTGGCAGAACAGAAAACATCTAATAATAATAAAGCAACTGAATGTCTGACATTTATATGTATTTGAGTACTTGATTACAGTAAAATTGGAGATAACCAGAATATTTTAGTTAAAAGAATTTTCATGACAGCAGTGCCTAAAATTTTAATATCGCTCGTTGGTCAACATCAGCAACAACAGCACAACAACTTTACTTCACAGATCTTTCTTTCTTCATTAACAATGAACCAAGCAACACTCAGCAAATGGCTTTCTGTGCTAACACAGTGGTCGTCATTAACCCAGTAAAACACTTGACTCATGTCAGGTAAACGAGTTGCACACCACTGTAAATGGAACAAAGATTGAAAACAATTCACCGTGGCTGTTTTTTACAAATAAACTTCTGATAGTGTTGGAAAAATCAGGTCAGGACATTGGGCCTGGCTAATCAGTAATATTTGCATAGAAATATTCTCACCCTGTACAACAAATAAGTGTGTATAAAAAAATTACTGTTGGATTCGTGAAACATGCATGCTGGCCTTAAACCATTAGGCTTGCGTGGTGATGATGTATTAAGAGAGAATCCTGTGCCACAAGGGGCAAAGAAAGCAGGCGAAAATCCCACTGAAGAAAGTGAAACAATAGTGTCTGAGGAGGAAGCCAGAAAATGTGCAGCTTTCCAAAGTGTTTCCATCGGAGTGACAACTGCTAAAAGACAATGGTTTAAAAAAAAAAAACTAAAAAAAAAAAAAGTCAGGCATCAGTGGGATATTGCCAAGAAATGAGACTGTGAGTGAAGACATCCAGCAGTAATAGATGTCATTCTTAATGAAAGATGAGATAATGTAAGATTTAATATTTGTGGTTTATAGTGCGCAAGACAACATGGAAAATGGTTCCAATTTGCGCAGATTTTCATTTATTTTGCTTCATTTGAAAAATAGTCCAAAACCACAAGATATTCAGTTTAGTACAATCAAATTCACACATCTGAGAAACTGCAATAAATTAAAAATAATATTCCATTGATTATCCAATGTTTTAATAAATTGTTGCAGTTCTTTTCTTCAAATTGTGACTGGAACCATGCCGCTACACCAGCAAAGAAAAACTGTCAAAATATACAAAAACATGAGGACAATATTGCAGAGGCTTATTAGTTAGCTAAATTAGACTTGATCAATTTGGCAACATCATAACACTGGAAGAGGCTCATACGGGCTTCTAATTACATAAAATGTTTTAATTGGAACACCAAGATGAAAACATATTAGCATAACTTTGGCATCCTCACTGGCCTTCCATAGCTTCCAGAAACTCAAAACTCAGTGAACACAATCAGTTATTGAATAGATTCACTTGACACTATTTAAGTTGAAATATACAAAGACACTCCAGGATTGGCAGAAATGAATTCTGGGGCAGTAAAAACTCTACTCACAGTTTTAAATTTGACTTTTAACTTTTGACTGGAATGTTTTTTTTTAATCTTCAAAACACTATGCTTTCCTGGCACACATCTCATTTCTTAAAGCACTTTATAATTTATGTGAAGAACGTGAACATGGGTGGTTTAGCCCACTAGGTTGAGTAGCTACTTTCGGCTGCTCCCTTGCCACAGGGGGGGGGTTACCACAGCAGGTAGCTCCGCATGTTTGATTTGGCAGGGTTTTACACCACATGCCCTTCCTGATGCAACCCCAAAGGGGATTTGTGTCTCTGGCCGGAATTGACCCAGCAACCTTTCACTAGCCAAATGAGTGTGTTAACCACTAGTATGTGACGCATATGCCGCAAGGCCGCTGCGAAGGCAAGAGGTGGGTTACATATACCCTGGACAGGTCGCTGGTGTAACACAGGGCTAACACAGAGAGTTCTCATGTGAATGTGAGCTCTCTCACACTCACACCAATTTAGAATCACCAATTAACCTAACAAGCATGTCTTTGGATTATGGAAGGAAGCCCACAATTCTGGTACCGGGAGAACCCATGACGGGCCCCAGCCAGCTGGTGGATTTAAATCCAGGACATTTTTGCTATGCAACAGTGCTAACTTCCGTATCTTCGTGCCACCATAAAAGTGCAGTAATACTGTATAAGATTTCTCATAACCCGCAATAACATCAGCAAATAAAACCTATTTTGACTTTCTTTTTCTGATCGAAATAGTCAACAATATAAAGTTCTTTTTTTTTGTGCCTCATGCAAGAAACTGTAACCGAGCAATAATGTCTCTGCCAGTCAATCACACTTCTCTTTATCTGCACTAATATCTTTTACTGACAATGAAGAAGACTTCACAATTTTCTCTCAGAGAAACTGAGTCAGTGAGAGACATTATTAAACATGTTTTTTATTACATCAACCACTGACATTGATTGGAAGCAAGATTCATAATATATCAATGTGCCAAAATAATAATGAAAACAAACAGAAAAAAGGGAGCACTTCTCAGCTGGAGACATTTCTGTCCCCCGCTCGGCAGCTCCTTCTGTCGCTTGTTAAGGTAATACACAGACTGTGTGCATTGTACACTTACTCATATATTGTAATTTTGCTGTTGCCACTTTGATTGACAGGCAATAAGATCTTAGTGCTGAAATTGTTAATCATAAAACACTGTTAATACAGACGCATAATTCAGCTTCCAGAGTTAGGTGTTGCCATACCTACAGTATATGAGGGAGCCTCAAGAGCGTCCTGCCAATATTGATGCGCAGCTCCTTAAAAATGTATCGTCAGGGGGAGCTATGTGGAGGCTAAATTGCTGTGTTTCCCTCTTATATTTTCTGTTGGCCATGTACAGCATAAAAATCGTATTCAGTTGCTACTACGTCTAGTGACACATCATTGACAAGGGCTGACACAGTGAAGAAAACCCCCATTAATGTGGATGACAAGTGGAAAAACAATATATTGCTCTCAGAAAAAGATACCACACATAATGGCTTTGAGAGAGACAGAAAAATTAAAGGAGAGATGAAACTGAATGGAAGAAACAGTGGGAGGGATTGAAGGAAAGAAAAAAACGCGAAAGAGAGCCTCTGTGTATATTGTGTAATTATCTATCCTATTAGCTCTGGTTGGGATAATTAGAGTGTTTGCTAAACATACATTTATCCAACTGAAGAGTATCAACACTTGCTCTGCGCTCCAGAATGAAGCAAAACGCAGAAACCCATGTGGTGAAATTATACTGAAAATGAAGGGAGTGAGATTGGCAGTGAAATTAAGGAACTGAGTAAAAAGTTGATGGTGGGTGTTTGATGGAAGAGGAAAAAAGTTCAAATTAAGGGAGAAAGACGGGAGGGACAAATGGTAAAAAGGAGTGGAAAAATTAAAGATGATAAATAAAAGCCACGGGAGTCAGTCAAAGAGTGTGACAGTTGCATATGCCATGGGCGAGATATGGCGGAGTTGCAAAATATGCAGCGGCCCAGGGTTTGTCACTTATTGACTTTTTGTCTCCGTGTTTCATTGCATTTTTATGATATATCCATGGACAGCTAATGGCATGTCATGGTGCAGCCTCTATTTATGGGAGACAAGGGAGTCGGGTGATGAAAGAAAGGAACAAAAACAGGAAAATGGACTTATAGATTTGATATGGATTTTACTGTCAGCTGTCTGGGTAATGATGATGATGTGAGTCCCTGTGAGAATTCAAGCACGGTCACACACGCACACACACACACACACACACACACACACACACACACACACACACACACACACACACACACACACACA
>JAVDPK010000780.1:50968-63352 GCA_034780415.1 Cichlasoma orientale | reverse complement strand
GAGAGAGAGAGAGAGAGAGAGAGGGAGAGAGAGAGAGGGTGAGAGAGGGTGAGGGAGAGAGAGAGAGGGTAAGAGAGGGTGAGGGAGAGAGAGAGAGAGAGGGGGGGTGAGAGAGAGAGAGGGGGGTGAGAGAGAGAGAGAGGGGGGGTGAGAGAGAGAGAGAGAGAGAGAGAGAGAGAGAGAGAGAGCGCTTTACACAAAAGACTCCTCAGGCAGTACCTGAGTAGGACAGCTGATGCATTAAGTGTGTGTGTATATAGAGCATATCTATGTATGTGTCTATGTCTGTGTTTTTTTGTAAGGTGATTTTAAGGGCAGACTTTGAAGCAAATGTAGTGGGTTTTTTTCCTCTGTAAGGATTTTTTCCCCCTCATTCCCCTTGGTAAGACCAGGGACTAACATACTGTTTGTGATTTTAACCTTATTGGCCCCTCTCTCTCTATAAGTGTATCAGAAATGATTAAACACTTCTCATAGTTGTTTAATTATAAATTATTTGGGGCCTATACCATTGGGTTATTGGGCAAAAGGCCAATAACCCAATATCCTCGACATGTACCAGTCCATGGCAGGACTGAACCAAATATTTGACTATAAAATTACTTCAAAGTCTGCCTAAACTTCCTCAAGCAATCTATGTGTTAGTGGCTTTACTATCTGTTAAAAGACACCATAAAACTTTAGTAAGCAGGATCATACACTGTCAGGGAATGTACTGAAGTTCATCTAGACTACATCCAGGATTAATTACTCCTGTTTTAAAGTCAAATGACAGCCACACATGAATCCTCAATTTATTACACTAGCCTCCAGGTATTCATTTATCCATCAATAATTTTTTTGATTAATTTTCTGTTTCTTTTTTTTTCCTTTTGAAAATATACAATACTGTGCAAAAGTCTTGAGCCACCTGTCTTTTCTTTATATTTTATGTCCAGACATTCTTGAAATTTTTTTCATTATGTTTTTCTTCAGACATCGGCTGCTTTTCACTCATTTTCAGTCCAGTCCTTGTAACTGACTATTTTCAGAGGAAAGTTTTTTGTTTGTTAAGCCACTTAACACTGACCTATGAATCATTCAAGCATAAAAACAGGGCACCTAACTCAAGAGATGAACCAGTGTTTTGTCTACACATAACAGACAACTTAGCAAACAACCAGTTTTAACCCTTTATTGTGCAACTGGCTATTTTTGGTAATTTCCACACACAGTGAGGTTAAGAAGCATGTGATCTTTAAGAAAGTGGTCATGAAGAAATGAACAAATGTTATTTAAAGTTATAATCATAATAATGTGTATGCTGTAATGTTCTAACAAGTGATGTAATGAATCTGTTCTAAAATACACGTTCCTTTCACCGTGTGTGTTTTTCTTGTACACTTCTTGGAATTTTTTTTTTTACCACTTATGGGCGAGGAACCAACTATGGTAACTTCATTGACCTTGATTTTATACGTGAAAATGAAACATTTTGAAAAATGTCACAAAAGTAATTAATTCTTGATGTGTCCTCCAATAACACTCTAAGGTTGGAAATTAGAATTTCAAAGTATTTCAATGTGTGTCCTATAAAAGGTTAAATTGTGTCATTAGGCACTTTGTTACTCGCAGCCTGTTGCACAAACACATCATTGTTCCCATTTTTTTTTTGTTGAATCTATGAAAAATGCCAAAGATAACACAGTTCGACAGCCATAAAATTGTAGTTTTGCACCAATAAGGTGATTCCCAAAGACCTGTTAGCCAAAAACATGGCATATCTCAGCATGGTGTGCAGTGTGTCCTTTATCCATTTTGAGGTAACTGGACAAGTAGAGGACAGAAGAAGTGGCCTAAAAAAAAAAAAAAAAAAACTATCTACAGCAGATGAACAGGGCCTGAAAGTCATGTCCTTAAGTAACAGGAAAAAAATCCAGCACAGACCTGACACAGGACCTGAGAAATGCATATGGCCTTTCAGCTGATCTAGCCACTGCTCACTGAAGCTTCATCAGAAGTAGTGTCAGTGGAATGGTGACTGTCAAGAAGGCATTTTTAAGGAAGAAAAAAAAGGGAGAAAAGGCTGAGGCATGCTAAATTACGTAAGAACTGGACTGAAAATCAGTGGCAAAAGGTCTTATGGAGTGATGAATACAAATTTGGTTCAAATCATTGTGATATGTACAGAAGATGTCAGGAGAGAGGTACAACAGTGAGTCTACAGCCATCTGTAAAACATGATGAAGGCTCTGTCGTGGTTTGAGCCTGCATTTCAGCCAGTGGTGTTGGATTTTTCTGTGTTCATAATTGATGTCCACTACTAACACACAAATCTACAATGCAGTAAAAGCGTGGATGGATAGAAAAACATACAGTGGAACACCATCAGTCATGGATTGGCCTCCCCAGAGCCTATACCTCAACATTGTTGAAGCAGTGTGGGGTCATCATCATCTGTGGAAACAAAAGGCAGCCAACATCCAAAAAAGAGCTTTGAAATGTCATTCTAGAAGCCTGGAGGACTTTTCCTGAAGACTTCCCTAAGCGAGTTCAGGATGTGTTGAAGAATAAAGGTGGTCATACCAAAAAGAGTTTCAAGCTTGCTAGAACTGTACACTCTCTGTTTTTGCCCTATAACCTGTATTTCCATGTATGTTTGCACATGTTTCAATGATTCGTTGCACCTAATTCCATGTTCCTGGTAAAATATAAAGAAATAAGAGGTGGCTCAAGACTTTTGCAGACTACTGTAATCCTATTTTACTTTTCATCATCCTTCAGTGTCACTCATCTCTGTTTTGTTTATGTCTCTGCAGTTGAGTCCAGGTATTACGAACACACTACTGAAGGGCACCTTTAATGTGACGCTCAACAACCCTCTGAGTCCCTGCTGCTCCCCCTGTGTGGCCAATGGGCCTTTAACGGCCCACAAGACCATTAAAGCGGTCACACCTAACACCTTTATGGCCACCAGCAGTTCATAGAGCTCTTTGTCGGTCAAAGTTTAGAGATGAAAGGTGAGTGGGGGAAAAGGTCAGTCCTGATGTCATCACATTTCAATTCATATTCTGGGGAAAGCAGATTTTTCATGAATATTTATGTTATATTCATTCCGGTTGAATGTATAATAGATAATAAGTGGGTTTAATAATTGAAAATAAGGTAAGTTCATTAATGGAATGACAGAAATGTGAAATGATATGTGATACGTATTGTAATAAGGCTTTAGGAGGTTTTTAGACTAATTGTGATGTGATGGTAATAATTTTATGTGTTGTGTAAGTATCTTTCAGTATGCATTTGGTGTTGTTTCTACTCCCAGACACTTTTTGAAAGCTTATGTCTGCAGTCTGTCCAAGCTGTTTGTTTTACTGTGTGTGATGTTTGTGTTTGAGTGTGTGTCTAAGCCCAAAATGGGCTATCAAATAACAGAGAAGTTCCCTAGAGCTGTTGTTCTGGTAATAGGTTTCAGTTTTTCAAGTGTTAGAAATTGCCCTCAGAGTAAATTACAGTTAATTTAAGCAAATTATAACAGCCAGTATCTTTTTAAACATCAAATTTGCAGAGCATAATGGTGACTGATTAACATATTTGCTTTTCCTTAATGTTTTAGGCAACACTTTAGAAGAAGATGACGTTGCATTGCTCACTGTCACAGAGTGATGTACCTACTATGAAACTCTAAAGTTGACTTATGTATCAGTTCCCCCTGTACTACCACTTTGTTTATCAATAACATTGATAAGGCATTCATATGAATATTGCCTCAAATCCTTTGTTAACTTGCTATTCGTCTATAGGGCATGTTATTGTCTTAAAGCAAACATCAAAAGATCCACTCTGACATAAATGAGACAAAGATTAAATATGTTGTAAAAGCTTTGCTACTGTCCTTTTGCTTGTTTGAGTTAATGACAGCGAAGCTTGATGAATGCTAGCACAGATCACAAGCCTGATGGGGCGTACACACAGGAAGAGACAAATGGCGATGTGGCAACCAGAGGAATGGCAATAAAATGTAGTGACTTGTGCAGATGACAGTCGATGTAACTGTTGGTGACCCTAAAGGGGCGGGTACCGAGTAAAACTAATCTCGACTTTGAGGCGAGTGATTGAAGCAATCGATGGGAGTGGAGGATACTGCTGACTGATATACGACAGTGTGGGAAATACACAAGGGGGCTGCCTACTCAACCAAGAAGCTGGAATGCCAAGTAGTGACCTACAGTTAAAGTGTTGGGTGGGCAAACTGCTTTATATATGATTAAGCTTTGAACTCACACATGAAGTGTGTTAAGCTCATGAGGATTGTCATAAAATAGTTCTTAGTTAATGCCAATGAACCAGCCCGTGAGAGAGTTCGTGAAAATGCTGTTAGAATTCATAGAGATTTGTAGCCATACGTTATTGCTTAGCTTGCATAAATCATAAAGTAATTCATTATGTATATTTGCAATGACCACCAAAGAAACGAGTCTGAAAGTCACACAGACGTGTCCGACGGTCTCACATTGATGCACACATACACGTGCAGCCTTCTAAATGCAACACAGATTATCTGTAGTTGAATTACCTGGTGTTGTACACTTGGTTTTACTAATCACTCAGAGAGAGCTGCGGTATGAGATATTAAGCGTACATGCTGTTGTGCTTTGATACACATAAAAGTGGAAATGGGCTGAAGAGTCAAGAAGAGGGTTTCGAGAAAAGCTGCGTGGAGCTGTGATGGGGAAAAAAAAGATAGTTAACCTTAAAGAAATAGTTTCATGTTGTTGGAGAGCACTTATTTGCTATCTTGCCAATAGACAAGGGAATGCCACGACTTTCATATGTGTAAGATGCAGCATCAGCTGACCAGCTACTTTTTACTCTGCTGGGAGTGTCTTCTGATTCAGACTGCTGAAATCTTCAGGAGCAGTGTGAAAACACTTTCTCAAATCAAGGATGCTATTTCACTGGACGTGTTAGGAAATCCAAGCCCGCTAAAAGGTTCCTGACCTTGTGTAGGTAAGATGGGTGGATGTGATGAGGTGATAAAGGTTCGTGATGTTGGATAAACCACTTTTACTGGCAGTTACTACCGGAGAGTGCAGATTTATGCCTCTTTTCTCTGCTGATTGCTCACCATAAATCAGCTACTCGTGGCGGTATGAGTTTTCCTCATTTTCAGACAAAGAGACTTAAGTGTTTTAAGAGTCTTGAAGCACAGGCGACACTTTGCGTGTAGAGCTTGTTGCCAGGATGCAGTTTGGTCATCTGATGTAGAACAAAAATAAAAACTTTTCAATCAAATGACTCAAACCACCCACTCCTCTTTTACTGTGTGGAATGCGTCTTTGTCCTGCTGTGTTCAAAATGTTTCTCTGAACATTCAGAGTAACAGGTTGGACTGAGTACCATGTCTCTGATTGTTCCTGTGGGCCTTTTAGCCTAATGAGGTGTTTACCCCCTATCATTATTCAGCTGGGAGCGGTGCAGAGGGAGATGGAGGAGGAGATGGGAAGGGGAGGACAAGGTAGAGAGAGGAAGGTGAGATGGTAAAGTAAAACTGAGACGGGGGGGAAGCATAAAAGGCGATAGTGCTGAAGGAAAAGGAGTCCAGTAGAACAAGGAGAAAAAAGAAAGAAAGATTGTATATGGGCAGAAGGAAGATCAGAGAGAAAAGGAGAGCCAGAGGAAGAAAAAAGACAGAGAGGAAGGGGGAAAGAGCCTGGTGTTATTTATGCCTCCCTCGGCGCTCGTTTTTACCTTTTTTCCCCCTGCGAGCTGTTTTACATCGGCGATCTAATTAAATCAAATAAATCACATCGCGCGCGCACACACACATACACAAGCACACACACGAAGCTGCGACTGCCCCTCCTGATTCTAGGATCATGAGCATCTCCTTATCATACACACTCCGAATAAATCTCGATTATGGTGCATTACACGGCACATCATTCATGTTGTTTATAGGTCTAAAATATGCAAACAGACCAGGGGCATAAAAGTGATCGATGCTCAGATGGGTTCTTTTTTCTGTTCAGTTTTCATCTCTCACACAGCACCAAGCACTGTCACACATGTCTTTTGTGGGACGAAGACGTATTGTGTCCTTATGCTGTGTCCTCATGATGGCTATTTATTGTCTGTGGATTTTTACTACCTCATTTACTAAAGCACCATCTCTCCTTATTAAATCTAATTAACTCTGCCAAACTTTAAAACTGTCCCTGACAGATCTCTTGATAATTGTAAAATGGAGGTAAGTTAATGGGTGTTTTTACTGGTTACTTTGGTTCATGAAATGTGTGGGGAAAAAATGGCTGCTAAAGCTTTCTTTTCCAGAAATAACCGCCTCTGGGAAATAATTGTTTGGGCATATGTTGTCCAAATATGTTAGCAAATGTATAATTTTTTGGCCAAACCAAGCATAAAATTTCATCCATATTCTCTGATAAACATAGTTATTTAGTGAAGGCATCTCAACATTTCAAAAAAGACAAAACTGCACAAATGACTGAATAAGTCCATCACTCTGAGGGTTTGAATATATGTTTTTCTCTTCACAGGGTAACACTGAAAATAAAGTTTTTCACTGGATTACTCATAATGGAACAGGGGTTTTTAAACACTATATTATTCATTGTAACTTATAAAATCTGTATTTCAACTTATTAAAGTGCTCAGAAGCTTTTGTATAACATCAAACTCCAGAGTTTATTAACAAGGCTCTAATAGATTTTCTTGCTATGATGTAAACATGGATTTTTTATTAGCCTTTAGAGGCTTTCCAAGTCATCCACACTTATTACTGTGTTTTAACATAATTAGATTTGAAATATATTGAAAGTGTAGCGTATTGGCTCTGTCTATTGTTGTTTTGATGCTTTTTCCCATTGTGATTGAGCCTGAGTTGAGCCTGAGATTGAGCCTGAGAAACTTGCCAGAAGTCAAACTAGGTTTATCAATTATCAATTATCTGCTGACCTTACCTCTCCTTTCATCAATACATGCAAATTTAATGGGCTATATTTAGCCGCAGTCATCGTGTGATGACAGCTACGCGCTCAGAAATACAGCTTGGTGGAAAGCCAGATTAGTGACTTTAATTAAAGAAGATGTACAGTAGTGCAGAAGAATCAATGTGTAGGTTAACAAGTGCTGACAAGGGCAGAATAGACTGTGAGGCTTTATTAAGATACAGTGAGAAGAATGAGACGGGGTTACGTTCACCGGTACTCACTTCCGAACTCCTCTCTGCTTCTGTCTACCTTTGTGCCTGCTGTGAGTGATTCTTGCCTTAAAGTAGCGCAAATTGCCTACTGATGGATATGTGATTTTTTTTTTTTTATGTGCTGTCAGGCAGCTGCTTGAGGCTGCTTCTTGGGAAATTAAATTTACCAAACAATTAACCTCTCGAGAGTAAAAACTCATGGGTTTATTGTACTCGGATTACATGGAAAATACTGTCTCGTAAGATGAATGATGGCTGCTCTTCTGCGGCTATAAGTATTCAGGTACACCGGTCTCATTAAAGCTTTTAATGCCTTTTGCCTTTCTTTTCTTTCTGTGCCATCGTCCACGGAATACAAAATATTTTTATGATTTCCCAGTGTTGTCGCAGGTGCACGGAGCTATCTTCAGACTGATTAAAAATGCAGATGTGATTCACACACTATCAAAAACTAGCTGGTTAAAAAAAAAAAAAAAAAAAAAAAAATCAACACCATCAACAAAAATATACGTTTTTATTAATTTCTGCCAAATCTCTGCCACGCCTTCCCTCCGTCTTTCACACTGACGTAATCTCTGAGTCATGCCATCAGTGTTTTTGTCCGCTCCCCAGCGCCTCTCACGCTCTCATCACTTGCAAATTTCTAATGTAATTAGTACATTTGTGTCTGAGAAGAACTGTCTCCCTCATTTGCTGAACTGGTCAAATATTTTTCTCTTTTGCACGTGGCTGCTTATATCTTAACACTATCACACTGTAACTATAACACTGATACATTCATCAGCTTCAGTGAGGCTTTGTGCTGCTTTGTTCCTGCTGTACCTTTTCATTCGTTTTTCCAGAAGCTCCACATGATCACTCCTTCCTTCATATATAGAGCTTTACACTGATGGTGATCAACATGTTTCAGCTCAGCTGCTAAACAGTCATAATCTTAGCTTCCATGGACTGCTTGGAGAGGGTTAACACACTTATTTTACATTCTCAGGCTTTTACAAACAATAGCAGACTCCAGCCTTATGAATATTGCAAAGTTTTGTTATAATGATGCTTCTAGAAGTTCTATAATAGCTTACTGTGATAGACAAGTAAGCTATCTGCCTGTTTGTTTGTTTCTTTGGCTGCCAACTCCTCCTAAATGATCAGGTGCTGAGCAACGAAATCTGGCACACAGGAACACCATGCTAATACTGGTTAGGACTCTCAGACAGCCTCAGTTTTACTTGTCAGGGATGCATAATTACAGGTACAGTATATCAGTTGCACACTGATGCTGCTAATATCCCATTCTACCACATCTAGATCAGTTGACATTGGAGTAGTAGACTTAACTTGTTGTGATATTTGTGAAACCTGTAGGTTTGCCATAGTGACACACACACATGCACACACAAGCTGAAAACAATACCAGCTACAGTATTATATTCACTACACATACTTGTATAGTATAGCTAAGGATCTGAACGTACAAAAAGTCATACCTTATGCCCTGTCTTGCAATACACCTAAGAAAGAAGCTTTTAGCATTCCTGATGCATGGAGAGCACAGAATACTTTATTAGGAACAGCATACAAATAAATCATGTCATGGTTTATTCTTCTTGCCCTCTTCATCCCGTAGTGGGACACAGGCCTTCAACAAGTTCCCTCCACTTAACCCTTGCCACATCCTGAGCTTGCCCCCAGGTGCACCCCATCTCCTGTAGCTCTGCTGCAGCAGTTCTCCTACTTCCTTCCTTCTACTTCCTGCATGATAATGCACCATGTCACAGAGCAGAAAACATCTACTGTAGGTGGGACTTCCACACAGAAGGCTTTTGGCAGGTGTTTGCATCTTTTCACGGACAGATTTTTGCAGTCATAACACTTTGCAGGTCTGCGCTTAACATCACAATGAGTCTGAATATTGATGTGTTAGTGTGAGACCACCACAGGGTGGACTCCAGTTTCCTGTTACATTATTTCATTTTGCAAAGTTGCAAAGGTAGTGCTGAGATGTTTTGTTTGCATTACAGCATTTTGGATGCGAGAATCACGGTCACTGAGCTGAGTGGAAATAAAGATGGCTGTTCAACAGTTTTGCGAAAGAGTGTGAAATTGCATGTGCGTGTATTGTGTTTGTGCTGTTTCATGAATGCCTGTGAGCTTTCTTTGTTGTGCATATGTGATAGAGAAGATAATAAAGAACGGCTGCCTTCATGCTGGCAGACGCTGGGAAAATGTGTTCTCGTCACACACCAAGCTTTTTCAGTGTGTGTGTGCGTGTGTGTGGATATGGGGGTGAGGGCTGGGGGTGGTAGACTGTGTGTGTGTGTGTTATTGTGACATATTGAATGTATCCCTGAGCTCTGTTCACTCCAGTGCAGTGGGGCCTGTTGGCCACTCATCTATCTTCCTGGTCTTCGCTGTTGGCTACGGTGATCCTGATTGGCACTCATTACCAAACCCCGGTGGGAGCACACGCCTCATTGGTTCAGAGCAGATTTGAGGGTGGGTTGAAAATGAAGGCTATAGAAGTGTGTGTATGTGTGTGGATTTTATTGATGAGCCTGAAGTGTACTCTGGTTGATGTGTCACTTTGGTGTGATTCATGAACTTAGAGATGTTTGAAGAAATGACAAATGTTCTTGTGTGCCGTTTTGTGCTGTTTGCTTACATGTGTTTATCCTTGTGCATGTGTCTGTGAATCGGTGGACTGTGTAACTGTATGTATAAGCCCACGTGTGTGTGGTCTGGGTGTGCCTCTCATCATGCCTTTTTAAGTAGCGGGGCACTTTAAATGGAAATGTACTTGACATTTAGGAGGAGATGTAATCAGCGCCCATTAGAAAGCAGCTGATTTCCTCTTGAGCGCTCACTCACTGACATTGCTCTCCCTCTCCTTCCTCCTGCTACTCTCCTCTTTTCCATCTTACCGCAGTATATCATTTCTTTTTCAGACTTTTGATTTATTTCCATTTCTCCCACATTCGGCTGACTGGCCCTTCTCTCTCCCTTTCAATCTAATTTACCTGTACACCCTTCCCTCCTCCTCCTCCTTTGTTTCTCCCCATCAGGGCTTTGTAGTTCAAGAATAGATGTCTGATTTCATTTCCACATTTTGCCGTGTTCATCTCAGTGCCATTATCGAGGCTCATTCTTGAACAGATTTGTTGGGAACGTTGTCTCATGGCAAATCATGCAAAGTAGAGAATCATAAATATAACAACACACAAACAAATCTGCGTGATTATTAAAACTGCAGCTCTTCTCATCATTATGTATTATTTTCTGGAATATATGATACAATAAGCTGCTCTGTGTTGTCAAGTATTTCAGTTCCTTTGCATTATCATTTGTCTGTGGAGCTGACTGTGCTGTAGACTTCGACATGCATCTTCTAAATGCAGAGTCTCATTAGGAACAAGCTATTTACTGGTTAAATGGTGCCTAACTGCCTGGTTAATAGTAAGTGATCAAGTAATTTTTGTAGAAACTGAGTAAAGGTGTGAAAGTAGGCAAGCATGGGAACAGTGTAAGTGAGAAGAGCTGCAACTATTTTTATCATTGTGTCATTAAAAATAACCAATTCAATCTCTTAAAATGTAAGAAAATAGCACAAAAAAGAAAACTGTAACCAGAGTGCGAGTTACAGCTTCAATTAACTTGTTGTGCCAACAAGTCCAACACACAGAAGATGAAACTGGAAAATATTTTTTGTTTGAAAAATAGCAATCAATTACCAGAACCGTTTGCTGTGCCAAAAGCAGGTTAAACTTTGCTTTTAATTATATGCTTCTCACATAATTTTTCATTTTAATGCTGCAACTAATGATCATTTTCATTAATCCCTTCATTAAATTTGCATGAGTTAGATGATCGTCTATAGTGTGGGGGGAAAAAAAATGCTTTTCTAATCTTCAGTTCCACCTTTAATTGCTTTAGTTTTCCTTTCCAGTCATCAGCAGTAACACAAGGAGGCTCACTTTCAAAAGATGTAAAAGAAGAAAAGCCTTACATTTGACAAGCCGCATTGAGAGAACAAAATATTCTTAGTATATATTTTCCAGTTGTCCATCCATCCTGCCATCCATTTTCTTCCTCCTATCTGGGGCTGGGTTGCAGGGGCAGCAGCCTAAGCAGAGGAGCCCAGATCTCCCACTCTCCAGCCACCTCCTCCAGCTGATCCGGGGACGACCCCAAGGTGTTCCTAGGCCAGCCGAGAGATATAATCTCTCCAACGTGTCCTGGGTCTGCCTCGGGATCCTGTCCCGGTAGGACATGCCTGGAGCATCTCACCCAAAAGGCGCCCAGGAGACATCCTGGTCATGTGCCTGAACCACCTCACCTGGCTCCTTTCGATGTGGAGGAGCAGTGGCTCTACTTTGAGCCCCTCCCAAATGGCTGCACTCCTCACCCTCTCTCTAAGGGAGAGGCCAGCCGTCATTCGTAGGAAGCTAATTTCTGCTGCTTGTATGCGCAATCTCGTTCTTTTGTTCACTACCCAAAGCTGATGACCATTGATGAGGGTATATTGACCGGTAAATCTCATCCCTGAGCCGGATTGTGCACTGCACCCTTTTTTGGCTAACGACCATGGTCTCAGACTTCGAGGTGCTAATTCTTATGCCAGCCGCTTCACACTCAACTGCGAACCATTCCAGTGCGAGCTGGAGGCCACCACCTGATGAAGTCAACAGGACTGTATCATCCCCAAAAACAGAGATAGGATTCTAAGGCCAGCAAGGTGGAAGCCTTAAATCCCTTGGCTATGCCTTAGAAATTGTGTCCATTGAAATTCTGAACAGAATAAGTGACAAAGGGTAGTCCTGGTGGAGTCCAACACCCACAGGAAATGAGTCTGAGTTATTGCCAGCAATGCGGACCAAGTTCCCACTGCGGTTGTACAGGGACTGAGTGGCTTGCCACCAGACACTCTCCCTTGAGCTCCCTCTCCCAGCCTGGTTCCAGGGTGGGGCTCAGGTAACCCTATTCCGGGCAGGGTGAACCTTGACATTTTTTCCACAGGTGTTGTCGGAATCACTCTATGTCTGGCCCCGCACCCAGTACCAATTTCCCTTGGGAGACCCTTGCAGGGGGCAAAAGCCTCTGTGCAACATAGTTCCTGGCATCACTGGGATACACAAACCCCTCCACCACAATAAGGTGCCGATTCGTGGAGGAGATACATTCTTTGAGATCCT
>JAVDPK010000778.1:32880-42963 GCA_034780415.1 Cichlasoma orientale | reverse complement strand
CCCCCCAGCAGGAGAGCGACAAAACAGAGACGTGCAGAGTGAAATTTCCCTCTGAGATCATTAAAGTATTTCTGATTCTGGGTTTAAACAGAGTGAAAAGAGGTGAATGGACGAGTTCTTATACAGCACTTTTCTACTCTACCAGAGTTCTACTCTTGCCCGAGGATACTTTGGCATGGAGTGGACTGGAGCAGCCAGGAATCGAACCACCAACCTTCCGATTAGTAGATGACCTGCTCTACCTCCTGAGCCACAGCCACCCTGTAAAAATAGAAGCTGACAGGATTCATATTAATGATTTTGGGAAGGAGCTGTGAAAAGTCGGCCATGCACCTTTTCACAAGTCCCTTAAATATATTTTGATTTAGCACACTTTGATTCTATGTATGGCCTCATAAGGGCACAATCCTAACCATCACCACAACTACCAGACCCTACCAACTGCCATTTGATTGGTTGCATTTTAACTGCAGTCCACTGATGGGGCAGGCTGTCAGTCTCCCCTGTGGAGGAATTTGAAGCACACTGAGAGCCTTCTCTTAAGAGCTGGCAGGATAATCTTGTGCTCGGGAAGTATTCATATACCTGTGAGCATGTTTTGGTAGTTCACTTGATCCCCTCTGCCTCTTCAGGTGGAAGATTCTGAATAATTACACAGCTAAAAACAGACAGCAGTTCGAGCAAATACAATCCAGTTCCTAGAACATGAAACAAGAGCAGACCATTGATGGTTAACATGATGCAGCAAATTCAAATTCATCTCAGGTTTCATCAAGAGGCACACCAGTTCTTAAATCACCATCCATAGAGAAAGTGACTCCACTCCTTACAAAGAAGTATCTGCTTGCATTCACTCAGGTTCGTGCCCACAGAATTATCCTTCACTCATTAACACCCTTTGGTTCATCCCTGCACTCTGAATGAAGAAGAAAATGACCAAAAACACACCAGCAGGAAGCACGAGGCACTCACAGGTCTTTGGGACGTCACAGGGCATCATCATTCTTGTCGTTGCTGAGTGTGTGTGTGTGTGCGTGTGTGTGTGGTTGCTAAGGTTGCCGTAGTAATTGTGTTGCTCTGTGTTGAAGGACAGATCCTCCTCAGCTCGACGCCTTCATCATGGACAAAGCTCTGCTGGATTACGAAGTCTCCATCGACGCCGACTGTAAACTGGCGACTGTCGGAAAACCGTTCGCCATCGAAGGTAAGCGAGCATTTCTGTGTGGGCGTTCTGTTTCGGGCAGGATGAAGTGCACATATGCTGTTTGTGTTTGGGTCACTTCCTGTCAGTGTTTTGGACCAATCAGAGGAGAGGAGCAGAAGGTATAATGATTTAAAGGCAAGCTGGTGACGATAATGATAATACACAACAAACCATTAGCGCCATCACTGGGTTGGGATCCTCAGTACAGGTGTGGGGAGGAAAGCCATCTAATATTCTCCACAGACTGTTAGCTCTCACTCCCCGAGTAGACAGGCTCCCTCCTTCAGGTCTGGGGCAACTCAAAGGTATATATGTACATATGCAGATATTAGATATGGATCTAATAACGCACAACAATAACAACACTTGGTTAATATTGAACCCCTCTAAATTACCATAGCTACCTTTAATGAGGATCACTTTCTGTATGCATTATGCATAACCTTATTTATATGTTCTCATTAAAATGTATCTATTTGTTTCCCTTTGTTTTTTTACCATTATTATTCTTGGTATTATGATTTATTTTTCTTCTTAATAATATTATTATTATTGTTGTTGTTATTTATTTGTCTCCATATCTCCTCTCAGTAATATCATTTTCTGGACTGGATAGAGCCTCACACTTGGTCCTGTTGTATTTTTGGTGTCTTGTTTCACAATGAAATAAAATAGAAAAAGGCAAGATGGTGAATAAATTGGAAGAGCTTTCCATCTTTAGGAGTGTTACATCATACTGTGATCAGTTACTCTAGGAGAGCTGGACAGGGCTGTAGAAGGTGCTTAACCCATCAGAAGAACCGGTATCTGCTCCTTTGTGCAGGAGGAGCAGGAACAGGTGTGAATGTCTCTGACCAAACAATCTTTATGAGGGTGGTATTAAAAGGATTAAAAGTGGAAGATCGTTTCTCAGTTTTAGATGGAACAGAAGAGGACTGAGGGCAGATCCCTGGGGTGCTCCATCATGAAACATGTAGCGGAGGGTCTACAAACCAAAGCTGAGAGGAAATCATGCCGGTCGGAAAACCTTCCTCACCTCTGTGCGGTCAAATGTTGAAGTTTGAATATCAGCTGTAAAAGTTTTCTGCTCTGACCTTCAGCTGAACTATAATTAAGATTTTTTTTAGTTTAATTATCCTTTGTGTTGTCCTCCAGAATAATTACTGCTCAGGCCTTTTAATTAACAGCTTTGCGGTTTCTCTCCTGAATTATTCTGCTTCCTGTCTTTGGCTCACACCTTTGTCTGCTTTCCATTCACTTCTTCCACCGCGAACATTAACAACATCTGCTGTGGTGTTTTATTTATTCACCTTTCTGACCTTTGTTTCTTTTCTCAGAACATCTGACATTCAATGTCTCTGTTCAGGTTTCAGTAAGAACAGTCTGATGGTCTGTTACTGACAGGCTGCTGTATTATTTTTATTGTTTAGTTGTGTATTTTATCTATTCTATCTTGTATGTATATATATATATATATATATATATATATATATATACACATATATGTATGTGTGTGTGTGTGTGTGTGTATATGTATATTACTGTTAATACTTCTTGTAACGCACTGACCAACAGCAGCTGTCACAATTTTGTCAAGCACTTACTGTTTACTGTTTGTTTGTTTACAGGTTATGGTATTGGCCTCCCTCAGAACTCCCCTCTGACCTCCAATGTCTCTGAGTTCATCAGCAGATATAAGTCAGATGGATACATGGACTTGCTGCACGACAAGTGGTACAAAGTGGTTCCGTGTGGGAACCGTGTGTTCGCGGTCACTGAGGTGAGTGTGACGGCAGCGCACCTGTGTGGGCGGGTCTACCTGCTCCTTCCTGTCTGTGTTTGTGTAGAGCTGCTCAAAGATTAAAGTTGAAGCTCTTTCATGAAGTTTATTTTATTTCAAACTGAATGAAACCAAAAGAGGAACATAAGGAAGTGTCGACATACTTATGGTCTGGACTGGATGTGTCTGTGCTCAGGTGCTCAGATGCTGCCCCCCGCTGGTCACTGTTACACACTGCCATCAGTCTTCAGATGAAAACACACAACTCAAACTGCTGAGTTGGCAACAAAACAGAGCGACAGGAAACCGCTTAGCAAAACAGACACACTGTCCCCTACAGGCACAGAGAGGAACAGCACCAACACATATTCCTTTGTCTCTTTCAGACTCTTCAGATGGGCATCAGCCACTTCTCCGGACTCTTCGTGTTGTTGTGCGTTGGCGTGAGCGGCGCCTTGCTGACTCTGGCAGGCGAACATGGTTTTTATCGACTTGTCCTGCCGCACATCCGCCGCCGTCAAAACCTGAAATACTGGCTGCACACCTCACAGGTGAGTCTCACAGAAGGATGAACTCGGTGCTTTTATGTCAGTCATCCATCTTTGAGTGCTGCTTCCTGTCGAGAAAAACTAAATGTGATCTGTGTGACAGAAAATCCACCGAGCTCTGAACATGACGTACGAGGACGTGAAGAGGCAGCGAGCTGAGAAAGAGAAGAGGTCAGTCGCTGCGGAGATCTCATCATCTGACCTCAGTGTGTTCAGGTTAACTCTGACAGGAGCTGAAGGAGGTCATCAATTCAATTCAGTTCAGTTTAGTTTTATTTATTTGGTACCAAATCAAAACAACAGTCACCTCAACATGCTTTATATTGTAGGTAAAGACCCAAAACCCAACAGTCAAAACGACCCCCTATGAGCAAGCACTTGGTGACAGTGGGAAGGAAAAACTCCCTTTTAACAGGAAGGGCAAAAGACGCACTCCTCAGAGATCAGCCCGAGCTCAGGCTTCACTCGAGTTAATGTTTCAGTTGTGAAGTTGATTTTATAATGCATGAACAGGAAAGATGATGAAAAATAAACTTTTATGATCATAAAAAAGTTTGAAATAAAAGTCATGGTCTTTATTAAATTAGAAAAATAATGTTTTTTATTTGTTCCAACTGTCAACATGTGTCTTACTGAGCTTTTCTTATTGTTCTGACCCTAACCCTGAGGTCTTTCTCTGTGTTCAGCTGTAACCTGCAGAAGTCTCAGCCCCCCCCAGGCCCTGCAGTCCCCCCTGCCCCTGGAGCATCAGCCAAGTGGAACAATGAGACGAGCAAGGACGACGCCGCCACGGCTGCTGCCAAAGATACCCGAGACTTTAAAAGAGTCCATTTCAACCTGGAGACCCTGAACACTCGCCGTCTGCTCGCTCGCCTTGCAGCCTCTGAAGCCAAGGGAGGCGGGGCCAGGGCTGAAAGGGAGGGCCCTACCAAGTCGAAGGCTGGGCCAAACAGCAAGCCGTGTGAGAACGGAGGACCTGCGGCTTCATTCACCAGTCTACTGCTCACCCTCCCCTCCTCATCCTCTTCTGCAAGACCCAATGCCTCATCTCTGCCCCCCACAGCTGTGGCCACTCCTCCTGCTACTTCAGCCCCTGCCCCTGTAACAGTAACCTCACCTGCCACAGAGGCCCCACCCCCTGCTGTTGTGGCTCCTCCCCGGCCCGGCGAGCTGGAAGAGCTGCAGGAGCAGATTGAACAGATGAGAGAGAAGCTGCGGACGGCTCTGACAAGGAGAGCCGAGATTCAAACTACTCTGACCAAACCTGTTGCCACGGTGACAAGCACTCACCCATCTGTCACCACAACAAACATTACAGCGACCACCCCCATGATGACAGGAGCCACGCCCATTCCCTTACCCACCGTTACCTCAGTAACAACCCTCCCATCCAACATGAAATGCGTGACAACCATGACAGACCCCCCACACAAAGTCTTGTCCAAAGTCCGGCCCCTCCACAGCAGATTGGCCAATCAGAAAAGGTGATGCTCTCTGGGGAGGCCACATGACACGGCAGCCATTCTAATCAGCAGTGAGGAAAACAATTTGTTCCTCAAAGAAGCTGATTGGAAAGAAAACAACAAATAGCCCTGAAACCAATCAGATGATCGATTACCAATATTTCCACCTAAAACTGGAACTCATTTGAAAACAATAAGGAACAAAAATTGTCTGAAGAAGTTTATAAAATGAAAGATTTAAATTCATAAAATGAGGGTCACAAAAACCTCGGTTCAAGTGTGGCTTTACTATTTCACACATTTCAAGGAATGAATAATTTATTAAAGCCCATTTTATACACTACATTCATTGATTGTAATATATCCATCCATTATTTTCCAGTTATCCTGTTCAGGGTTGCAGGGGGGGCTGCAGCCTATCCCAGCTGGCATAGGGCGAGAGGCAGGGTACACCTGTGCAGGTCGCCAGCCTGTCGCAGGGCTAACACAGAGAGCCAGACAACCATTCACATGCACACCTATGAGCAATTTAGAATCATCGATTAACCTAACCCCACTAACTGCATGTCTTTGGACTGTGGGAGGAAACCCACACAGACACAGGGAGAGCATGCAAACTCCACACAGAAAGGCCCGGGCCAAGGTGGGATCAAACCCAGACCCTCTAGTTGTGTGGCAACAGTGCTAACCACCATGCTGCCTGATTGTAATATAAGAGTATAATTTGCTTTTCAGGCTTTTTTACTTCTAAACGTCAAAGACAATCTATTTAAAAAACATTTAATATGAAATATATTTATCACCTTAAAGAGTGATTTTAAAAAAAGTATCAGGTTTTAATATTTTTCAGTGGTAAGTAATGCCTGTACAGTCTGGAGTGTGAGGTAAATTGCATAAACTGAGGACCACGATGTGAGCCCTGGGGTACACCAAATTTAACAAGTTCTTAGGTTGAGCCAAATATGGAATAATGTTAGTTATATTATAGAAATACATATTCCTAAAGAATCCAGAGACTTATTTTTGCATATTTGTACATATTCAGTAACAAAACAAATGTTTGTATTTAATTAAAGTAGCTGTTTGAACCTGCTGCAGTGAATTTAAAAACTTTATTCTTTATTTTTATATAACCCCATCAGGTCACTGCATACACAATTGTATACATCACTTTCTATTGTTCTATATTGTAATGTGATATTCATTTTCTGACATCTCCTACCTAAAAAGAAAAATTGCTGTATCATGAGCGAAGGGGATAAAATCAGATTCTGATGTTCAGTTTCTGCCTTTGACTGGTTAAAATGGCTGCCGCTGTGACGGAGACTAAAGAGCATTTGTGGAACTTTTTTAAACTCTGGTGGTGCACAAACAGCATGGCCACTCTAAAGAAGAAAAAAAAAACTACAGGAAGTAAACGTAACACCAAAAACAAAAATGGAGCCGTTTCTTGTTTGGAGCAGAAACATTGGTGTTGATGCAATAATGCAGTTTTTTCTTCACGTAGATGTAACTCCTCTTCATGTCACGAGCACGGTCAGTGTGGAAAGTATGCTGAAGGTTTTTATTGGAGTCACTTCACTTTTTCCACGGATGAAACCTTAAATGTTACTACACAGCCTGAAGCCATTCCTGAATGTGATCCTTCTGTCGCCACCTATTGTCTGGACACTGGCATGTGTGGTTTGTTTCCACCAGAAACAAACTGGTCATGAAGCTACAGTCAGGGTAATGGACAGCTCTGAGAACGCTCAATATGAGTGATCACCTGCAAAGGAATGATTTGAAGTATTTGTTTCAATCAGGATTTGGAGTGCATCACAGTACAGAAACAGCATTAGTGAAGGTTACAAATGATCGTCTTATGGTCTCTGACAGTGGACTCATCTCTGTGCATGTCCTGTTAGACCTCAGCGTTCAGTATTGTCGACCATAATACTTGTTTTGTCCAATTTGTTTATGTAAATGGGGAGTCTTCTTCACACACTAAGGTTAATTATGGAGTTCCACAGGGTTCTGTGCTAGGACCAATTTTATTTACATTATACATGCTTCCCTTAGGCAGTATGATTAGAAAGCATTGCATACATTTTCATTGTTATGCAGATGATACTCAGCTTTATCTGTCTATGTAGCCAGATGACACACATCAATTAGTTAAACTGCAGGAATGCCTTAGAGACATAAAGGCCTGGATGACCTCTAATTTCCTGCTTCTAAATTCAGATAAAACTGAAGTTCTTGTGCTCGCAAATGCCCACAAATCTTAGAAGCATGGTGTCTAACCAGATACTTACTCTGGATGGCATTACCTTGGCCTCCAGTAACTCTGTGACAAATCTTGAAGTCATTTTTGACCAGGATATGTCCTTTGGCGTGCACATTAAACAAATATGTGGGACTTTTTTCTGTTAAAAACACAGAACTGTGTCACTGTTCAAGCTGAACATGAAGATCTGTTAACTCTCCAGGAAACATGAAATCATCTGCAGTTAAATAGTCTGAAAAGTTGGGGGTGTTTTTCATGCTGTTTGGTACATTTGCAGGTTTCTCCTTTAAAAAAACAACAACAAAAAAAACAACTTTATTTTCAGTGTATCCATCAGTTATTTTCAAATTGGAGGAATGAGTTTTAACTTTCATATATTTTACTTAGTTAAATCCATTCATCCATGCAGTTATTATCCTTCTGAAGTGTTTTTATGATGATTAATTAAAACCACTTTCTAATGAAATCTGTGACGTTGTCTTTTACTGGTTGATCTGATTAAACTGATGAAACATCTGCAGTATTTAAAGGGTTAAACCTCAGAGTTGACTTAAAGGGTCAGTCTGACATTTTTAAACCCTCTGTTTTATCCACACTTTCACACTTTATCTACAAGAGCATGCTGTTAGCCTGTGTACTAACAGTTTCCTTTTGTTTCCAGTCTTTACGCTAAGCTAAGCTAAGCTAAGCTAACACCTCTGAAACACAGATGTCACCTGCAGGTGTGATTAAACCAGGGGTACATTCCATTTTGCTTACGAAGGTTCCTCACTAACAGAAGTGACCTAGAAGTATATGCATGGCAGCCATAATCAGAGCTGGTCCAATTCTCCAAATACTAAGGAACTTCAATGCTTCCTTTGTCTCCTTTAGCACAGGATACACTGGAACCATCCTTTATCAAAGGAGGAGAAAATCCCATAATTCATTGCACCATTTGTGAAAACAAATGTTAATTATAACTGCATTTTCCAGTTTGTTAAACTCACAGCTGAACTCTGAACATCACACTGCTGGAATAAACACAACTACTTGTCGAGTTGTTGCTGCATGAAAAATATAATTTATATAAGCTCTGTAAAGGTGATGAGCTATAATCAGTTTGTATTAGTAATGCTGTATTGCAGCCTTTAGGATTATCATGAATTCATTTTTAGTTCAGGTCAACTGGTATCAGTGATAGATGCAGGGAAGTTTCCTGCAGTCACAGAAATCCTAAACAGGGAGGATGAAATGAGTTCCCCTGGATCACAGCAGGAAAATATTAGAAAATAAGATGGATTTCATTTCATAGGCTACGAGGTCGCTTTACTGAGTGTGGTGAATTACTGGGATGCTGCATTTACAGGGTGATCTACTAACGGTGAAATATAATTTGTTTACAAAGATACAGTGGGCCTCCTCCGTGAATCGCCACCTTATCGTGGAGGAGGGGTTGGTGTGTCCCAGTGATCCCAGGAGCTATGTTGTTCGGGGGCTTGTCTCAACGGTAGGATCTCCCAGGGCAAATTGGTCCCGGGTGAGGGACCGGACAAAAAGCGATTCCAAAGACCTTTATGGAAGAGTCACCACGGGAACTGTTTACCCTTCCCGGGATCGGGTTAGCGAGGCCCTACCCTGGAGCCAGGCCTGGGGAGGGGGCACGAAGGAGAGTGTCTGGTAGCCGGGCATTAGCCTGGGGTGCCTGGCCAGGCGCAGCCCAAAGAGGAGACATGGGCCCACCCTCTGTTTCAGTCTGGAGTTGCCCTCGGTGAGCGGCAGCGAGCTGGGGTGGGTATTCCTGTATCCCCTCGGCTTGCTGCCTGTATGTTGGAGTTTTCACCGGTGAACGAGAGGGTTGCTTCCCTGCGCCTTCGGGCCAGGTAACGGGACCTGACTGTTTGCGCTTATGTGCCAAATGACAGTTCAGTACCCATCCTTCTTGAGTCACTGGGTGGAGTGCTTGAGGGTCCGGTGACTCGATTGTAGATCAGCCTGGAGACTCAGGAAGCACTGGAAGATTTTCAGATCCTCTGAACGAGACAATTCAGCATCTGCAGCAGCTGCAGGGTCACATCTTCCTCCTGTGAGTCCAACACCCTGACCGAGACAGGAGGGACCGGAACTCGGATTAGACCCGATCCACACGTATGTTCGTACTGTAGGAATCATTCATGATTTTAATGGGGTATCAGAGGCCAACTTTCAGTGGCCATCACTGTTATTTGATGCAAATTTCTCAGGCGGAACAGCTGATATTCAGAAAAAAAGCATTTCCAATGAGCTGAAAATTGAAAGGATCAGCAAGTTTCATTAAAGCCTCAAAGAGGCCAAAAACATGTCGGGTGCAGCGATCTGACAGTGCAGAACGTCAGCCAATAAAAGGACAGGATTCCCACACATGAACACAGACAGGAAGGCGGGAAGAATCTGGTGAGGACAGACGAGCGTACGGTGGAGATGTTTGGGTCAAAGTGAACGAATGAAAAGATGCTGAATGTTCACGTTTCTGGTTGGTGGATTCAAACATTTTCCCACACACACACACACACGTGTTACTGTGAATGACCCTTCAGCTGAATGACTCTGGCCCACACCTCATGCTCATTGTTGCCGAACAGCCAGCCAATCAAAGGGAAACAGTCACATGGCTCCTCACCTGCAGCCTCACGATGGCAGGAAGTTGTTGTAGTCTCAGAAGTTCACAAACTTGGATGTCTGAAACAATAAAAACAGAGATTCGTGTGTGTGTGTGTGTGTGTTAGTGTGTGTGTGTGTGTGTGTGTTTGTGTGTGTGTGTGTGTGTGTGTGTGTGTGTGTGTGTGTGTGTGTGTGTGTGT
>JAVDPK010000778.1:14173-29831 GCA_034780415.1 Cichlasoma orientale | reverse complement strand
ACATCATCGCTTGATGCCGACATCGTTTCTTTCACCGTGCGTTTTATGAGGACGATTTATTCGCAAAAACGCAACGCATCCGGTGTGTATGTAGGTTACACGACAGGTTCGCATCCGAAAGATTCGGAATTCACATCCGGTGTGAAACGGCCTTAAGAATCAAGAAGTTTGTTGTCACATACTCCATGACACACAGTGGTTCTGCTGAGCAATGAAATTCTTACTTTGTGAGTACACTCACCTTGCTTAATCTTACCTCACCTTACCTACCCTTACCTCACCTTAGCTAACCTTACCTAACCTTTCCTTACCTTAGCTAACTTGAACTAACCTTATCTCACCGTAGCTAACCTTACCTCATCTTACCTAACTTTACCTCACCTTAGCTAACCTTACCTAATCTTACCTAACCTTACCTCATCTTACCTACTCTTACCTCACCTTAACTAACCTTACCTCATCTTAGCTAACCTTATCTAATCTTACTTCACCTTACCTAATCTTACCTCACCTTACCTAACCTTACCTCATCTTATCTACCCTTATCTCACCTTAGCTAACCTTACCTAATCTTACCTCACCTCAGCTAACCATACCTAATCTTACCTCACCTTAGCTACCCTTACCTCACCTTAACTAACCTTACCTCATTTTAGCTAACCTTACTGTGAGAATGAACCACTTTGGTAGAAACACAGGTGTAACCCTGAAGTTACCTTCATGATGCCTCTGCTCTTCCTCGTGTCTTTCCTCATTTCACTGGTTTGTTCCCTATTTGATTTTTCCGCTGAGCTCTTTCCTGTCTCTCTTCTCTGGTTCACACATTTTGTTTTGCTCATTAAATTTGTGTCTTTAATTGTTTCCTGTTTGTAACACACACATCAGCGCCTTGATGAACGTGTTAATGGCTCTATTCACATGATCATAAAACGTCTCATTTTTAAAGCAGGTTTAACCTTTAACCTGCTTTTTACTCTTTTGAATGGCTTTGTTATTTATTATTCATTAGTTGATGGAAGTTCAAATAATGAAGGGATTGTTATGCTTTCTATGCAGATTTACAGGGTTATTAATGGTTATTAAGACCCATTACACGTACCCACCGTCTATCCAGTGACCCCTGTGGTTTAGCTGAAAATGACTGCCTGAGTCTCACCGGCGTCCTGCTGCCATCGGCTCTCCCAGCTGAGTTTAGTTTGAGTGCGACTGCAGTTCAACAGAGCAATAATCCTTCAGAAGATTTATTTACGAGGATTATCGTGCTGGCAGTGATGCTTCCAGGTAGCGACTGTAATCCTGGCGGAGAACAGTGTCTGGGGAGCATGTTATTGTTTATCACAGGGTATTATCTGATATTATTGTGGGTATTATGGCTTTCACTCATTATCTGGCCAAATTTATATGTCTGAGAGCACAGAGTGAAGTTCTCGGCCAGCAGCTTTCTTTTGTTTTCCCTGCAGTGAACACTGAAACTTACAGGTGCTAAACAAGCCTTTATTTCACACTTTCAGGCAACACACAGTAGACTTCATCTCCATCTGAAGTCTGCATTAAAGCACTGGAAGCATGAAGTAGTGAGCAAAGTCCACCCTAAACCATCCCACAGGTGATTTTTAACTGAAACAACAAATGTGATCCTCATGGTGGCGCTAGAGGAAAAGTCAGAGTTACTCGGATTCCTCCTCAGGAGGAATCTCTACATGAAGGACTCGGGATGTTTAAGCTCCAGAGCGCCTCAGCACCAAACCTGCCTGCTCCCAGCATCAACAGTAAGGAAACCTGCACAAAGCTTCAAAATGCATTAACAGAAAAGTTTGAAGCACTTAAATTTGATGTAAACTTGATGAGAGCTGCAGGATGAAATCACATGTTTCAGCTGCAGTGTTGGGACCCTGGAATGAAATTCCTGCCTTCCTTCAAACACGCACTTTAGTCCCGACTCTCTCAGACGCTTCATCTCCCTCTGATACGCAGACCGGCTCACACTGAAGCTGGATGCAGGCCTCCTGAAGGCATGAAATTAATAGAGTGAAAGAGCGCCGGCCGGATCGATCTGCCGACTCATCTGAAAAATTGATGAAGGGGATAAAGAGCTGCTGGTAATTTATGATGTCAGCCCAGGCTCACACTCCTTCCTCTCAGCATAAAGTCCCCGTTTCTCCAGTTGGATTCAAACACAAAGATCAGTTTTATTTTCACGCAAACTCGGAAATGAGACAGAGACGACTGTGGTCCAGAAAAGGAAACACAAAGCTTTAATGTTGGCTGTGTTATCCAGCCCTAACTGTGATCAAGTTTATAGTTAGCGCTGGATCAGGTGACCCTGAACCCTCCCTTAGTTATGCTGCTATAGGCCTAGGCTGCTGCGGGGTTCCCATGATGCACCGTTTCTTTTCATTCACCTCTATTTACTCTGTTTATACCCCACTCTGCATTTAATCATTAGTTATTATTAATCTGTGGCTCTCTTCCACAGCATGTTTTTGTCCTCCCTCCCCTCACCCCCAACAGGTCACAGCAGATGACTGCCCCTCCCTGAGTCTGGTTCTGCTGGAGGTTTCTTCCTGTTAAAAGGGAGTTTTTCCTTCCCACTGTCACCAAGTGCTGCTCATAGGGGTCGTTTTGACTGTTGATTTTTCTCTGTATTATTGTAGGGTCTTTACCTACAATATAAAGCGCTATATAAATTAAATTAAATTAAATTGAATCTTAAATAGGTCTTTACTTCCTCAGTCCAGATCACACTGATCTCTGCTGGGACGGCACCAAGGCCCATCCCCTCTGACAGCAAACCTGAAAGCTCATTCAACAGTATGTGTTTCTGAGTCGGCGCTGATTTCTGTCCTAGCAGGTGAAGCAGGATCATCCAGAGTTTGGAGCTGTGTTGGTTTCTTTTTGGCACCTTGTAGTTTTTTGTCTTTGTGCAGGCAGTGCGACACAGACTCACCTGCTTCATGAGCTGTTCCTAAACATAACCAACAGTTTTAGCACCTGTTTATGGAAAAGCCATAAAAATCAGGTGAAATGGGAATGCGTGCTGGAAATCTGAAACCTGTGGATTCAGGACCAAAAACAAGACCTGGAAATAAGTTCCAAAATTATGGTTCCCATCCACCATCGTGCCTCTGAGCTAAGACACAGCAGGGTCCAGCAGGCCAGAGACCTTCACATTAACTTCACGGGAATCTCACAGTTTAATGGGAACAATCCCAGCTCTGTCACTAAAGACAAAAACCTGCAGACTCACACAGCAACGCACGAGGAGGAGACGAGCAGCCAGAAACACAATCAATAACTAGAAAATCTACAGACTTGTGAGGCCGTCCTGTGTGACAATCGGTGGCTTTTCATCGTGCCTTCTTTCTTTCATGCAGATGTTTTGTACAGGTGTAATTTTGCAGGTGTAAGCCCCCCCGAGAAGGCTTCGGATACAAGAAGGGTGTCTGTCAGATAATGTGCACCAGTTTAATTTAGCTTCATTGTAGCGTTCCTGCAGCTCTCCAGTTCTTTGTTATTGTTGCTGCACATGCCTGCAAGTGTTTCAAAATGAAAGCTATTCACCACAAGCTGATTTTTATTTCTTATTTCTTATTGCATGCACAGTCTCTGACTGCTGTCAGCTGCTCCAAGCATCACACTTACCTGACGCAGTGATGTCAGTACGATTCCTGAATCTTTACCAAACAAAATAAAAGTTGTTGTTTGGTTTTTAAAGCTTGGAGCAAAAACACCAGAACATCACTGCTAAATGATTCAGCATAGAAACCGAAAGAGACAAGGCTGCAGTTCCTCTGCAGTCCAGCAGAGGCAGCAATGAGTCAGTCCCCATAGACTCCCATGTTAAAACGTTTCAGCAGAAATAAACATGTTTGCAGCTGATACAGAAACTGCTTTGGTCTCTGTGGCTGATTTCTCTCTTCATAACAGCTGAACGGGGAACAGTGAGTGAAATCCATCTTTTACAAACAGCCTGTAGTCACAAACACAGATCATCCATGCCTCACAATGTAATCGAAAATCAGATTAACATGGGAATTTTTAGGAGCCAAGGCTCAGATATGTAAGAGATCAGCTTGTTTAGAGATGAATCTATCAGCTGCTGATTGGGAGTTTGAATTTCAGGTCTTATTCACACAGCTGCTGCTATGCCCGTCACTCTATGATGACAGGCGGCTGCTGTCTTCACTCACCGATTCTGATGAAACCGTCCTCGGTGCGATGGTACTTTGGCGTCTTCTCCCGCCCTTCTGTCAGGGCCTCTTTCTCTGCCTGGATGTTCTGGAAACGCACCAAAAACAGGCCGATCAGTTCATTAATCGGTGAGCTCTGCGTTTGTATCGTTAGTCTGTTAGAAAGAAAACATTCATCATTCATTTATAAATCAAATCTAATCACATTCACAGAAGGCTGGTCGCTCTTAATTATCGTGCCAACAAGAAATCTCATTTTTAATCATGGATCAGTTCCACCTGCATGTCTACAGCTGCAAGAAATCAGCTCCTCTCCTCCAGCCGTCTTTTCTCTTTATAAAGCAGCTTTCATATGCTGAATACCTGCTTACTGCTCGAAAACATATAACACTGTTTTATATGAAATTAAAATCTCTTTTAACTCCTTAAATGTGACATTTCCTGCTTCTCACACTGAAGCAAACAGTCTGTAACCTGCACAGAGTAGGAAGGAAGGAAGTGTTACAGCAGCAGCACTTTTATTTCCTTTCTCTGTGAGCGATGCAACAAAGTGCTCACCAACAACCGAATCCCTGCGAGGTACACGTGACCTACCTCACATCACCTGGATGGGTTTAAGGTCTACTTGAAGTCATACTTGAAAGTGTGTGAAGTCCCCGGGTACCCAGCACGTCCACCCTGATAGTAATAACCTGTATTCACCGCAGCGAAGGCGGCGTGCACTGAAAGCGCTGACTTGAGGCTGCTGCCGCATTAATCTCGCAGGCATCACGCAGGTTTCTCTCCTGCTTCTGTGTTTGGATCCTTTGCAGCAGTCATAGAGGCTCTGCGTTTTCTGCCTCTGTGGTCTCTGCGGCTCATTACCTGCAGCCCATCCCACGTCTGCACACACCTGCGCTGCTTCCTGCCTGCATCGTCCACAGCGCTGAGAGAAGCCATCCTCACACTGACTCAGACGCTGTCCCGGCTGCTCAGGAACTTCAGACTTTTATCTGCTCTCAGTCGTCACGGCTCAGCTTCAGGTAATTCACATACTGCTGCTCGGACACAACTCTTTAAATTATTATATTACACATATATTATTATGATAATGTGATGAGCTTTTAATCTAAAATTAAGAAGATTTTCCACTGCCCATCTCCACCGTCCTCCAGTCATCAGTGATCAGCTCCACTGACAGGAAACAGATTAATTTAATTTATTTATTGTTTGAATGGCTTTTACTAAGCAAGAAATGTGTGTGAATGAGGGGGGCACAGGGGCAAAGGTGAAGCTGCCAGTGAAGGTGAATAGGATTAAATACCTGAGGTCAACAGACAGTGCAGCAGGGTGGAGTGGGTGGAGATGAGTGTCGGGGGTGACAGAAGGAGAGCAGCCAGAGTGAAAGGGAAGGTTTAAAGATGGCAGTGAGACCTGCTGTGATGGTTTGGAGACGGTGGCTCTGACACAGACAGGAGGCTGAGCTGAAGATGCTCAGATCTTCACTGGTAATAAACAGGATGGAGAGGATCAGAGTCCATCAGAGGGACAGCTCAGAGTCAGAGAGGCTGAGATGGTTTGGACATGTGCAGAGGAGGGAGGGTGGAGATACTGGAGCTGCAGGCATGAGGAAAAGAGGAAGACCTGAGGTGGTTCATGGATGTAGCAAAGGAGGACATGCAGATGATCTGCTGTGGCGCCCCCTAAAGGCAGCAGCTGAGACAAATTCAAGGGTCACCCCTTGTGACCGACTGCTATCTGCTTTTAAATGCCGGTAGAATTGCAACCACATACGATAGAGCAATAATTCTTTTTGCATATAAAACCCAGAGGATTCACACTTGCATATCATGCATTCAACGCGTCCCAGAGCGCTGTATCCTTCCTCTAACGGGTTCACAAAAATTGTGTAGAAAGCACTAACCAAACGTACTCCATGCGCTTTATCGTGTGCATTTGCATGTACGGCTATGACCTTTCTGTATGTAGAATATGTAGATACAGAAAATGTTTTTTAATTTCTTTGTGGTTTAGTGCACTTTTTAGCTACCTTATGTAGTAACTATGGATTTCCTTCATACATATAATTAGGGTTCTGAAGATTCTATTGATGTATAGTGAGGTGAAATATTCCATACAATGGAACTACAGCATGCATAACTGCAAAGATATGGTCTGGGGGACTTGTTCTACTATAGGTCTTAAAGGGCTACTGAAGAAAAAAGGTGGATTTGGACAGGCAGACCGGCAGCCATGAAAACCAACCAATAAACCCAGTCACTGAAGATGGAGGCCACTTACAGTCTGACCTCTTTACCATGAATTAATGTTTTTCTGAATCTTCTGGAGTAACCTCCACAGTATGAACGGGAATTTAAAAGTTTCCACTTAAAGAAAAAGGAGATTCTTTAATCTCCAGTCTTCTGTTATCGACCTAAAAGGGACATGTGAGGTGATCCTGGGACACAAACCTGAACGCAGCTCAACGCACTCCATTAAAGAGAAGCTCAGCTTCCAAACTCAACTGGATCCAAACTTCAGGAAACTGAAACTTGGAAGACCAGAAAAAAATCTGACTGTTACAGGTTCAGAGCTTCAGATCCGATGACAGAGAGAGGATTCCCAGCTGGAATCAGAAAACCAAAACCTTCAGCGTGACCCCCCGTTTATTTTATCATCTTCTTCTGACCTGCTCTCTCTTTGGACTCACTTCATTCTGTGAGACAAAATAAAGCCACTCGGACTCACTGATGATTTGAGCTGCTGTAAAAACACCAAGAACAAAAAAAAACCCTCGAACTTTTGTTTTGTTGTTGCAGCTGCTCATTCGGTCCCATTAAAACCACCAGCAAACACGAAAACAGGAAACACCTGCAACTGGTCTGAAAAGGTCACTAAACCGCGCAGCTCGCTTCATTTCTAATGAAATGCTTCTTTACTTTGAGTAAAATTCAGCACCCATAACCAAAGAGGACTTTTATTTTTAAAGTCTGTTTAAATAATGACTTTTATAATCAAACCTTTCAAAATAAGTAATTTCAAGATGAAAGTTCTTTTAAAGTCGCTTCTTTTTAAATGACTTATCTTGACAAGTTTTACAGGGTAATGAAAAATGTCATTTCCTCCTGCTAAGGTATCATTTGTCCTTTCAGAATAAAGTGGAGTGGAGTGAAAGAAGGGAGGCGTTCACACAGCTTCTGGCGAGCACTGGTTTTACTGGTCTGACAGTTAAATACAGTTTGATGATCAATAATTAGGCTACAGTCCTCAGCAGAGAGGCACGAAGAAACTTCCCCAAAAAAAACAAAAAAAAAAAAACACCCTAAACCCCCTGTCCAGGGTCACACTCAGGCTCCGCCCCTTCAAAAAAAAAAAGAAAAAAAAAGCTCAGCTATCAGCTGTTTCTTGTAACTAATCAATAACTGATGCGGGGCCTGAGTGTGACACACTGATGTCATAGTCCACAACCAATCAGCTCGCTCATCTGCTGACAGCCTGAGGATTATTGATAAGGCATCCATTCTGACAGGAAGTCCTGATCAATCAGTCTGGCGCCGTGGCGCTCCAAACTTCCTGTTTTCAGTCTTTTTCTTCAAAATAAAAAGCGGGTTGGGGGGGGGGGGGACTCGAGTTGAATTTGTGCTTCAGTCTGTCAGAATCAGAGCCAATCAGCTGTTCGATAACTGATTGCAACAGGCTTCCTGCCTGTAGCTCACTTGCTCCGCCCCCAGGCACACCAGAACCACTCAGCTTCATCGTTTCAGCTGGCAGCAGAAACCTGGTTCTTCTTTGCTGATTAGATGAATTGATAATCAGTTAATCACTTGATCGATAAATGAGGCTCAGGCCTTGTGTGTGTGTGTGTGTGTGTGTGTTTCATGTGACTCAGACCTGGTGTGTTTATTGGAGGAAGTCAGTGATAAATGATTTCACAGCGGTTTCCTTTTAAGCAGCAGCTTCCTGCTGTTAGGACTTATTTTGAAACTCCTCTTCCTCTATGGTTTCAGTTTTTACAGGAAGTCTGAGGACAGTGAATAAACTCGCCACGTAACAACAAATTCACGTTAGCAGGATTTTCAAAATTAATAGAACACTGGTCTCTTAACACCATGCATTTTATTTTGAAAATCCTCCTGAGTAACAGCAGAGCTTTCAGGAGCCGTCGATTGATCAGAGAACCCGGTCGACGCTTGAAGAACCAAACAAAAAGCTGATCGTTGGAAAAAGTAAAGGTCGGGTTTTTATTGATTAGAAGATAAAAAAAGAAAAATGTTTCTGCTTCCAGCTTTGTTCTTTCAGTTTTCATGGTGACTGACCTCCGACCTCATTTGAAGAACAAACATCCAAAAGCGCCACAAAACAAAAAAGAAAAACCAAAAAAAATATAATAATAATAAAGCCCGCCCCTCCCTCTGATCACATGGCCTGCTGCAGGGCCGCTGGCCTCAAACTAATCAGTTTAAAAATCAAATAAAACCTGTTCACTTGCTCAATGAGCCTGATCAGCTGTCGCACAGGTGAGGTGATGTCAGCAGGAGCCACCTGGCCTCAGGATGGCCGCCGCCTGCAGGTGGCGTTCTGTGAGGGGGGGCAGTCTGTGTGGATGGAGGACTCCTCTAAGAGCCCCGCCTCTTCCAGAGGCCCCACCTCCTCAGAGGAAACCTCTGCCTCTGAGAGCCCCACCTCCTCCGAGGGCCCCACATCCTGCTGCGTTGTGACTGGAGAAGCTGGTGCAGGTTTAAATTCTACAGAAATAGAGTTTGGATCTTGACCGCCAAAGGCTCCGCCTCCTAAGGATCTTCCTCCTACTCCACCTCCTCCCATCCAGAACTCGGCCACTACGTTGATCTCTGCTGGCCCCTGACCTCCGCTTGCTCCCGCATCAACAGATGAAGTCAGAGCCTCGGTGAGTATGGCGGCTGTGTGAGCAACCCAGTTCAGCTCCGCCCTCACCTCCCCGCCTGTGGCGCCGCCTTCTGAGGGGGATGGTTGGGAGTCAGTCTGAGGCCCTGGTTCGGTGCTGCCGGTCGGCCCTGGTTGGGGGGCATTAGCGGGTCCTGTTCCGGTGGCGGCGGCAGCACCGTTGTTGTTGAGGTTGTCCTGCAGAGCTGTCTGGTTCTGACCCGCCTGCTGGTTCTGCAGCAGCATCTCCTGGATCCGGATCTGCTGCAGGATGGCAGGAAGCTCATAATGATGGAAGAAGTAGATCATGGAGTGCTGCAGAAAGATGAGACGGTTAGGTTTACAGTCTGAAGGGGTGGAGCTTGACACAGGTGTGAGGATGGCGATGGTTACCTGAATGAATAGCCAGGAAGTGACGAGGGCGAGGCTGCTGTACTGCCCGTTGAAGCGGTAATGATAGGCGTAGAAAGCGAAGTGGTAAAGGTAGAAGAACCTGAAGAAAAACAGATCACATGATCAGAGGCAGCGCTTTCAGTGATCCCCAAAATGTGGGCCACGACCCCCTGCTGGGTGCTGAAGGTACTGCAGGCAGCCTGCCAGGCAATAAGCTTTAGATATAATGTTTACACAAAAAACAGTTTAACCTGTGATCGTTTTTATTCAGGGTTCGTACACCTTTTCCAGAATCAAATTCAATAACTTTCAATGTCTGCTTTCAGGATTTTCCAGCACATTAAGGAGTCATTCACAATTAAACATTTTCCAAAGTGCACAAAGAGTACTCTGATTACCTATCAAGCATATCTTAAACATTACTTCTTATAAATGATATCAACTCATTTTGAGTCAAAGAACATTCCGGTCACGTGGTAGAATCTGCAATCAGTTTTTGGCAACACCTACGGCCAGTGTTGCCAACTCAGTGACTTTGTCTGTAGGCCTTTTCAGTCTGCCAAAACAGTGATTTTTTTTATTAGAAAAGAAAAAAATCATCATGGTGGTTAGCACTGCTGCCTCACAGCTACAATATCTAGAAGGTCTGGGTTTGATTCCACATTGGCCCGGGCCTCTGTGTGGACTTTGCATGTTCTCCCTGTGTCTCCCTGGATGGAAAAAAAAACACAACAACAACGGAGTTTTTCACTGTCGCCATGTTTTGTGTACATACAGCGCTCATACTGCGTCCCTTTGTACGCTATGGCGTCGCCCGGACCTCGCTTTGGCACAGTGGGGGGACACTCCACCCCCCCCAGACCTCGATACATCCTTTAGCGACTTCTAGTGGCTTTTGAGACAGCCGACAGAGTTTTCTTACACAAAAGTTGGCAACAGTGCCGGCTGCCAATCACCAGATTACGCACAAATATCCGGGCCAGCAAAGATGAAAACAGGGCAGGAACGTGTAGAATTAATGTTCATACCTTCTGAATAAAATCCCTCATCGTTTTCTGCGCTTTACTGCGTACGGTTTCCATTTTTGGAACAACGTTTCTGTTTCCTTGTTGAATTTATCTCCAGCGGCTTTTGCCGTTTCCACACCTGCTGCGCTGCACTCGCAGCTTGTTCCTGTCTAATATCGTCAGAGTCATTCTGTGAAAAGATGGCGGCCTATTTTAGAGAATTTAATGAAGACTTTGAACTAATCCACCAGACCAGAGTCCATATCGCTGCAGACCACGCCATGGTGCAGGTGTGTGGATGCCTCGGGCATTGGCGGTCAGGCGGCTCAAATTACACAGTTCTGACCGACATTTGAAAAGCGTATGTTGGATGTTAACCACCACCCCCGTCGTACGGTTTGTACACTTGGAAAATGTCGATAATTGTGAATGATCCCTAACACTGGCACATTTTCATACAAATACATACATATTCAAAATTATTTCATATTTTTTAAAATCACATTAGAACAATGGTATTATGCCATTAAGTCATGACAGAAAACTACTGACAGTTAATTCTGGAAACTTTATTCTCCAGATTGTGAGCAAACCTGGTTTAAAACAGCTCTTATGTTGCTGCCACGGTGTCACTCAGTCTAACACAGGAACCTGAACTATCCATCAAAGTAACCAATCACAATGGGTTCTATGGGCTCCGCCCAAACGGTCAAAAGTCAGTTTCTTCATGGGGGTAGAAATCATACATGTGTCTATGGTAGAATTCAACTCCACACGTGTGTGCGATGTTTCTTTGTGCGCACGGCTGCTCAGTTCTACGCTGTTCAAATTACTCATGAGGAATGAATTCCTGCGCTCGCGGAATATTATTTGCACGGATTATGTTTTTTCTAGCACGTAACTTTTTACCTAAATTTAATTCCATACTCGTCTTATCCATAAAATTAAAATGGCGACTCTTCGGGGGAGGGGCAGGCTCACAAACAGCATGCAGGCCAGACCCAAAAAGAAAAATTCTCGTTTTAGACTTTCCGCCTCATTTCTCCATTTCCTAAGCAAAATATTCAGATAGTTGTTTTTCCAATTTAAAAAAAAAAAAAAAAAAGAAAAAAAAAAGAAAAGCAGTCACAATTTCAAGCACCTTATCCAAAATTCAAGCACTTTTCAAACCTTGAAAGGACAATATTAAAATCCAAGCATTTTCAAGGATTTCCAGCACCTGCACGAACCCCGTTTATTGATCAGAGACCCTCGCCCACAGGCAGAGACCCTCACCTGAGCCAGTGGCGTTTGCTGGTGTTTGTGTGGCAGCAGATGGCGTCGTACTGATCTGCCAACCACACGATGAGGATGATGTAGAACGCCGTTGTCGTGTCATTGAAGAACTCTGACATGATGGCTTCCATGCCTGAGGAAGGAAGTGACATCACAGGTCAGATTCACATTTAGCCCCACCCCCAATCCAGGCTAAAATCCATCCACTCAGTTTACAGAATTAAATTTCATCTTTTTAATCTGAATTTTAATTTCTGGGAACCTTCAGTGAATTTTACTTTTTATTTCATGTAACTTTATTTAAAACTAATTTTTAACTTTTATTGCATCAGCTCATCGACTCAGCCTGCGACATCTCGATCTCTAGCCTAAATTGGGGTCTGGCTTCGGGGTCAGGGCTTTGGTCGGGGTCTCGGCCCTTGATTTGTGATCAAAATGTTGTTTTCAAGCTTCAGAAGCAGTCCAGAATTAGATCGGGATCAGGACTCACCTACAAGGGCCAGGATGACGGTGAGCAGAGGGGCTGCTGGGAAGGCGATGGTCATGTTCATTTCCAGCATCTGAAGGAGGTCAACTGAAGGGGGAGAGAGAGCAGATCAGAACAGAGCTGAGGCTCCAGGTCAGAGTAAAGTCTGACACATTTCACAGCTTCTGGACTCTGATGTGTGAGGAGACTGACCGATGAAGACGAAGATCTGGTGGTGAGAGTATCTGAGCAGCATGGACACCGACAGAGTCTGAAACGGAGAGAGAGTCAGAGCAGATGGGCTGGAGTGGGGTAATGAGTCCATTACATGTGACAAAAATCACGCCTCAGAATGAAACCGATCGGATCAGCTTTTTTTCTGCCTCTAAAACCTCTCTGGGGGCGGGGCTTCCTCCAATGGCTTCTGCGAAACGTGCCGTCTGCGACTCGTGTACTTACGAATATGACCATGATGACAAAGGCAGCCAGGTACGAGGTTCTGGCCATCCACATGCTGACAAAGCGGTAATGCTCCCCAGAGACCACATTCCTCAGGAACCCTGCAAAGAACCACACAGACACTTTAACCTGAGCTACCATCACATGACAGGAAGTCCACACCCTCTATTCCAGGAAGCATGTCCAACAAGCTTTGAGCTTAAAAGTAAACTGATTAACTGAATTTCCTGTTCCAGAATCAGTCCAATCAACTCTGCTTGTTCACCTTGAGTTAACCTCAATGTAAACTGAGTGAGGCCATGATTATAGCTCCTCCTGACATACAAGAATCGGTCAGGTGATTGCTTCCTTTTGCTCGCCTGTGAAGACTAGTGTTCGTAATCTTGGTGTAGGTTTGGATTAACATAAAAATCTCTCATTCCTGTCTCTTTAATTTAAGGAACATTTCTAAACTGCAAGCTCCAGACTCCTCTGAACTGGTGAAAGTTGTTCATGCATTTGTATCATTGCACTTAGATTAGTGTAATACCCTTTTAAAATCATCGGTCACGCCGCCGAGCGATTCAAAATGCTGCAGTCTGACACACTTTTGCATTATGCCCATTTTATTCTCTTTACATTGGCTCCCAGTTGGTTTTAAAAATCTCACACTTGAATGGACAAGCCCCAGACTGCTCATCTCAACTTCTTGTTAAACACTACTGCGCGTCATCTTCACTCATAAGCTCAAAGTTTATTCGATTGAAGACTGCGGGGACCGAGCCTTTCAGCAGTTTCCAGCTCCGTTTGACTTTGAGGAGCCTTTAAAAAAAAAAGAAAAAAAAAAAAAAAGTTAAAAACCTGTTTAATCAGGCTTTCTGATGACAGTCTTTTCCTTTGTTTTTATTTTACTCTGTTTTAACATGGTTCTATTGATAGTGTTTTAATTGTTGTGCAGTGCTATGTGACTTATGTTTGCAAACCTAAATAAATGTACTTACCTGTGATATCAGACAGTAACAGACTCCAGGCTGTCTGCCCTCGAGTTTGTTTTTTTATTAAATACATTGTTTTTGCAGCAGTTTGACCATTTCACCGTTTGAATAATTATTCAGTAAAATTTAATATATTGCTAGAATGCAGCAAGTTCACTTTTTTTTAATATAAATAGAGAATTTCATTACTTCTAATTACTGGATAAAGATGCTTAATGATATTTTCAGAAAACCTGCTTTATTGTTTAAGCGTTTCTAATCTGATCTCATCTCAGCTTCACTGATAAATGGCGGCTCTCTGATAGCGAGGTTTCACTGAGTTACTGTTAAAAAGGTCAGAGGTCATAGTTTCATATTTAACTGAAAACCTGCAGCTTTCCAAATCTGTAATGAATGCAAACATGTTCTATGAAATGCATCAGCATTTTAATATTTCAGGTTTGGGAGGATAAGCCATTTTAAATAACGAACGCAGATTGCGTCGGGAAAACGAAGCCTTATCCTTTTTGGATCCCTCCTGCTGTGGAAGTGGACTCCAGCCCAGACAGTTTGCTGAGCCCTTATGTAGCCCACGATCCCTTTGGGTGGATCCAGCTCTGATTCAGGTGATTTTCAGAGGAATTCATACCTTTCAAAATCGTGACAGTATTTAATGACTGAACTCCGCCTGCAGCTGCTTTTAAAAACTTACTTTGAAATACATTTAGTCTTAAACTCATTTCAGTCTCATTGTCACGTCATCTCCAAAATTCCAGCTGACAGGCATGGGTTAACGAACTCATTAGCTAAACCTGCTTCCTGGAACACGGCCCTGCTCTCTGCAGTCTGGGTACAGATCAGAGGCCAAACGGTGAATGCAGCACCACACCAAAGTACACCACCTAGCAAATCTGCTCCTCCCCACACTCCATTTACTGCCTCTCCCCTCAGCACTATCCTACCTTTGTTCTCCTCATTCTCAGCAAGCGCCTTCACGCTCGACATCAGGATGTCGTCGTAGCCCAAAAACTCATCGAGCAGGAAGCGGCTGAAGCCGTCTCCAAAGCACTCATCCTTCATCGGATCTACAGACAGAGACATGGTTAGAGGTGGACTGTGCTGAGGTCATGTGACACGGCACTGAGGTTGAGAGTCTGACCGAGTGTAACGACCATGACGGGGATGTTGAGTCTCTGTCTGGTGCTCTGAGAGAGGCGCAGGAAGCCATACTCCAGTGAGTACTCCACGATGTACTCCTCCTGAGGCCACACTGAAACAACAAAAACAGTAAATTAAATAATACAGTCATAAAAAACAAAAAAAAACAAAACAACAATAATAAATATTAAACATTAAAAGTGAACAACAGATCAGCAGGTGTTTCTGTAATGAATGAGAAGGCGGAGTTAAAGCAGCTCAATAAGGAGGGGAAGGAGATGGTGGTGGTGACGGACGGTTTACCTGCTCGGGTCATCATCTCCAGCTCAGACACCGAGTCCTGCAGTGGCTGCATACCTTTAGTGGTCTGACTGAATGAGACGTCCTGGCTGTCATTCACTCCTCCTGCTGAAGCTCCTCCTCCTCCAACTCGTGCACCAATCACAGACGGCTTCAGGCGGGGCTCAATGTCCAGCTCAAACTGCAACAGAAAGGCAGAAGGTCTCAAGGTCACCAAGGTGATTCGGATTTAACTTTACTTGTCAGGGTGACGGAGGGGGGGGGGGTTCTGCTTTAATCTGAGAGTAATCCAAGTACTGACAGTATTCAGATTACTGAACAACCGTATTCACTGGGAAACTGAGCAACTCAAGTGATCATTGCTAACCCTTTAATGCTGGGCGATCGCCGCTGAAGCCCCAGTTCCCTGCCCTTACTAGCTGCGATCAGCTGTTTAAAATGTAGCGTATCAACTTTGAAACCCTTAAACATCATTGAGTCTGCAGATGAGAGTTTTATTCTCTCTCTCCCCTCAGCCCCAACTGGTCGCAGCAGATGACTGCCCCTCCCTGAGCCTGGTTCTGCTGGAGGTTTCTT
>JAVDPK010000776.1:61789-80588 GCA_034780415.1 Cichlasoma orientale | reverse complement strand
CCCTCCCCCATCCTGACAACCTTCTACAGAGGGACTATTGAGAGTATCCTCAGCAGTGCCATCACAGTATGGTTTGGGAACTGCATTGCTGCTGAAAAGAAGGCCCTGCAGCGGATTGTGAGAACGGCCGGAAAGATCACTGGGACCTCTCTTCCCACCCTCTCTGACATCTATAACGCCCAATGCCTGCGCAAAGCCACAAGCATTGTTAAGGACAAAACACACCCGTCCCACAGACTCTTTAATCTACTGCCATCAGGAAAAAGGTATGCCAGCATAGCGGTCCGCACCTCCAGAATGGTGAATCGTTTCTTCCCCCAAGCAGTCAGACTGCTGAACAGAAAAAACTCACATTGAACTGAAATGCACGCCTGCACTTTTCCACTTTTCCTTTGTGCTGCCAATTATATATCCTACCTCCACCTATACCTCAAATTGCACTCTGTAAATATGTAAATTGTGTTTTGTAAATTGTGTTTTTATATTGTAATTGTGTTTCTGGTTATACTTTTTATATGTAACACCACTGGATCCATGGTGAAACGTTGTTTCGTCTCACTTTATACAGTGTATATTGTTGAAACGACAAATAAACCAACTTGAACTTGAACTTGAACTTGAAATTGTTGGCGTGTGGTTAATACAACCTCACATGCATGTACAATGCAATTTACGGGAAATCAGTTGTCTTTATAGCTGTTCAAAATAACAAGCCTGCTTTACTGGGAGGGGCAGGCACAGACATAACATAACAAAACAAGATAAATGCACATATTTTCAGAATATCTACACATTGGGACATTGGGCTGTACTGGGCAACAATAACCTATTTAGGGTTCACCTACCCAATTAAAGAAACCACTTTGCTTGCTTACTACATGACATTAAAGACATTATGAAAGCTGACAGTGAGGACAGGACCTCAGGAATCTTTTCTGTTTGGCAAGAAATAGTTCAGCTGAGTGGTCCCTATAAACAGAGTCAGGGTAGAGTATGAAAGGAGCACAAGCTGAAATAACTTGAGGAAAGAAATATGAAGATTGAAAGGAAGGACAGGAAGGCAAATAAGATGTTACTTACTGAGTCTCAATACCACCTTTGTGCGAGCTGGCAGGTGCCTGTCACTTGTTAAGATGAGTGATGAGTGAGAGTGTGGCTTTAGCATTAAGTGCCAGTAATAGACTAGGCTACCTTTGAATTTTTCTGAGAACTGAACACAGGATGGACAGACTGATAAGATATGTGAATGCCTTACCACAAAACTTTAACGTATCACGCAAGAGCGCCGTCTAATTTCTTCCTGTCATAAATACTAATAAAAAAAAGCATATTTGCTTAAACGAGCCCACAATATCTTCTTCTTAGTGTGGCTCCATAAAATTTTTTAAACACAAGCATCAGTTGTAATAGATTTAAAACGCTACTAGCTCTATAGTTTAATGCAAGATGAGAATTTAAATATACAACTTGCTTCTAACGTGTTTATCGTTTTCTTATATTTTCTTTATTATTTAAGGATGGCACTCTTCCACTCACTCTTTTTTACTAACACATGGAGTAATTATTAAAGTGAGTTAATTTTGTTAATTCTTATAAGCTAGTTTAACTAATGACCGTGTTTTTCCTTTAGTAAGTTTATGACTTAAACTTTAAGTCATAAACTTACTAGATTCTAGAGAGTAACAGCTACATGGTGAGGATCAGCTTTTAATGCAATTCAGCTGCTTCTACTCAGAGAGGCTACAGGAAGGTCGGTAAACAAATATACCATCTTGTCTGTGAGACTGGGGAGTTCTCTGTCTGATTTGTTTATGTCCAGCACAGGGGCTCCACAGGGGACTGTGCTGCCTCCATTCCTGTTCTTCTTCTTCTTCTTATTAGGCTGCAGTGAATGAACGCTACAGGAGTCCCACAGCAGCTGCGGTTAATCCCCGCTGCTTTGCCTTGGTTCCACAAATGGAGGCATAAGCACAAAAACAGGGCTAAAACAAAGAAAAATGCGAGACATACATGTATAAGCATGCATAATTACTAAATGCAATAACTGGCTCATCTTGGTCATTCCCTCACTAAAAAATACTGACCCACTTAAATAAGATCATCCGGATTTGCTGAATGGATAGAGTGGTTGTAGCTTTGTGGACCCAGATGGAGTTCGCAGAAGGCAGATGTTAGCATAAGGTGAGCATCTTTAATGAAGGTGCAAAGGAAAATAACTCAAAACCAAAACCCAGGAGTCACAAGGAATGATCACTAAACTGGGAAACATTCACAGCAATATGTAATGACTCAACAGGTGACTAGGAGAGGCTGAGACAATAAATACAAGAGCTAATGTGGCATGTGGAGACAGGTGGACAGCTGGAACTAATCACAAGGCGAGACAGGGGGCATAGAAATAAGTATAACACATACAACTTGACATAGCGGGGCACAGAGGGGAAGACTAAGAAGACCACAATAACTATACAGGGGAATAACTCAGAGAAGCTCCTCAAGTTTGCATATCAAATGGTCCTCAGCAAGATCCTGAACCCCAAAGCTGCATCTAATGTATTGGTGTGTGATAGAAAATGCACTGTAGCTGAACCCCCACACACACACTCACTCTATGTAAATGTAGTCCATTTTCAACATGGAAAGAGAAACTATGAGAAAGAGGGAATATTTACAGTAAACTGTGAGACAAAGAAAAAAGAGGAATGACTGTAAAAAGAAGGAAGAAAGAGGAGATAAAAGACAGATGAAGAGTGAGAGCCCTTTCAGTCTGGTGTCTTGGTTCTTTCTCTGCCTCTAAGCATGAGAAACAGCAAAGTAAAGATATTTTTAGATTCCTGATGTAATGTGGGACTTTTGCACAGACCCTTGTGGGAACAAACTTTGACTGTAGAGATCGGGTGAACTTGAGAACTAATCATAGGAAGGGTAGCCTCTGATAAACCATGTAAACAGCTCACCTCAAACCACAACTCAGAACACAAGAACACCATCTAACTTCCTTGTTATTGCATCATCTATCTCACTCCTCTCGCATATACAAATGAAAACTGCATTTGCTTAGACTACCCGCACTACTTCTTCGTAGTTTGGCTGAAAGATTTTTGGGAAAATATCTAAATTTGGTTCTTCTTACAGGCTTGGCAACAGTGATTTGATTTGCTGTATAATATAGGTCTATAAGTTCTTGGACAATGATGCAGTTTTTTTTTTTTATAATTTTGCCACAGTTGATTTTAAATAATATATGCTTGAACTACAGGTGTTCAGATTTAATTCAAGAGGTTTGGAGCCTATCCCAGCTATCATAGGGCGAGAGGCATGGTACACCCTGGACAGGTCACCAGCCTGTCAAAGGGTTAACACAGAGAGACAGACAACCATTCACACCTACAGTATGGACAATTTAGAACCACCAGTTAACTCAACCTCACTAAATGCATGGCTTTGTACCGTGGGAGAAAACCAAATAAAACACAGGGAGAACATGCAAACTTCACACAGAAAGGTCCTGGCCGAGGTGGATTCGAGCCCAGACCTCCTTGCTGTGATGTTAAAGGTAATCAAAGAATATCAATCTCTTACAACATGCTTAAAATAGTTTTAATTTAATGATTACTGTTAAAATTGAAGACATATTTTTGCTCTATTCAGGGTAGAAGGGGGGCTGGAGCCTGTCCCAGGTATCGGGCAAAAGGCAGAGTACTTTTTTTTATTTTGAAACACTGATAGATTTCTTTCTTTAAATAGATTTCTTGTGAGGTTTATGTGTCCTGCCCCCCCCCCCCCCCCCAAAGTCAGTATCTGCTGTACGATTATGGTATCATTATAAATGTGTCACACATCTGTGAAAAAAAAAGCTGGCTGAGCCTGCACCTGTTCAACTCACCTGATTAAAAACGTCTCCACACTGCACTCCATCTTCTCTACATCACACATGTAGGAGTGGTCAGTAAGAGGAAACCCATCTCTTACAATGATAAATCACATAAGCTTGTCTATTTGCTAACACTAGCTCTGGTTCTGCACAGAGCGCGGCTCCTAACTGATCTCAGAGCAGTGAAAGCAGAGCTAGTGGCAGCAAGTGCAGCAGCTGATCTCCCATCAGTCCCCGTCAGAGACCGGAGGTTTAACCACAAAAGGCTGCTGGCCTCTCAGCTTGACAAGCTGCAGTCATTGTTTTTCAGGAGCTGGGCTCGGCCCCTTAGTTCCAGTGAAAGGAACTCTTAATGCTTCAGCATACCGAGACATTTGGGACAATTTCCAACTATGTGGGAACAGTTTGGAGATGGCCCCTTTCCTGTTCCAACATGACTGTGCTTACAGTAGTTTTAATTTAATGACCATTGTTAAAAGTGAAGACATATTTTTGCTGGAATATGTATCTTTACTAACCCAGGAGTGACTAAAAGTATTTGGATAAAAGTTTAGAACAAGACCTCCAAATTAGGGCACGGCAGTTTTGCAGAAGGCTATAAGATGTCTGCTGAAGGGTTTTCTATTATGATATGAAGCTGTAATGTTATCCTGACTTCTACATTTATTTAATATTTTCATCAATTGTGACATCCCCATTGGTAATGGGTCTTGTTAATACAGGTGTGAGTAAGGAGTTGGATTCTATTCAAACCCAAAGATAATTTCTTTAAAGTACAAAGAGCATCATTTTATTATTATCATTGAACAATTTAAATGTTCTTACCCCGAAAGGTCACTGTACTGCAGTAATTCAACGTATTTTAATGACTTAAATAGGCCGTGTGCTTTCAGGATGCTCACACCTCTGGCATCATACAGAAATAAGAACTTTTTTTTTCTCTTAAGCTCGGAGTTAATTGTGTAAATTAAAAAAAAAAGGTGAAACTAAACACTGTATTTGATTGTCTAACTGAAGCAGCTGCTTCTCTCTTTTCACACCCCTCCATAATGTGTCTGAGTAAACAGTGTGAATAAGATTACACAAACAGGGTCTCCCTCTAGTGGTCACACGAGTAAATTTCTCTGACTTGTGTATTTTGGGCTTTTTGCTGATGGGCAAATCAGGTGCTGGTCAGTTGACCATCTGGAATGGTGTCGTATGCCAACTGCCAGGATGTGCCCTTGCAAACGAAATGTGGTTACTTCATCGTTCATGGCTTGTGGCTGCCTTATCTGTTTTTATGTTTTCATGCTGTGTCTTGTGTGAGTTCCTGTGCCAAAACACAATTAAAAAGACCAGACACTGACTAAAATGAATGATAGACAAAGTCAGTAGCAGACTGAAAGGGGATTTTATTTGTTTATGCTAATTAATTTGACCTCAGTGTTGCTTTGTAGTTCACATTTAAAGGTGTTTGAGATCCAAATTTCAGAGTAATTAGCACCCAGTGCAGTACTCCCAAAATCTAGCAATAAAACTGCTCTTGTAAGGCTGCAGAAACCTGGTCTGTGCTAGTTTTGTATGTCAGAATTGTGCAAACTGAGGTGCAGAGCACCGCTGCAGTTAAGGCATGTGAGAAAATGTAAAACAGTTGGCCTAATCTCTGTCCTGAACAAAAGCCCTACAGAGGCAGGTGTAGTTTCCATTTATATAGAGGAGCAATTTGCAGGAGATAACGTGAAGATGAATGAAAATGTGGATTGTTTAAGACATTGGTGGAAATACAATGACATTTTTAAGATAAATGTGGTGCCCCATTAGGAGGCATGCAGTTGTCATAGAAGATCTGGAAAGTGCTGTCAACATAAGTTACTCTCTTCAGGTAATCCTCCAGCTGCTGCACTGTCATCTCTACAACTTTATTATTTTCCCTGTCGTTGAGCCCATGAGCTGCAAACGCAGGGAACTTCGAGCGCTCAGAGTATGGGGCATTGTGGTCATAATCAGGACAACAGTAGGCCGACCATAGGTAGGTAGGGATGCCCACACGATTGATGTTATGGCGGCGGATTGTGAGCCCTGATGTGGTGACCCCGGTGACCATAAAGGCGGTGCCGCGGCAGTAGTTGTTGAGGCGCCTGCGGATGGTGTTCTCGTGGTTCTTCCAAGGACCAATGTTGAACTCTCGAGCCTGAGGAACCACATTCGTCAGCGTGTAGGTAGCTGCTTTGTCAGTCGGGTCGGCCTGGTGCTCGTCTGGATTCAGCTGGCCACGTTCATAGAACACAGTGTTGGAGTAGTCGTCGAGCACAGCCTGAGCATCCTCAAAACTCCCGTGGACATTTTCTGAAGGGAACTGCTGCATATCTCTGGTGCCAGATGCTGTGGAGAGCTGTTAACATGGTCATGTTAAGACTGTAAAATAGATACATCCAGCATTACTGTTTCTCACCAACAACACCTCCAAATTCATTTCTGAAAATGTGCAATTGATTGTTAAAACGGATTATTAAAAACCTGAGACGTCTCTAGAAAAATAAGTTGCACTTCAAGGATGTCTTTTGTCACACATTCAAACTATACAAATTTATAGAGCATAGTGAGTCTGCAAATGCACAAAAAAATTCAGGTGGTATAATTTTGTAATGTGACAATAGCATCTTACTTCTTTATGACACAACGTGTAATTTTTACACTTTTCCAGTGCCAAAAAGTGATCATCTGCCAAGAAATGATTTCCTGTATTTGCCAAACTGTTGTAAATTTGTTGGCCCCTAATCTGCCAAATGTCTCATGAATGTTTTACAGTCATTTTGAGCCAGAAAGAACACTTCTGTCACAAGGTAGAAGCTGCAATCAGGGTGATTTTTATATATCTTTTATATATCAGTTAAAAAGTGTCATTGAAATTAAAAATATCTTCTTCAAGAGAGATCTGGCCAAGAGAGCAGCAGAAATTGCAACAAATATAACATCCCAGTTCTATTAAGATATTTTAAGTTGCCAAATGCAGAACACAGAGCAGGTACAAATGGACCATTATTTTATATTTAACCCCTTCATAAATCTGGTTGACTACAGCCTATTTCCCAAAATAAACACATAGAAACATCAGCATTCTCTTTTTGGCAGACGATCAGGACACACGTTTGAAGGATCAACCAGCAAAGCCCACGACCATGCCTACCTGTGGCTCATACATCCAGGGCACATCCACTTTCTTGGAGCCGTCTGAGCGCTTGAAGGTGTACGCTGAATAAACCGGGATGCGGTTGAAGGTGTCGTAGAGGGTGACGAATCGTGGTTTACCGTCATAGAACTGGCAGATCTTTTTAAACGGATGCTCTTGAAGCCCACGAAGCAGCGTCCCCATATACAAGAACTGCTTACACTCAGATGAAAGGCTTTCTTGCACCTCGGCGCCTGCCATCATGACCATGAGAAGACAGATGAAAGTTTGATCTGTTCTATAGACAGACATGATGAAACATGGATTTCTGCACGGTGCATTTAATCCCTGTTAAAGACTCTCTAAAGACTGTGTGCTCTCTGTCTGTCCTGTGGCTCATTTCATATCAAACATATTATGCAAATCCTTATCCAGTTTTTTTGAGTAGGCAAAAGATCCACTTCCATGTTTGCAAAAGCTATCCATTAACAAGCACAGAAAAACTCTTCAAGTGGAAGAATTGTCCAATTTTGAAATGAGTAACCCTTAAATAGCCAACTTAACTGTGTCAAGACCTACATCAGGAAAGTGAAGTCCTTCTAGCAGCTGTCCACTCTGTAGCAGGGGTGTTTCCAAGATTTTTAAGCTTTGGGTGCACAGGGGGGAAAATGATGATGGTGGTATGATTTTCAGGCTCATGCGCAGGTCTGTGCCTTAATATGGATGATATGAGAAAAGTAACATTGCACAAAAGTTTAAACATCTTTTTGTAAGCCACTGAAAAAAGCGTTAAAACAAGTATTTAGACCCTGTACTGGAGTCAAATTCATAATCCTACTTAATTAATAGCATCAAAATACAATCATACTCATTATGCAGAATCAAACACATTATATTACTCGATCTCAATAATTGATTAATTAAAGTGTAATTTAATTTAATTTAATTATGCAGCTGAAGATTATTTTAATTACTTACATATACTGCTGGGCCACTTTATATCAATGCAGCATTATATGCCCACATATAAAGATTTATATTTGAAAATCTGCAAAATAACAAGTAACCAAAACTTTAAAATAAATGGTATGAAGTGCAAATGACAATATTTGCATCCAAACGATTCTGTCGGGCAGAAGTAGAAAGTAGAATGATCTTGAAATACCAAAAGCACAAGCACATTAAAACTGTACTTTGATAAAGTGCTTGCTATTTCCCATCACTAGTCATATCCATGCTCTCATCCAGTGGTGTTTTCATTGAAAATTTTATTTGATTCAGTCCAGTTCAACTTTTATTTATACCAAGCCAGTTCACACCCACAGCCGAGGCGCTTAAGACAAGATGAACAGCACTCTAGGTATTGGGGTGGGGAGTACCAGTGGGAGGCTGTTGTATCTCATGGTGGGGGGGTTGGTAGGAGAGGAAACACCACCTGAAAGCAGATTCAAACTGACCTCCAGGATCAGCACACAACAGCCTGACGTTTCCTTTTCTTTTCACTTGTATTTACTCTGCCTTTCTCTCCTTCCCAGCAGTAAAGTCCGTGTGTGTGTGTGTGTGTGTGTGTGTGTGTGTGTGTGTGTGTGTGTGTGTGTGTGTCGTAAGAGAAAAGACTGGCTGTGGAATGTTTTTTTTGTTTTTTTAGAAGCATTTGTTCCCATAACTACAGGTTGGTGGCAGCATGACCTCTGTGGCAACAAGCACTTCCTGTTTACTATCTGAACGTCTTCACTATTTACACTGCAGTTTCACGCTGACCTAAAGTGCACATTCATGCAACAATCCCTCCATACAACATATAGGTTCAAACAGGGCATTTACAACCACATCTGAAGGTCTGATCATTTTATAAGTTGCGATTTTATAAGTAATTAAGTCTGAATAATTTATTATTCTTTTTTGTAACCATAACAGCTGACAGTGTGGGGAGTTATTTATTCATTATTAGAAAGAAATTTCAAAACAGAAAATCCACTTTAAGGACCAGCAGAATAAAGAAAAATAAGCCCATAAAACACGTAAGCTTCTTAGAGTGAATTGATTTTATTACTTTAATCAAAGTGTGTTATAACTTCAACAAGAGACAGAACAGCTGTGGATTAGGATGTTCTTTCACATGGAAATTCTTACTTCTGTCCCAGTTTACACTGCATAGGGATCAATGGTTTAAAGGCCTTTTCAATGTATTCATGGAGGCTCTCTCTTTCCTGATATTCCAGTCTGACTATGAATGTGAGGGCTGTTATTTACTCTGTGTGGGTAGTTACACTTGACTATTATATACACAGTGTGTTTGAATATGTGAGACCCCAAAAACAAAGAGGGTGCTTGTGTTTGCACATATTTGTGTACTGTAGGTGCATTCGGATCTGTTTGTGTCTTTGCATAGAGAATACGAGCAGTATAGGAGATGGAGGACTCTGTTTGTGTATCTCGGGTTTGTGGGGGAAGGATGAGTGGCGTTATTGTGTCTCTTGGGAGGTGTGTATGTTTGTGTTGGGGGGGTGATGCTTGCAGGTCTTGTTACTCTCTGCTGGGGTGGTCTAGTTTGAGAATGGGAAAAAGGAGGGTTCTGGGTTTTAGTTTACTTGTGTTTGTTTAGGGGACACTGATATATATTCAAGCTGAAGAGAAACACCTTCTTCGGGCAGCACATTACAGATGGTGAGATTGAGAGAAGCAGAAGAAATCCCAGAGAGCTTGCTTAGCAGGACAGGATGGGATAGGGCTAATTTCTGTATCACATTGATTGTGCGATGATTAGAAGCACCTGTGAGCTAACGAAGCGGCCGTAAGGTAAGTGCCTTCATCAGAATCCCTCGCTGGAATAGCTCTTATTTCGCATATCCAGGATCCGAAACACGCCTGCTGGAGAAGACTTTAACGCAGATTTACAGTATTCACTTATAAAATTGAACATGAAAGCATAAAGATATAAACGAGTCAGTTAAATCACATTTTGTAATTGCATGACTTAAGATCACAGTGAAAAAGCCATTGCTCCATGAAATTCCTTCGTTTGTTAGTGCAGTGCTGTTAGTGTGTATTTTTGCAATGTTGATTCTGCAGTTTTTTTTTAATTGTGTGCACACTCTTGATTCTGGTTTTCTTGTATGAGTTTTAAATGATGCCAAAATGGCCTGAAATTGTTGGTTCCCTGCAAGTGTTTTGACAGCTCTATAGAAAAAAGTGAGGTTCTCATGATCTCGAATTTATTCAGGTAGTGATCAGTGGGAGAAGCATGAGCGTGGGAAAAATGTATACAGTTATATAATTATTTGTCTGTAGCTAAGCCTTGACTTGTCACGAGCAGCTGCCAATGTTTTAAAATCTCTTTGTGTGTTTCAGACTCAGTCAACAGACTTGGGAAATGAATGTGAACTGGAGACTTATCCACTCCTGGAATTTGGACCTTATTACCAAAAACAATTCTTCCAGTGCAGGAATTTAGTCTCTCTGCGTCTAGGTATTGTGTTGTTTTGGTTAAAGCATTAAAACCTCCTGTGAATTTTAATGGAAAACCCTTTTAAAATAAAAACCAAGGAAAAACGGACGTATAAAGTGATGCCAGAAACAGATTACCTCACCTCCCCTGCTCCTACTACCCCACCTCTCTGTGACTACAGCGACTGGTCTGCCTCACTCTTCATCATCCCGTCTGTCTACCTGCTGGCGTTCCTGGTTGGTTGTCTTGGCAACAGCCTGGTGCTTTGGGCATACCTGGACAGAGCAGATGGGAGGAGAAGAAGGGATCAAAAGGCAGCAGAAGTTGGTCGGTTCTGCTGCAGCAACATTTTTAGAACCACTCAGCAGCACATCAACGATGCTGGCAAAGGCCAAAGTTCAAACTGTGGATATTCCTCTAGACAAAACTACAGAACATCCTCCCATTCTTCCACCTCATCCTCTTGTTCTCCCTCCATCCCCCGTCCCTCTCGCTCACTGACTGACTCTCTGATAGCCAGTTTAGCTTTAGCTGACCTTTGTTTCCTTGTGACGCTTCCCCTCTGGGCCATCTACACAGCGATGGGCTACCACTGGCCTTTTGGGCAACCTCTCTGCCAAATCAGCAGCTTCCTCACAGCTCTGAACATGTATGCCAGCGTATTCAGCCTGAGCATGCTCAGTGTGGAGCGCTACTGGGTTCTGACTGGACGCCGGCACTCCAGCCACCACGCACCAAGGAGTTGCCCCAGCAAGTCTTTGTGGATACTTGGAGGGGTGTGGGTGCTGGCAGGAGTCCTGGCACTTCCTGGTTTGCTGCTGCGATCTGTTCGGGAGGTGGAGCTTGGCCCCAAATATGAGGATGAACCTGGTGAGTCTATCTTCCTTTCATGCCAGATGGATTACTCCATGCTCACCGGAGCAGAGCTGGAGGAGGAAGAAAAAGAAAGGACAGAGATGTGGTGGACTGCTGCTTTAAGTTTAAAATCAACACTAATTGGCTTCCTGCTTCCTCTTATCATCTTACTGGTCTGCTACTGCTCACTGGCCCAACTTCTCAGCAGACATTTTGGACGGGGCCCTCGTCCTGACCGCAGACGCCAGCGCAGACTCCTCAGGGTCATTGTCACTTTAGTGATGGCATTCTTCCTGTGCTGGCTGCCTCTGCATGTCAATAAAACGGTGTCCCTGCTGCTCGAGTTTGGATTTGTCCCGTACTCCTGCTCTTTGGATCAGATATTACTGGCTGCTCATCCATATGTCACCTGTTTAGCTTACCTCAACTCCTGCCTGAACCCTCTCCTCTATGCTGCATGTGACCCATCATTTAGGAAGAGATGCAGAGGAGCTCTCCTCATGTTGTGCAGAATGAACAGAAGAGGAGCAAAGGAAAAGGAGGGAAACAAGGATGAAGAAGGTGAACAGAAAAGGGAACAGAGCTCAGTTTTGCCCATGAGGACACAGGAAGAAACAGCAGAGAGGATAGAGGAGGAAGAGGAAGAGGGGGAGAGGGTTGGGGAGGTGGGTGTTGCCGTGGCTGAAGAGTAAGATTGCACATGAACTCAAGATGAAAATCCTCCAGAATTTTTTTTTGTGTGTGTGTTTGAGGACAAATGAAAATGAACTGAAATCCGATGTGACTTTGGATGACACTGTGTAAAAGTATGTCAGTATTTTTAAAATAAACATTGCCATCAAAAGAGGCCATTCGATATATATCCTGGTTCCTGTTGCCTCGTTTCCCACAGGAAAAATTCCACCCATTCCTTTAAGACTGTGCAAAAACGATCTCTGGTCAAACCAAATCTTCTCATGTAATCTGAACTGTTTCTATATTTTGCACAAATATATATCTTGAGTTGTTTGTTTGGAAATACAACTGTCCTACAGTGAGTTACACTGTTACCAAGTTATAATGTTCACTTTTTGTTGAAGCTGTTTCGAATATTAGGGCTTATCTCTTAAGTGCTGTTGTTGCATTTGCTTTACTAAAGTGTTTCTAATATTTTGTCCCCTTCATTTGTATCAATAACAGTACAATGTCACACAATTTAACAGCACCTCAAAGTGCAGCCTCCAAAATAGTCATACCTCTCAGAAATAACTGATTTAATAAAAATGGATCATTACAACTTTCCTGAAGTGATATTTCTTTGCAGCTCTACTGTAATAGACTCTTTGAGCAGCAACTGTATGTAGTTACACATGACAAAAAGCAACACAAAGACAAAAAAGACACAAGGAAAGCTGGTAAATAGAAGATAGAAGAAAATAACTAGTAAGGCTGAATAAAAAAAATGACAAATGTAAAACAGCAGCAAAGGTTTCATCAGTTTAGAATAACCCTTTAATCGTACATTCGTGTCTTTGGACTGGAGGACGCTGGAATATCTGGAGAGAACACGCACAACCCTCACAGGGAGAACGTGCAAACTCTATATAGAAGGAAGTTTGAACCTTCTTGCAACTTAAAACCATCAGCACAAAAATCTAAAGCGTATGTGCAATCAGGTAAGTGTTGGTGTGTGTGTACCGTAATTAATAGTATTGAAAGTACGATTACTGAAAATGTTACTGGAAAAAAAAAGGTTCATCTATCCACTTTCTTCCATTTATCCGGGGCTGGGCTGTGGGGGCAGCAGAGAAGCCCAGACCTCTCTCTCCCCAGCCACCTCCTCCAGCTCATCTGGGGGAACACCGAGGTGTTCCGAGGCTGGCCGAGAAATATCATCTCTCCGGTGTGTCTTGGATCTGCCTCTGGGCCTCCTCCCAGTAGGACATGCCCAGAACACTTCCACCAAGAGGTGCCCAGGAGGCATCTTAGTCAGATGCCCAAACCACCTCAACTGGCTCCTTTTGATGTGGAGGAGCAGCGGCTGTACTCTGAGCCCCTCTCGGATGACTGCACTCCTCACCCTATCTCTAAAGGAGAGGCCAGCCACCCTTCGGAGGAAACTAATTTTATGTTATTTATTGTAAATGACTTGTGGTACCCTGCCTGCAGTACTATACCAGGTGGACTGTGGCGCCACACTTTGGAAATCCCTGGGATAGTTGAACGCATGATAATTAGCGGACGCCGTCCAGCAGATGGCGCTGGTGCGCTACTGAACTGTTTGTAAAGCGACATAAAACTCACAGTCAGTCAATAACTGTAAACAGTTTTATACAATCTGTGGATTCGGTCTGTGGGGGTTTTCAGAGTTTTGCTCACTAGTATTTATTTATATGTTGCACATTTCGATAAAAGTGTGGCAAGCTGTTTCAAAATAAATTACTTACGGGTTAATTTTTTAATTTACTTTGTGCGCTTTTGGAACCAGTCTGCAGAAACGTTCCGGGTTGCCCAACTTCTGTAACCCTAGGAATGACGATGACGGGAACGGCGCTGATTTATGATGAAGAGATGACCAAGTACAAACTGCTCTGGGTTGAGTAAGTAGCAAACGCACGTTTATGTGCACACAGTTTACGTGGCAAATAATGATAATTTAGGATACCGCGACTGCACATGGGGAGGGGGTCATAAGGCTAGTAGTGCTGTAAAGGTGCAATCTCAGCTAGGTGTAGCTCGCCTAACGTATATCAATGAGTAAATATTTACTATAATTTTACCGCGGGTTACTCAATTACTTCCTCAGATTAGTCTCCTCAGTATTTAACGCACTGAGTGAAATTCATAATCTGGCAGTGTGGAGGGAACGGAAGTCGTTTCTTGTTGCTGATACGGTCAGTTAGAGAGGAGCACAGGTGTTAGCAGGTTAGCTTATTAGCCCATTTTTGTTGTTGCTCTGCACTTGGTTCAGTCACATTTATGAGCACTTTGAGGTCTCAGATTTCAGTGTTACTTTTTGTCCATCTGTAGTTTCAGCCTGGCAGCTTCATATTCAACATCCTTTGTCCAGTATATTCACTATTCCTCCTCAGCACACGTCCAAACCATCTCAGCCTCGTCTCTCTAACTTCGTCTCCAAACTGCTCAACCTGAGCTGTCCCTGTGATGTACTCATTTCTCATCTTTTCCATCCTAGTCACTCTCAGTGAAAAATCTTAACACCTTCAGGTCTGTCACCTCCAGCTTGGCCTCCTGTCTCTTTGTTAATGGCACCCTCTCCAAACCGAGCATCACAGCAGGCCTCCCCTTTCACTTTTGCTGCTTTCCTAGTCACAAATCGCCCCTGACACTCGTCTCCACCTACTCCATCCTGCCTGCACTCTCTTCTTCACCTCTCTTGTGCACTTTCTGAGGCTTTGGATATTTACTTTACAAATTCATATTTTGCAAATTGTTGTTTTCCATGCCTAACTTCTTCAGAGATTCACTTGCTGTCTCTCACCATGTCGTTTTTTTTTTTTTTTAATGTTGTTTGTATAGGAAAAAATTAACCAGACACTTAAAAATGCAGAATAGTAATATGGATCAAAGTATTTGCTAATTATAATATAATTAATATTCATGAAGTGTATTTTTTTTTCTGCAGTCCAGCTTGTAAGATTGAGGTGCCCGAGCGTCTGACTGTGAGTCATGAAGCTTTGGTCAGGAGTGGCCTGGCTGATCGCTGCGTCTCCATACCTGTCCGTGAGGCCACGGACGCAGAAATTCTGCTGGTTCACAGGTCACACATGATGTGAATTTGTTTAACTCTGGTCATGAAGATGAGATGTTTAAGATATTCATGCCACTTCACTCTTTTATGCTCTCAACAGCGAGGAATACCTGGAGGCAGTGAAGAAGACTCCTTATATGACTCTGGAGGACTTGAAGGAGTTTACGCTCCAGTATGGTGACGTCTACTTCCATCCAGTAAGTCTTACACTTGGCAGTTGAGCAAAGAAAAAAGAAAAATCTCTAGCTCACATCTGTTCAGGTCTGCCTCTCAGACTGTGGTAGTCACCTTCTCTTCTGTATCTCATTTACTGTCCTAGAACATCTATCACTGTGCCAAGCTGGCTGCAGGGGCTGCGCTGCAACTGGTAGACAGTGTTATGACTGGGAAGGTGAGGAATGGCATGGCTTTAGTCAGGTGAGGCCGTTAACCACTGAGATGCAGCAGTCCTGATATGCTGATTATGCATCGAATATCTGTTTTGTGAAGAGTGTTAGCACTGGGTTGTTTTGTCCATTATTAATGAGTTAATGGGAAGGTAAATATCTGGTCAGAATTCTGACATTTAAATTAATATTTTACTAGTTTGTCAGCAACTAACCCTTAACTGGATTAAAATCATGATACATGAACTGCTTCTTTTTATTTTTATTGTTAATAGACCACCAGGCCACCACAGTATGCGCAGTGCTGCTAATGGTTTCTGTGTGTTCAACAATGTTGCCATAGCAGCCCGGTATGCTAAGCAAAAATATGGAGCTCAGAGGTAATGTGACTTTATTCTTATTCTGGCCATCATTAGAAATGTTAATGGTCTAAAAGCAGCCACATATATTCACATCGGATTCTGTTTTCAGGGTGTTGATAGTTGACTGGGATATACATCACGGTCAAGGGGTGCAGTATTGCTTTGAGGATGATCCCAGGTGAGATTGTGATGAAGGAAAAGTGGATGCTGTCTTGCATGCATTTAAAATTGTGCATACAATATTTGGTTTTCCTTTGCACAGCGTGCTCTACTTCTCTTGGCACCGCTATGAGCATCAGAAATTCTGGCCTCAGCTTCGAGAATCAGACTACGACAGCGTTGGCAAAGAGAAAGGGATAGGATTCAATATAAATGTACCGTGGAACAAGGTAAGAAATACTGCATACATTCTGTTTTTGTCTTTGTTGTTTGCTTTATCTTAAGCCTTGTTCACGTTTGTGTTTTAATACAGCTTTGTCTATGCTTTTTGGCTACTGAAAATGGTCTGCAACATAATAAACTCTTTTTGCAGTGCTTGCATACATATATATTTTTTTTTTACCTTAGCATTTCTTATTCCTGGTTCTCACTTACACATTTGCTTTTGAATTGATATGGTGAATAAAGGCACTGAGGCTCATGTGCACCCCATTAAGATCTACTGAGACCTGTAATTATGTGTTATAGAACTTATACTTCCAGGGTATTTGTGCCACCTAAAGATTCTGCTGCCAGGAGGCTGATGGGAAGCACTGGCAGCTGACAGTATTTCTATACTGGCATGTAGTGTTATGATGTCATATTTATTATGAATGAGTGTGTGTGGGGCTTTTTTGTTTTTGTTTTTTTCTTAGAAAGAACGGTTCTAAAAATGCCTAAAATTAAGTTTCACCATGTGTAGCCCTCAACTCTACTTATGTAATAAATCAAAGACTATATAATAGAAAATCTACAGAATTCTGAATGCTGACTAAACCCTAAATTTGCTTTATGATTATGTGTACAAGCTGTATATGTGCTGTAATCCATTTATTGAAAAGACCTCGTCCTGGTATTTCAGCTGGGCATGGAAAATGGCGACTACCTCTCAGTCTTCTGTCACGTCCTTCTGCCAGTTGCATATGAGGTGAGTCCTTCTGCAAAATTCATTTTTTGCTACTTAAAGGTATGCTGTCTATAAGGCATAATTTGTTTAAGCATGCAACTATTTTTGACAGTTTCGCCCAGACTTAGTCTTGGTATGTGCAGGATTTGACTCGGCCATCGGTGACCCAGAGGTATGAGACATTAATAATTGCATGCATGTACTATAAACCTCTAATTTACTGCATGTAACTGGAACATTATATTTATTTTTTTTAGGGTGAAATGTGCGCCACTCCAGATGTCTTTGCTCACCTGACTCACCTGCTAATGAACCTAGCAGGAGGCAAACTGTGTGCTGTGCTGGAGGTCAGACCACCTAACCTATACCCAACTTGAAAACCCTCACTCCTTCAAATGAAACACCCACCTCTCAGAAACACCATCAGTGCTGCTGTTTTCTCTGCTTTGCATCATTTGTTTTATTAAAAAAAAAAAAAAAAAACCAAATAGATGATGACGTTAATCAGTTAATACTTATGGCACATGTGCCATGTTTACCTTTGTTGTACATGTTGCTCTGGGCAGTCTGGGAACTCTGGGTTGTAAAGATTATATTGTGTGAATGTTTTCCAGGGGGGATACAACTTGACTTCCCTCGCCCAGTCTGTGTGTCAGACAGTCCAGACTTTGCTTGGAGATCCTGTGCCTAGACCTACAAACCTCAACAGTCCCTGTGTAAGGTGTGTGCCCCCATCAGTGAAATGTGTGACTCTAACTTTGTGTGTGTTTTATAGCTGCAGCAGCTTTAATTCTTCTCTTTCAGTGCACTTGAATCTCTTCAGTGTGTCCGATCAGCTCATAAGGCATACTGGTCCTGCCTCAAACATGCAGGTAAACATAACAGAGTGTATGATTAGCATTTCACTGACATAGCATTGTTGAGCTCAAGATGGATTGTACAAAATCAATGCAGTAAAACCAGAAATATATTTTTTATAGTGCCACTTTACCTACAACAGAACTGGAGTGCAGTAAGCTTGCTCAGAAAGATTTAGATGTTTTATGCTGGCTAACTCAGCCTTTAGAAGGGGTCTTGTTTCCATCCTCGGTCAAAGCTGACTGAAGAAGCATCACTCAGCTCACGGATTGCTAGCTGTACTTCATGGTACTCCTGTTAAACTGCTAAATGTCTTATTACTATAAAATAAAATATACGGTCTCACAAAGTTACTCTCTTCTTCAGCTGATCTGCCCGCCTCCACCATCAGCACCAAATGCATTAAATTAGCAGCAGAAGAAGAAAAAACTGGGAAGGGAGAGGAAGAAAAAGGCGCAGAGGAAAAGGTGTGGCCCGAGCCTCCAAAACGTGTCGCTCCTGCTGTACGTTCTGCTTTAGTGCTCCCCGATAATGTTGCTTGCCCGGACGGATGCGAACGCTTCAGCTCCTCAGAGGATCTCGACCCGCTCTCAGCCAGCAAGTTAAGGTATAGAAGAGTGGTTTGTTATGGCTCATTTTAGTTCATGGTATTCATTATAACTGGGTTTAAAATAATCTTTTTTCTAAAACAAGAGAGAGTTTCTTCAAAGATGGAAATGACTCTACTGCCCTCACAACGCTCTCCAGTCTTACTGCCCTGACAGAGAAAATGGAGAAGAATGAGGTAACGCCACGATGTTGTTTGCTTCTTATGTGTGAGTGTTGTGATGTTCTTGTATCTTGTAAATACAGTTTATCCTTCGCTGACCTGCCTGTGTGATATCGTTCTAACCACCGCCTCTCAGATCTGCAGTGGCCTTGCGCTGGTCCCTGATGTCACCATGGCGATGACAAGTGTTGTCCAGCATGTTACAGCTGTTCACAGCAACCGGTACAACAACCAGTATAT
>JAVDPK010000776.1:43785-58089 GCA_034780415.1 Cichlasoma orientale | reverse complement strand
ATGACCCTGAATTAGATAAGAAAATGGATGGATGGGTAAGCTGATAAAGCAAAAATAACTATACAGGTAATTTTTCACAACTTCTTATATGCATAAATGTAGATTCTAGCTACAGCTGGAACAGGAACAAGGGATAAAAATGCTTAGGAAATCTGGTCGCCTTGGTCCATGGATCACATATATTTGGTCTTAAGTGGGCAGACCAATAAAAACATACATTTAAAAGAAAAAGAAAAGAAAATTTCTGTACTTTTAACCCTTTTATGCATAGTGGTCACTACAGTGGACAGCTATTCAAAAGCTGTTCTTTTGTATCTAAATGTGTTTGTTGTTATAGTTGAATATCAGCCAACATGGCGGATGCTTGTGCATCATCCCATAAACTGCTACCTATTGGCCAGTCATAGAAAGTTGTTTTTTATTCATTTTTGTTATTTGAATGTAATTAACAGGATTAGGATTAGTCAGTGCTAGTGGTAGTGACTGGATCTGAGGATGCAATATCAGTTTGTTATTGGTTTGTTAAATACATATTTATCTGGTTCAAAAGTCAAACGCGTGGTGTCCAGCTGAGTGGATTTGTTTGTAACTCCATGAAAATTTTAATTGCATTGGGTTTTTTTTTTTCTCATGCCTAAAGAGGAAGAAAACACTGAGGAAAAAATCTTGACTGAGGTTCTCATAATTCATGGATGAAATGAGTAAGAAATACAAGTACGGTACATTCTGAAAACATTCAGTTGGACCATATCCAAGATTTAAAAACACAAATTTTGACTCCTGTGAAATTCTATCATTGCCACAAAAGCAAGAAAGAATAATTAGTGAGTCAACTGCAATTTTCACCCTTTGCTGAACCAGCCGGTGAGTCGGATTAAACCTGTTGGCGTACCTGTTCTGGCCTCGAGGCCACATGTTTGACATGCACACACATTGTTTCCCATCGGGCCTGTGGGTGGCGCTGTTGGTGATCGGCTAAGCGCATGAAGATTTCACGTACACGTGAGTCAGGATTGTGTGGATACCCCTATTGTGCGTGCCTGTTGTCACTGTGGTTGGACCTTCCTCCTGTGCCTGAATGCAGCACAGGGAGGAGTGAGCTTAACGGACCACCGGGAGAGAGAGGATCGGTACAGAAACATGTCCGGGAGTCCGACCGCATCCGCGAACCAGCAGACCGCAAAAATGAAAAAGGACGAGTCCTTTCTTGGGAAATTAGGAGGAACCCTTGTCCGGAAGAAAAAGTCCAAAGAAGGTGAGCCATTTGAAGTTTTATTTATTTATTGTTATTTTACATGCTGAAAGATTCCTGTTTATATTTCCTTGTCGTGTTTCTGTCCATGGTCCTGCAATCTGCGCTATGAAAATGTTCTCCATCATTGGCAGCCGATTCACTACAAACGGGTTTTCAGCGTTTCTTTATCCAGTCTTGTGGGCTTTTCTCTCTATTTAATGTAATGCAGGTTAATGTAGCCAATTCAAAAATTCATGTATGTTAAGTTATATTTATTTTTATTATAGTTCAGATACAGTTAAAAGCGTCTGTAATAAGAGTAAAAGAAACAAAGACGGCTTCATTTCTGATGTAGAGTGACACAAAGCTTCACACCACGGGCTTGGCACATGAGGCAAGTAAACATAAATAGATCATAAGCTCAGAGTCCTGGCTACTATTCTTGTAGGCTTCTTCACAATTATGAACTATTTTTTGCTCTCCAACGACAGTCACAGGGACAGCTGCAAAGTTTAACTCCAAACTGTGTGTTACAGCGTGTGTATGCCTGTATTTTGCATGTGTGCTTTCAGCCATGTGTTTGTTATCTTCATTCAAGGACGGTCACCAGAAGGCGCACAGAGGAATTTTAATGGGCTAGGAGCCCCAAGTTGGCTTATTTATTAATTGTAAGACATCCGATTAAGCAAAAATGTCTAAACCTATGCACATTTGTTGTTTTAATCAGCTTCATACAATTTTAGATGTAACATATTTGTGTTTTAAATGGCTGACCAGACATTTTCTGCATTTTTCTTTATAGAGCCACTCTTAATGGAGGAATAATTATAGAATAATTATTAGTTCAGCCTCAGTATACTCTTAAACTGTACATTTTAAGGGGGTAAAAAAAAAGAAAGAAAGAAAGAAATGAGCTGACAACTACTGAGAGAGTTAATTCAGTGATAATTGAGAGGTGAAGTCCTGCGTACTAAGTGAATTAGAGTAATAGTCCAGCTGCTTGAGCTTGGGCTTAAAGCGTCAGCATATCCTGCTTCAGTGAGCTAGATTTGCTGCCCATCCGTATAACTTGGAGAATCAATTTGGTCAACAAGCATTTCTCACAGATCATTTATATATTACTCTGCTTTTGATTTTCAGAGTTTGCAGGTGTTAAACTGTACCAATCCAACTTTTAATAATGAATAGGAGAGTGTGGAAAGAGAAAGCTGGGAGTTATGTTACCAACTGCATAACAGCGTGTCTGTTTACCTATAAACATCCAAACCTCACATTAATTTAGTCAACATACACCTCTCTGTGCCCTAAGCATGTGATGAATATTTCAGAGTGGACAGCCAGTCCAGTTAAAGCCACAGAACCAGTACTTTCCTACACTACGCGAGGGAGCAGTGCCCCTGTGTGGTCAGTGGGTATTAAAGCTCACATAAAACAGGGAGACAGTCATAGTGATGTAAGAATGGGCAGTCAGCATAAAAAAAGAAAGGCATGTGAAGTTAGTGTTGCTAATGGAGCACAGCATGTTGTTGTGGTTTCTGTTGCTTGTGGGTGTGGCACTTTATCTTCCTTAAAGGAAATGCCAACAGATGAGTTGCCACTGGAAAGAAATGCTTCACTTTTGATGAATAATTACTATCAGTGATGGGAGTTTATACTCCTCAGCACCTAGCCCTCCTCTTCCCTTCGCTGAATTAAATCATGTTGCTTAAGGCTGTATGGTGATTTATTTTGTGTATACTTAGTTTACAACCCAGTCATCTCAAGGCACTTAAAAGCTCATAACTCAATATGTGTGACAAACAAACAAAAACGTGTCTCTACAACTCAAAAAGATTTTCATTTAAAAAGAAGAAATGTAAATGGGCAAAGATTCTATTAAAGTGGGAGATGTGAATCTAACCCAAACTGGCCACTGTGGATGTGATGGATTTTAAGGGCTTAATACAATCCTTTGCACCACCACATCATCAAAACACCAAATTAGGGAATATCCTTTGGAATCATGGAAGTCTTTCCCTTCAGCAGAGTTAAGAGACTTTGTTGCTCATCTGCATTTCTAACATTAGTTCATATCCTGCAGTTTTAGAGCTGGTCTCACAGAAACATGCGCGGCTTTTTCTTCATACTCTGATAAACTGACAGGAAGTCTGCATTTCTCTGACAAGGCATGTTGTAATAATGATAGCTTAGTGAACAGGGAATGAGAAGATTGTGTTGTCACATCCTAAATATTCAAGAGTGTGTTTAAACTGAACATACGCAGCATAACTGAATTACAAGTTGCTGCAGGATGGATGTCGATAACAGTAAGTCACCAGTTTTTCTTAACAAGGTATATTGTTTCAATTTTCTTCCCTTTTTCTAAATCAGTTTTACCTAAATCAGTGGATTTTGCATAAACATTTTTTTTATTATGTGTATGTATGTGTGTATATAAAAGGTGCAGGGCATGCAAAAAAAATTGCTAAATGCAGTATGTATTTTACATAATGTTGATTTGCTCTTTTCAATTTTTTGCTCTTTATTTTACTCTTTATATTTGTGATTTAAAAGTTTAGCTTGGAAGTATGTTGTAAAAATAAGTATATTTAAGTTACTATTATATTTAAAACCTGAACAGAAATATATTTCAGATAGTTGTGCAAGTACTGTGTGGCGTTTCCTCTTGCATAAAAAAAATATGCTTCTTTGTCAGGTTCTTTGTAGAAGATTTTGAAATATGCCTTTTGGCAATGAGCGCAATAAGACGATGAGTATCAAAATGGGGAGATTCAAAGTAATTCAAACAATTATTCTGTTTCAATTTCCTCACTAGAGAGTGCGGTAAAGTTAAGAAACGTTTGACTTCTTTCTGCCCTTTGACCCAACAACAACAACACACTCAAAGCCCTTTAACAGGAGAGAAAATGAATAGAACAGCTCAGGAAGAGCATGAGATGGTATATGTAAGGGTAGACAGATTAAATACTAATAGAATATAGAGAAAAACTGTCATGCTTAATATCCATAGAAGCTCCCCTCTGTAGCAGACTCAGTGTCCTCTCCTGGCTGCTGTTACTCACTGGTGCCAGTGTTGTTGTAAATAAGCACAGCTATATTTAAGGCCCGGTCTGTCCTCTCCGTACTGCCACATTATTAATATCTTTCCCCTGTGAGTCAGTAAAACTCCTCCCCCCTCGGGAGTAGTGGAACCATACAAGACGAGTTCGATTTCAGTCTGCTTTATGCCGCAGGCTGGTTATCCATATAACAGTTTCTTTCTTTTTTTGTTTGTTTTCTTAAAGCAAGAGAAATCTGACCATATGGTCCTGCTGTTTTGAGTAATCTCTGTGCCTTTTGTGCATGGTGGCTTGCAATATAATAAAGCAGAATTTTGCTTGAATTTGTGCAGTGAAGCCGGCACGAGATAAGTGTTCTTGACTGCAGGCTTTGTTTGTATTGAATTAGTGCACTGTTAACAGACAGTCACTGCCTGACTGATTATCTCCTACATTATAACAGGCTCCATTCTCCTGCTCATTTACAGCACAAGAATGGAGCCCTGAAACCAATGCACTCGTTCTTATATTGTTCTGAAAAGATTAGACTGTTGCTTGTAGCCTTCAGTTAACTGACTCGTACACATTAAACGAATTGGAAAAATGCCCCTTTGAGAGTTAAAGCACCATGCTGCAGTTATAATACAGATTGCACAGTAAATTAGTGATTGCAATACCTGTCATCGGTCAGTGAAGTCTGTCCTTTGTCCGCTGTTTGTAGCTGGTGTGCCGGGATGATGTGGTGCGTTTGGGTCCACTGTGGCATCTTTTTTTTCCTGCCCCACGCACACACATACACATCCCGTTCAGCTTCTCCTGTAACTGGACCGCATAGGTGGGGTGGAGGGTTGTGACAGAAATACACGTGATGACGTCCCTGCCACTCAGCTGCACCGACTGCGAGCCTCACACACATGCACAAACACACAGATACACAAACGCACAGACACACACACACGGCGAGCACACATACACTCCTGCTTTTTCTACCTTCCTTCACTGCCGTTCGGAAAAATCTGTTGATTTTGTGAGGACATGGCGGGCCTGCTGTGTGGGACCAAGAGGAAGCAACAAGGTAATGTGATTTTCATGCAGGACTTTAGGGAACTTGGAAGTGGAAATGGGGAAGCAGGACCTGTTACCTTAGTGCAGTGTTGTTTAAATGCAGCAGTGTGTTGTGTTGGTTGTTGTGAGAGGGCCTACAAGATGTATTTTTGCTTTTCCACATAGATCTGCTGCAGTAATTGAGTTATATTTTGCAATCCGACCGTCTTAAATACAGATTTTTCTGTGTGACTGTGTGAAGCACCAAAGCTGTGTCCAAAGCTGCAGTAATGGATCCAGATGCGCATGAGAAGAGGAAGTAGCACAATTATGTTAAAAGGCAGCACGCCTGTTCTGTAATTACAAAGCAAACTGCTGATCTGCAGTGAGATTCTTGGCTTCGTCCAGTTATCCGCTCTTATGAGAAAGCTGAATCAGATAGTAAATCCGCAGGGACCCGTCCTCCTGGCCTAATTGTGTTTATCCTCTCTTCACTCATGCTTTGAAGTTGTCATTTTGTTCAGATTGTAGCACGCTGCTGTGGATTTTGTTTAATTTTATTCTCAATTTATGAAATGAGTTTGAATGCGTTTAATATGAAACACTTAAAGGAAAGACGTTTTTTTCTGTTTCTATCTTTTCCTTAGCCATCTTGAGCTGCTTTATAAATAGTGAGTCAATGAAGTGATGGATTTCAGACCATTAATTGGGGTCCAGCCTGTTGCAGGACTTAGAAACTGAAATTGCAGGAAGATAAAAGCAGTGTGGCCATTAGGGCTAAAAAGCCTTTAAATCCCTGGAGTACTGCACTAGTAGTCCAGCAGTGAAAGCATCTCAGCAGAAATTGATTTTATTAAAAGCTAGACTCAAAGTGTGTGTTATTAATTAGTTTTTGAGTCCCAGCCTGTTTTAGTTAGCTGTACTGATTCATTTTCCTTAACCATTATCCCCCCAGTATGTTTGAAAAAGCTACAGTTTACTTGAAAATAAAGATGGATGTCAAAAATGGAGTTTCTCGCTTTCTATTAATGGATACTGATTCCCACAATGGAGTCTGAAAGTAAAAAGGTGAAAAAAAAATGAGGAAGTGATAGATATGTGACACCTCTGGCAGCAGCTCCAAATCAAATCAATTTCAACATTTGATACCAACAAAATGTCCCAACAGTGCGCTTCTTTCACAACTCCTCACAACATGGTGAGGAGAAAACCGAAGGAATATGTCTGGAAATTCAATATGTTGTACTTTGATCAGATTTATGTCAACAAATAAAAATCAAATGTTTAAAAGTGGTAACTCAGAACTGTGTGGAAGTGAAACTAGTGCCTAGACTACTGAACAAATCACAACGGGGGAGGAGCAGGCCCCACAAATAGACGCCAAACTGGCAACACACGCTCCCCATGAATTTTTGTGGTGATCGTGCATTATTGCTACTACCAGTAACCCTCACAGCCTCTTTGCTTTCTGCTTTCTCATTCTCTCCTTCTTTTCTTTCCTCTTCCACAGTCTTTGCATGTCTCGTTCTCTGTCGGCATACCTACTGTCTGTTTGCCAAAAGGTTTTACAGTTTTTTGTGTGTTGTTCTTTTGCCACAGCGAGTGATCTCCACGAGGAGGGAAAGAATGCCATCAATGCCCCACTGCTTCCCTCAGGCACGGACATCCACCCAGAGGATACACTGCTGGGTATGTCCACCCTTAAACACACACACATACACACACACACACACACACACACACATATATATATATATATATATATATATATATATATATAAATACTGCTAATAGCACTCAAAGACAGATTTTTGCTGCTGGGTGTCAGAGGTTACTGGGGTTACAGACCATAATATGAAGCTGTTTACACACGTTGACTAATGGGGACTTTGACAGTGAAGCAGCAGGAAGTGAAAATGGGTGGAGTGGATCGCCTTTGTCTTCGTTGTGAAGACAACACTCTCACACTCCTGTCACCAGTGACAGGAGTGTGAGAGAAACACTGTGTGTTCATTTCTTGCGGTTTTAAATTTGCTCTTCTGTGAGACATAAATGATACCTGTGTTTGACAAGCTGTTAAAAAAAATGTAAATTTGGAAAGAAGAAAAATGACATGCTAGTAGAAACATTTATTTTGTCTTCCACAGAGGAAAATGCTGAGAGGATCATGTTGGACCCAACATCGAGGGATAATCCTAAATTTAAAGATCTTTTAAAGGTTAACTTTCTGTGCATAAGCATCTGGTTTTGCTTCTGTCTGATCACAACAAAAGGCATGAGAGAAAACAGTAGGTTCAAAACTGTAGAAAGCTTGATTGCATTCTGCTGTGTATCCAGGTCCTCATTGACTGGATTAACAATGAGTTGGAGGAAGACAGGATCATAGTCAAGGACCTAGAGGAGGACTGTTATGATGGACAAGTACTCCAGAAGCTATTTGGTGAGAAAGTGGTTACTCTCAAAATGTTTGATCATATAGCTTTTTACTTGCCACGTACCAGTATGACTTGCAGTGCCTGAAGTAATAAAAAGTATCAAATTAAAGCACAAAAACACAATTTTTATGCTAGAACAGGCTGCACCACCACATATACTTGTCCCTGTTATATTATTCTGATCTAGCATTTAACACTCTGAGCATAAATGCATGTGCAAACAATTTTATGAGCACATTGCAAATATTAACGTCTCTAGACCTACACCTGATTCAGATGTTTAATGTACTGCATTAACAGCATTATTCCTTTGTTGTCTGAGGGTTTTCTTCTTGTGCTGCAGCGTCTACTGTCTAATAAGGTGTATTTGGATTGTTAGGGGTTTCCCCCTTGTGACCGCTTCTTGTTACTGCAATATAACGCCATTAAACACAAATAAATCAGCAACTAATCGAGTATCAGTATATAAAAATATCTGATGATAACAAAACTGCATTCCTTAATATCCACGACTTTTTCTGCTCCATAACTGCATCTCTTATACTGATCATGTATTTTTTTTACATGTGTGTTCATCGCACAAACATGTACAAGAACTAAACATCAAGGATGCACGCGTTCATCTTCAAATTGCAGTCCATACAAAATACACACTTACATGCATATGTTCCTGAAGTGTCGAGAACAAGCGTTAAAAGCGCACAGCAAGCAAATATTTTCTGTGAATTGTTGTGTGATTTCTTGCATGTCGTTTTCACACCCTTTTATCACTTTTGCTCTTCGTGCAGTCTTAGTTTATTCATTTGAAGCGCTCGAGCTTAGCCTCACAGAAGTAGTTTAACTTTGTAGGTCAGCATTGTTGCCTGCTCAGGATCTTTGTGTCTGTTTTACACATAACTGGAGCAGTGCACCAGTGCACCAGTGCAGGCATAAACAAACAAATGGTTGTCCACTTTTGTAAATTATATTTTCTAATGTAAATTTTTTTTATCTGTTAGCTTCCCTGCTCCCTCGCTTTTTCCTGTGCAGTACAACACAACTGTTTTCTGTTTTTGTGACAGAAAAGCTGTCAGGCAGGAAGCTGAACGTTGCAGAGGTGACCCAGTCGGAAATCGGCCAGAAGCAGAAGCTTCAGACGGTGTTAGAGGCTGTCAACGACGTGCTGAGGCCTCACGGCTGGACCGTTGAGTGGAGCGTGGATTGTGAGTTTTTTTGTTGACTTCAGTGATTTGCCGCCTAAACTGGTGCTTCCTCAATGAACTATTGCACTTTGGTAAAAAATTAGGAAGAACAAATAATGGCCACACTTGAAGCAATAGAGGTTGAGCTATTTGGATTTTTGGTCCCAAGCAATGCTCAGAAATACTGGGGGCCAAATTTGACACAGTCATTCATCTGATTGACTGTCAGAGCTCCTCCTCGCATGGCAATATGTGCTAAAGGGTCATCTCACTCCATCAGAGTTTTTAGTTAGCATTATGATCAGTAGGTTTATTGCATAGAGTTGTGCTTTATTATTTTGTCAGCTGCATGTTTTTTGTGTTTCTTTTGAAAGTTTGTGCTTTTTTCAGAAGCCAGCTGCATCAGAAAATTGCTCGCATCCTTACGTGAACCTGCTCTTTGAAAGATTGTATAATCTCCACTTAATTTCCTTCTACAGCTATCCATTCAAAGAACCTGGTGGCTATTGTCTATCTTCTGGTGGCTCTCGCAATGCACTTCCAGGCCCCCATCAGGCTGCCTGAGCACGTCTCTGTGCAGGTGGTGGTGGTCAAGGTAAGGTCTCCCATCAATATCCCTACATCAGTGGGGTGGATACTGGCGTGTGTAGGTTTTGCTATGCATTTCAGATGAATTACAGACAAAATAAGAAAAGAAAACGAGAAAGAAGCAGAGATTTATTCATAAGATCACAAATAAATCATTACAATGCAATTCTTTCATCTCAGAAATTGCCTTAATAGTACCTTACATCAAGACCAATCCAAAACATCATTTAATGATGCATGCCTCTTCTGATGATAGTTACATCTTAGCTAACAGTTTCCATCTCTCGTTCGTTTTCTTTACTCTCCATGCGATTTTCATAATATTACAGCAACAAATTTAGTTGCTGTAATATTATTATTATTCTCTCATTATGTTATTCTCTCATGTAATAACTTAATTAGTAAAATGTATTGCATGTCTGTACAGAAACGAGAAGGCATCCTGCAGACTGCTCTCCTGACCAAGGAGCTGACGAGCACCACAGAGTGAGAGCTGATCCTCAATTCTTTTTTTCTTTTCAACACCATAAAATGAAGTATTAATAATATCTAATGTAGTACAAAGTAATAGCAGGCAAGAGAACTTGGCACACATAATTATATCATAGTTTTTTTTTTTGTTTGTTTGTTTTTCAGAATGATGATGGGAAGATTTGGTAAGTTTCTGAGCACGTCTCTTTAATGTTATAGAAATACTGAACTGTGACTTTGCATTTATTGTTTTGTTATTAAGTTGGTTAAAGAAATAGCTCATCATCTTGGGAAAATTTTGAACTATTTTTGTAAGATTCATCTCAGTAGAGGTTTAGCCCGGTGCTGCAAACGGGTGGAAGTAGCTAACCTGGCTCCATTCTTACCTAACGGGAAGGGTTAAAGGATCATATTGTATGTGAGTTACTGCATGTGAGTCATAAACAAGGGAACAAATGGCCACAAATGTCAGTTCAGAAATGCTTACAGCAAAAGTCTTGACCCACCTCTCATTTCTTTATATTTTGCTTCCAAGGATCCTGTAATTTTTTAAAGTGGTCTTAAGCAGCAGCTCTACAGGCTTTCTGAAGGTCTTTCAAAGCCTTTCTTTGGACATTGGCTGCTTTTTCACTCATTTTCAATGCAGTCTGTGTACCTGACTATTTTCAGAGGAAAGCAAAGATTACACAGTTTGACAGGCCTAAAATCTGCTGAAAATTGGCATATCTTGGCATGATGTGAATGTGCCTTTAAGAAAACTGAGGAAACTGGGTAAGTGGGGGACAAATCTTGTCAACATTGATGGAATTATGAATGCAGAAATGTAAATCACATTTTGATCCACCATGCAATACCATCTGGAAAGCATCTAATTGACAAGAGCTTCATTTTTCATCATGACAATAATCCCAAACACACTGCTAATGCAGTAAAAGCACACCTGGATAGAAAAACACACAATGGAACAACCATCAGTCATGGATTGGCCTCCCCAGAGCCCGGACCTCAACATTACTGAAGCAGTGTGGAATCATATTGACAGAGAACAGAGCAAAAGGCAGCCAACATCCTTCAAGAAGCCTGGAGAACTGATCCTGAAGACTTCTTAAAGAAATTACAAGAAAGCTGCCTGAGAGAGTTCAGGCTGTGCTGGAGAGTAAATGTGGTCACACCAAATATTGACTTTTAAGCTTGTCAGAATCGTAGATATTCGTTTTTGTTTTTTTTTTTTTTTTGCTTGATATACGGTATTTTCATGTATTCTTGCAGATGTTTCAATAAATTAACTATTTTCCATTTTCCCGGCAAAATATAAAGAAATGAGGGGTGAATCAAGAGTTTTGCACAGCACTGTATGTAGAAGATAAGATACAATAAGATAAACTCTAAAATTTAGGGTTAGGATTATGATTTTGGGCTGAGGGCTTAGGTTGTCACTGATGATGTTAATCACAGTAAAACAGCTCAAAAATAAATACAGCGTGGCATTAATAAGTGATTAAGATAAAAAATGGCACAAAAGAAAACTCCATTAATAGAAAAAAAATTTAATAAAACAGGCAAAAGACCTTTTGACACCACATACAAATCAGAGCTCCTGATCTAAGCCAGTCAGCTGCGGTCTGTACACACAGAAGTGGGAGATGACAGCAGTAACAATCATCCATCTTTTTTGACACGGTGATTGATTTTTTTCTTCACAACAGAGAGAGATGCTTTTGACACTTTGTTGGATCACGCACCTGACAAACTTAACGTGGTAAAAACGGTAAAAAAAAAAAAAAGATACCCTTTCTTTCCACATTAATGAATAATGTCTAGAAATTCCATGTCTTTACAGTTATGTTGTAATAATTCATAATGTTTTGCATATGTTTCCAGTCACTCATCACCTTTGTGAACAAACACCTGAACAAGTTGAACCTGGAAGTTACTGAGCTGGAATCTCAGGTAAGTGATTTCTACGGAGTCTGTAAGCTCTTATTATCAAAGGTCATAGGGCAAGATAGGAAGTTATTAATAACAGGGACTCATCTTTTTTCAAGCAGAAGAGGATTTGAATTATTCATGTACTTTACCAGGCATGCATTTCTTTATGTGTCTGCAATAGATGCATATATGGTATCTGTGTATGTGTGTGTTTCCAGTTTGCTGATGGAGTTTACCTAATTTTACTGATGGGGCTGCTGGAAGACTACTTTGTCCCACTGTACAACTTCTTCCTCACCCCAGAGAGTTTCGAGCAGAAGGTGATTTTACCTTAAAAAGTTAAAACTGGATTTTTTTTGAATGAAGGAGCCTTTTAAATGTCAATTTTGTTGCCCCTTCAGGTCCACAACGTGGCATTTGCCTTTGAGCTGATGCAGGAAGGAGGCCTGAAGAAACCCAAAGCCAGACCAGAAGGTATTTGTTACTATATTACACAATCACATGATGTAAAAATCATGATCAACAACAGCACGGTTGATGTACTACAGCAGCAGTAATTTTAAAGGTTGTCCAGTAGGTGGAAACCTTGCCTTACACTCTCAAACTGGATGGCTGCTGCTGAGCTAGTTCGGCGCTAAGTTGCACATTATAGTCATAATGATTTGTTTTGTTTATTAATTGAGTTGGACCCCCTTCTGCAGTCCTTGCAACTGTTACAGAGGAATTTCCCTTCAGTGATTATTCAAGTTGTTCTTACTCCTGTTATTAATCAGTGAACAAATTAATGAATTCTTGTTGTTTGGTCAGGCATGAAACTGCACCCAGCCTGCATAAGCTTGTGAGAGAACACAAATGCACAAATGCGCCGTATCCGCCACTTCATTAGATACACCTGTTCAACTCCTTGTTAACACACAAAGCCAGTCACATGGCAGCAACTCAATGTATTTAGGCATGTAGACATGATTAAGCTGACCTGCTGAACTTCAAACTGAGCATCAGAATGGGGAGGAAAGGTGATTTAAGTGACTTTGAACATGGCATGGTTTTTGGTGCCAGACAGGCTGGTCTTAGTATTTCAGAAACTGCTGATCTGTTGGGATTTCCCTACACAACCATCTTGGGGGTTTTATCCAGTGATTGACAATTCTCTGGACAAAAGTACCTTGTTGATGTCAGAGGTCAGAGGAGAATTCACAGATTGCTTTGAGCTAATGGGAAGGCATTAGTAACTCAAATATTCATTTATTACAACCAAGGTAGGCAGAAGAGCATCTCTGAACAGCTACAGCAGCAGAAGACCACACCACTAGCCACTCCTGTCAGCCGAGAACAGGAGGCTATAACTCACACAGGGTCACCAAAATTGGACAACAGAAGATTGGAAAAATGTTTACCCTGCTTCCAGCGTGGTAAAACGCCATGTTACAAAGCTCAGATCATCTCAAACGGGTTTCTTGAACGTGACATTGAGTTCACTGGACTCAAATGGCCTCCACAGTCACCAGTTCTCAGTCCAATAAAACACCTTTGTGATGTGGTGGAGCAGCAGATTCAGGCCCAGTACTAGCAAGGTGTACCTAATGAAGTGGCCAGTGAGTGTATGTATTCAAAGACACAAACAGAAAACCATTGATGTAGAAGTAGTATTAATTTGATTGAACAGACAAGATTCTGTAGAGGCATAAATGTCTTTATAACACACGTTATTCAAGGTTTTTCCAGGTTTTTACTCATCTGTGAGTTCATCGTAAACAATAAAAGGAGCCCTAAACAGGGAAAGGCAGATGTTAAGTTTCTCAAGGCAGGCTAGTTTAACAGGTAATTAAATACTAATAAAAAAAATACGTTGTCTGGCTGGACTCACTTGAAATAGACCTCGTTATGCTGATAAATTCAAATAATCAAATAAGCCCTTACATAGAACACCGTGGTACTTGCAGAGAGAACAGAAAGTCCTTTTGTGCCTTTGGATATCTTTCTAAGATGAATTACTTCATATGATAATAATTTACAAGTTTTTGGGAGTTATTTTAGGCACCATTTAGTTTCCAAAATTACAAATAACCTTTTGAGGCAAACGGTCTAACAGCAGTAATAGAACTGGCTCCTTTTCATGTTAAATGTGATTTTATGGTAGCAAAGGAATTTATTTTGATCTTCAGCATTCCAATTTTCCTCTTAAGATAATTCTCGAGCATGCCAAAGCTCCATATTTTCTTCCCCAAACCAGTTCAAGGAAATCAAACTCTAATAATTTTTTGCTTTTTCTTTTCTAGATGTTGTCAACCTGAACCTGAAGTCCACCCTGAGAGTCCTCTACAACCTATTCACCAACTACAAAACCTCTGCGTGAACTTTCCCAGTTTTTAACGCCCAATATT
>JAVDPK010000776.1:14098-26336 GCA_034780415.1 Cichlasoma orientale | reverse complement strand
ATAAAACCCAAGAGTCAAAATGGCCCCCTATGAGCAAGCACTTGGCAACAGTGAGAAGGAAGAACTCCCTTTTAACAGGAAGAAACCTCCAACAGAACCAGGCTCAGGGAGGACCAGCCATCTGCCGCAACTGGTTGGGGCTGAGGGGAGAGAGAGAGGACAAAAAACATGCTGTGGAAGAGAGACGGAGGTTAATAATAACTGATGAATAATGATTAAATACAGAGTGGAGTATAAACAGAGTAAAAAAAAAAAAAACAATACAGTGAAACAGGGAATCTAGTAATAATTACTTCCTAAATATTTAACGAGTACTGGGAGCAGAGTTTAGGTAGCTACTCGGCACTGTGTTGGCACATGGCATTGAAGAGCATAATAATGGATGAATTATATCCCTGAACTTAGTCACAGCACTTTCAGAAGGACTGTAATAAAATGTATTCCCCACTGCTGTGTAATCCATTAAAGTAAATGTAAATGTTATTAAGAAATGATCAGACAGGAGGGGGTTTCAGGGAATATTGTTAAGTGTTCGGTTTCTATGCTATATGTCAGAACAAGATCCGGTGTGGTTAAAGTGGTGGGTGGGCTCATTTACATTTTGAGAGAATTGCAGGATTATGCTTTTCATAATCCTGCAACAGGCTGCTTTAATGTTGAATTTCAATTTCATGCAACCTCAATTAGCCCCCATTTGTAACATAGTGTTTTGCAAATAGAGTTACCATGCAGCACACTGTGTTGTACAGAACTGGGTGGGGGGGGGGGGGGGTTACAAATAAAGGCTGAATGTAATACTTGTGTCAGTCTCCGCTGTTCCCTTTGTACTATCTGAGCATGTTTACTTCTTCAAACTGCATATTAGGATGCTTCATTATTATGTAACGCACCACAAACAGAATACAACGAGCTGTATTGGTGTGGACACTTTCTCTGATGTTAATAAAAAGAAACATTTGAAGAAGAGAGGGGAGACGCTCACAAACAAAGACCAGTTGCTATGGCAGGGCTGACGCAAAAACAGGACCATCCACACTCCCTCCGCGCGCACACACACACACACACACACACAGTTGCTGGCTATTTTAAGCTCCACAAGACTGTAATTTGAGTGCTCCATTTTTGACCATTGTAACTCAGGGTGCAAATGGGAAAAAGAGAGAAGGACAAAAGGCTCACAGGGGTGGAGTGAGAGCCTAGCGGGTGAGCACATTATAGGAACATAGCCCAAAATGACCAGCAGGCAGGTCAGGGGGGCCACTTGTTATCCCATCCACCTTTGCCCCTAAACACACTTTCATCTGTTTTCAGAGAGAAAGCTCCCGTGTAGAAACATGGATTGCCTGTCAAATCGCAGTGTAATCTCAATACTTTTTCACAGCAAGAAGGAAAGGTTTGCTTCTGTTTTGGTTCTTAAAAATAAATAAAAAAATAAATCACAATTTGTTGTCTTTCGTTTGGAATCACAGATCTTCACAGTCACACAAAACTGTTTCATTTACCTAAACACACCAAGGGACCTTAACCCCCCTGTGTGACATGAATAAACAGAAGCTTTAGTGACTCATCCATGTGTACTATACTCTAGTCATACATCATACCCGTACACTGACAGGAGAGTAAAAGCACTGGACAGATGCCACTTTGGATTCTTTGCGAGGTGAGTGGGTGGAAGTCAGATCTATTCTTGGACCTGGATGAGTTTGCTTTTCAGACATCAATTAGTCTGGGAATAGCAGCAAGTCAGAGAGAATATTACCAGGATGATTCTGAGAGGAGGCAGACACCTGTGCCTGGCTATTTGTAACAGAAGGTCCCGAGCAGCTGCCCTGCACATCTGGATAATGTCACAAAAGCTTACATGTTACTTGATCTCAGAGACTCCGTGAACCATTGGCCCTCATTTGCTTACTATCATTAATATTTATTGTCATTTAAGCTAGTAAACAAATTGTTAGAATTATTTACTTAATTTTAAAAGAGTGATTCAGAAGCTCAGGCATCAGACCACTGTAATACTAGGTTTTCTATGCTTTTTTTTGTTTTTTGATTGTTTGATTATAGTTTAAATTATGTGCTACAGGCACAGCCCACCCATGAAGTACAGACAACACAGCCTGTGGAGTGCTATGGAGGCAAAGGGAGAATGTATTTAAAACCCATGTTAATCTACTGTATCTACAGGAGGTGTAAACAGGTAACTGTTTCCTCCTTGTTTGCCTTTTGAACTTAAAAAATGAGTGCTGTGTTCAGAACTTGCTTTTGATGCCCCTAAGTGCTCTGAAAAAAATCTGCTTTTGGAGTTTCAATATGCGATAATGGCAGGATAACAACTGGGATTCACCACGCTCTGTGCAGCAAATCACGTCTAAGTACCCCGGTGGAGGCACGCAAACAATTAAAGACTTAACATTTCCTTTGTGATGCACTGAATGTCTGATCAGGCTGATGAAGCAGGAATACACCTGTAGACTAGACACACTTGAGCTGTGTTTTTCTGCATGGCACTGTTATAATTTAATTCAATATTGTTTATATAGCTCCAAATCACAACAAACAGTCGCCTCAAGGCACATTATATTGTAAGGTAAAGACCCCAATAATTACAGAGAAAACACAACAGTCAAAATGACCCCCTGTGAGCAAGCACTTGGTTACAGTGGGAAGGAAAAACTCCCTTTTAACAGGAAGAAACCTCCAGCAGAACCAGGCTCAGGGAGGGGGGGGGGGGGGCCCCCAACAGCTGCAACCGCGTGGGGCTGAGGGGAGAGAGACACGACAAAAAACACGCTGTGGAAGAGAGCCAAAGATTAATAATAACTGATGACTAATGATTAAATGTGAAGTGGTGTATAAGCAGAGTAAAAAATGTTTACATCAATACAATGAATCAGGGAATCTAGTAATAATTACTTCCTAAATATTTAATATCACCCAACACCGCTAAAAGTTGTAAATTGTGCACTTTATTTTTCATTTCATCATTAAATAATTTTAGCTGTAGACTCCTTTACAGTACCTCAATTTTATCACTTACTGCAACAGGTATATCATATTATTTGGTTGCCTGTAATTTCTTTTCTGAAGGAACGCCATTAATTTTGGTCTCGCTCTCTTTAGACTCCCAGGTTCAGATTGTAATATCGTTAATGACAAGGAATTTAACCAGGAGAAAGTTTTGCATCTCCGTTTCTTGCAACCGAGCTCATTATTTGCGCTACATGTTAGATAGATAATTGGATATGTTGAAATATTTTGGCACAGAGTCAGAGTGAGCCTCTGTTTTTGACGTGATTCATTCAGTTTTCAAAGTCTTGTATGCTCCACTACATAATTGGCTTGTTGACAGCACAGTCAATATGAACACATAACGCTGTGACAGTGTGGACATCGAGCACTGTTGAGTGGGTTATGAAGGCTAAGAGAATACCAGATGAAATGAAACTATAACCCTCTGAATGCAGCTGCACAGCACAGAGTAGTCATAAAACATTCATGTTCAGAAACAGCAGTGAAGTTGTGTGGACAAAAAAAATGTAGGCAGTTTTATTGTTTTATGTTTTTAGAACATTCAACTAAACTTAAATAAACTTAAATACATTTGAAACTTTATTTCAACTGGTGTACGCAGAGATGCGGCATTCAGATGTTCGATGCTTTTGCAATCTTCTACTATTCAGTTTTGATGAGCCCATGCAAATTGTAGTTTCTTGTTCTTAGCTGGCAGGAGTGGCACCTGATGTGGTCTTCTGCTGCTTTAGCCCATCTGCTTCAAGGTTTAACATGTTGTGCATTCAGAGATGCTCTCCTGCACACCTTGGTTGTAGTGAGTGGTTATTTTAGTTGCTGTTGCCTTCCAATCAGCTCAAAGCAGTCTGGCCTCCTCTGACCATTGCCATCAACAAGGCATTTTCAGCTAGAGAACTGGATATTTCTATCAACCACAACACACCCAAAATCACTTAAATCACCTTCCCCATTCTGATGCTCAGTTTGAACTTGAGCAGGTCATCTTGACCATGTCTAGATGGCCTGCTGATGTACGTCTAGACCCGTGATTGGCTGATTAGATGTGAGCAGAGCAAGCAGCTGAACAGTTGCCAAGCCAAGCCAGCGTTATTTATAAAGCACTTTAAAAACAGCAACCACTGTCCAAGTGCTGAACATGGAAACAAAAGCACACCAGAACAAGAGAATATCCAATAAACTGAATCAAAATTACAACACAAAATAAAACCATCAATAAACTACAAGATACAATTAAACATGGGTGAAACAGTAAAATAAATAAATAAAACAAAATAAATAAGTAAAATAAACATCTCAAAACTGGGTCAAAAGCCATGCAGAAGAGGTGGGTCTTAAGAGTGGATATAAAAATGGCCAGTGAAGAAGCCTGTCTAATGTGTAACGGCAATAAATTCCACAATTTGGGAGCTGCCACTGTCCCCCCTGAGCCTCTGCTGTGTCCCCGGCACATCCAGGAGCAGTTGGTCAGCTGATCTGAGCAACCAGGAAGGTAAGTGCAAGTGCTGCACCTCAGAGAAGTAGGACGGGGCAAGGCTATTTAAGGACTTAAAAACACATAAAATAATTTTAAATGAATTCTAAAGTGTACAGGCAGCCACAGTGCAGCGAGGATAAAACAGGAGTAATGTGCTTTCTCTTCTGTGTTTCAGTTAAAAGCCGTGTGGCAGCATTTTGAATCAGCTGAAGATGAGACAGGGAAGACTGGCTAACACCAATGTACAAAGAATTACACTAATCTAAAGGCATGGATCATTGCTTTAGAGGTGATCTTTTGACAGAATGTTTTTTTTGTTATCTTTGCCGGCTGTCTCAGCTGAAAGAAGCCAGATTTTACCACTGGACTGATCTGACCATCCAACTTAAAACTCCCACCCAAGCTCCAAGCTCGTGACAGTAGGCTTTACATACTGTGCTAATAGGACCATATCCACAGGAGGAGACCTAGTTATACCAGGGCCAAAAACAATCACCTCTGTCTTCTTTTCATTAAAATTCAGGATGTTTAGAGCCATCCAAGCTTTTAGTTCCTCAAGACACTCACAGTCTATATGGAGTTGACTTGAGTATCATCTGCATAACAATGGAAAGTGAATCCTAACACAAAATGTTCTCTGAGCCAAGTATGATCTAAACCACTTCAGAGCAGTGCCATAAATACCTACACAATGCTCCAAATAAGATATTAAAACACTATGATCCACTGTGTCAAAGGCAGCGGTTAAATCGAGAGCTAGAATCACACAGTATCCTGAATCTGTAGCCAGAAGGGTAACATTAAAAACCTTCAGCAGTGCAGATTCTGTGCTATGAAGAGGCTTGAAACCAGACTGAAAAACATCATGGACATCATTTTTATTCAAAAAGATTTTCAATTGTCTGTAAACAATTTTCTCCAAACAATTTAAACAATTTAAAAAGAAAGGGGAGCTTAGAAATAGGCCTAAAGTTAGATAACAGTGTGATCCAAGCCAGTTTTCTTTTCTTTTTTTTGATCAGTGGTTGAATTTTTGCATGCTTAAAAAATTTTGGAACTACACCTGAGGACAGGTTGCTGTTAATAAGAGCAAGAACAAATGCCCCTAAAACAGAAATAACCTCTTTAAAGAATCGTTGTACCTAATAAAATGGCTGCTTAGTGTATTTTGGCTATATACCGCAAAAATCTTAACATTACATTTTGAGATGACCAAAACTGTTCCCTTCCCCTATGCGTTTTCATCACTATGGCTCTGCTTTAATTGAAATTAGCAGCTTATCAACATCTAACAGACAACATGGCTCCGTTTTCAGTGGACACCCACTAATTACTATGATCCCAGTGCTCCCATCCTTTCTGAATGTAGCTCGTGTGATATGCATATTAATTTCTCTTTTATTATCAAGATTAATTAGAAAAAGAATATAACATCTAGGATAGGTGCTTAGAAAAGGTGTTATTTACTGAAAATTAATAGCACTGCCTAATTAAGTCACATCACTCTCCTGACAGAGTCTTAGTCACTTTCTGAATCGAGAGTCTACTTGTGACAAGGGACCTCAGTTTCATTACAATATTTTATCTAAACTAAATGAGTTAATAAGGGTTTGAGTCAAAGATGAGTCTTTGCATGGGACTGCAAATCATCCTTAATTTGCACATGGCTGCCACTGAGACAGAGGAAGGGAAGGAGGGAAAGAGAAAAAGGAAAGTTTTTGTAGGAGTTCAAAAGCAACAGTAAATATGAACCATCTGTGCAAGCCCCAATTTCTTGGTTGTAAAAAAAACATTTTTTTTTGTATATTTTTTTTGTCTCTAATAACTGGGCAGAGTGCCTTGTGGCTTTTTTCAGGCACAGATTTCACAGAGTTCACTGGCGAACAAACAGTGAAACAATTAGTCATCGGTAAAATATACAATGTAAAACAGTTATGCTGCTACCCCAGGGGTCACATTTAGTTTAAAGCTGTTTGACATTCCTGGTAGTAAAAATCTGCCCGCAGTTCTGCGTCTTCAAACACTGGTGGCAGTTGATAGAATAACCAGAAGAAAACTACCCTTCGCAAGTTTCTTTCCACTGCTTCTTTTATTCCTCAGACTTGTAAAAAAAACTGTTCTGTGTCTTATTTCTCTCTGTCAGAAACACTGAGCATGTTTCCATGGCGACCACACTGCCGTTAGCCAGCTGCCCAAAGTGAGATAACGCAACAGGCAAAGTTGAGAGGGAGTCCTATAAATTGTGATCCCATAGGTAGATTAGGTAAAGCCGTTGTGTTTGCAGTGATGAAGGCGTGTGTTTACCTCGCTGGAGCTTCCTTCCACACCACTGGCTCATCACCGCCTCATGTCAGCTGGTTTTTTCTGCTTCACAGGGAAAGCTCTCTTTATATTTTTGGTACGTCAGTCATGTTTAATACAGCTGTATTTCATTTATTTATGTGACATACATCCCTTCATCATTTCCACATTTAAGCTTTAAATGCACTAATCAGTATAACCGTTTCAGAAGTTTCCAATGTATTTAACGCCCTTCCTGACTGTATTATGCCTCCATATGCCCTATGGCATGAATGCATCAGTTAGGCCACCATCTGGCAGCTTGTGCACTATTTGTCCTGTTGTGCTCTGCAAGCGCTCTCATTGAAATGGCAGCAGTGGTAATGTAGAAGCAGCTTGTCTGACACATGCAAGCTTTATTTACATGGCTGTCCTTAAAGGAAAAAAGCCACCTGGCGGGAAACCTATAATTTTGCATTAAGGAATGGGGTATTCAGGACAATTTATTTTATTTAGGTAGTGCACGTATATCCATACAGAATCTCAGTAAAGATCATAGCTAATGAAAGTATCCACGCAGAGAAACTGATGAGACGAATACCATGTAACTGTTCAAAAAGGCCAATAAGACTGAAAAATGTGCATCCTTCCATTCGTGCAGTGTCTAATAAGTTACCATGACAACCAGAGAGCGCAGAGGATTGCCCTCATTGAGCCTGAGCTCCCTTTTGCGGGAAAGGTTTCCCCGTATCTCCCGTGGCCTGCAGTAATCACCTCTTAATAATCCTGAATATGGTCTTAAGGGCGATCAGTTTAAGAATATCCACGCACTGACTCCTGAGCATTCACTCCCGCACTTGATGAGCTCCTGCAACATCAGAACTGTCAGTTCTTTGATGCAATTGCTTTTCTCTATTGGGGCTTTCAGTCCTTGCCATTTTCTATGTGAACAGTAGTCTGTTTTATCTTATCTTTGCATTCTCGAACACCTTTCTTTTGGAGCGTTTGTCTGTGTTGTATAGGAAACCTGTTGTGAAACCATTTACCTAACACTGAAAAATTGATGGAACATAAAAGGATAAAGAAAAAAGAAAGATTTTCATTACTTTCTTCAGCAGTGGTGATGAAATGCTCACTGAGCCCCTTATAGCATTACCGTAATCAACACTCTTGCACCTGTTGAAGAGGATTAGCATTTGAGCCCACTTTTGCATCTTTAATCCCCCCTTAATATGCACTTCATGTAATAATGAACTGCTTGACTTCTCTGATAGCGCCGCTTGAATCTGATTCAAAGCCACCCCATGGCTTGTAGCGCTCCTTTTCTGCCTCAGCAACTAAACTTTCTTCCGCTATTTTGTACATGCCCACCTCACCGCCACCACCACCCCTCCTCCATCTCCTCTCTGTCTTTCACTGCCTGCCAAGGGAGCACACATGTCGAAATAGCTACTCATCTACTGGCTGATCTGAGTAGGCTCCAACTGACAACTGAAGGGGCACAGTTCATCATTTGCTGTGTGCATGCGCTACAGCAAAAAGCAAACAAATGAAGTGGGTCATGGTACCTCCTCGTAAGTTTCTAAGGCTCTTGTATTACAAATTGCAGGATCCTCTGATAAGATTTTATTTTTACTTGTTTGAGAATTGCTATTTATGGGATAATGGCTTTGTTTACAGCAACTTAGCTTTTTTTTTTTCATTATTAATTAGTCTCCCAATTATTTCTGGATTGAGTCTGTCAATAATACGTAAAATCCTGCACAGTTTCCATGAATTCCATTTTCAAATGTCACTGTTTTTCTGTCCAATTAAAGGTCCAAAACCCAAATCTATTTTGTAATTATGGAAGGCTAGGATAATCAGAAAATATTTACATTTAGATGAACTTCTGGCATGGTTTGCTGATATCGTTTCAGCACTTTAGTTAATTACTTGTTATTTGGGATGTAAACATGTAATGGCAACAAATACTTATCCACTCAAGTGCACTTTGTCATTCTATTTTAATAACTGACGCACCAAACAGATCAGCAACTGAATATTGCATCCTCTTTTTTTTCAGAAGCATGACGTTCACAGACTTATTCTCTTGTTTATCGAGACGTAGCCTATTGAAGGGTACCTGAAAAAGCTGACAGATGTTTCTCTCTCATCTTCAGTGAATCCCCAGACCATTTGATCTGCCTTTGTTATGGTATTCTTTGTTTAATCATGAACCACCGATTAAAATTTTACTCATCTTGCATAACCTGCATCACAATATTGTGGCCCTCCAAAAACACACAGAGACAAAAGTACGGAAGCTGACATTTCAGTATTGATTCGTAGCTTCAGCGAGGAATTGAACTGTGTTGATTGTGTCCGCGAGAGAGCGAGGAAATTCATCAAGGTGAGCTCGTGATAAATGAGAATGACAAATATTGTGACATAAATGCTAAAGGTCATTGAGTGACATTGGGCACATAGTGTACCGCTCTAACGAGGAGAGTGAGCCATGTCATTATCTCCTCTTCCAGCTCAAAGGAGGGACCAGCAGGGTAACGGCCAGCTAAATGTCACATCTGCCCTGCCAGTGCATGCCGATGGAGCACGCTGACAGCCCTGCGGTGCCACAGGCTGCCACTGCTTTGCCAGTCCATTATAAAGTACCCATCTCAGGACTGGCACACAATAGCTACTGTCATATTGTCACCTGAGTGCCTCGCCTCTAGCAGACAATGGGCGCGCCGCTGCTGCTCGGATGGGAGTGTGTGTCCTTGCATGTTTGGAAAGATAACGGAGAGTAGCCTGGACCTTTTCTCAGCCCGCCACGGTCCTCCTTCACCTCACTCCTCACTGAGCTTTCCTGCTCATTGTGGCTTTCTTTTAAAATGCCAAAAAAAAAAAAAAAAAACTCTCTTTGTTCAGAGAAAGATTCACTTGGTTATTTCTTGGACTGCAAGGAGAGCTATTATAAGAGAATATGGAAGAGCGGAAAAACCTGCAAGCTGAAACCTTATTCTGTATGACAGATGTCAAGCTGTTTGTGTCAGTTGAAAAGTACACTGTTGTGCCGGTTGTGAGACACTTCAGTCATTTCTTTCACTTTACAGCAGATTGATGGGAGTATGCAGCTGGTGTCTAAGCTTTCATTGTATGATAAATGTGTTTTCATACATGTTTGGGTATATATAACTTGTACAATTCAACACATCCATTTTTTTTCCTCCAAATTACTGGAGGAAGACATGGGGGTAAAAGAAGAAGGGGGGGGGGGAAATGTGACAGTTATTGAGGGATTATGCATCATCATTGACATTTGCAGAACATTTTTATCGAGCTGTATTCATTATCTGGTGAATTACTCCCTTTTTAGCACCTAATCAGCCCGCCGCGGATTAGCTTCAGCTCATGTAAAATTTATTTCATGCTTCGGCTTCTATGGAAGCAGGGCATGAAAAACCACTCAGACCAGTGAATGTGCCACAGGCAATGTAAATAAATGACGCTTGGGATAGTTTGAATATTACACTGAGTATCATTAAGCATATTAAGCAATTATTCAGAAATTATTAAAAACATCATCGATGCACTGCACTACATTTACAAAAAGATAAATGGTAAAAGCATTTCCTAGGATGCATTCCTTCACTCTCTTTTCCGTTCTTTCTTTTTCATGTTACACATACAAGTTGCACTGTGACTGACCTTTAACTAGTGAGAGAATTGAGTTATCCGCTAGGCATATTTCTATGGAGAACAGCACATCATTAATATGTTAATACTTGCCAATGCTTCCCTGCTTCGCATTTAAGAAAGGAATAGCTTGACCTTTGCTGACATTCTGCCAACAATGTCAAGCTGGCCTCATTTATGAAAGTTGCTTAACTTCAATTGCCCCCTGCTCCAATGAGCACCAAAAGCACAGGGTAATACACTGACGAGTAACCCACTGGTATGAAAAATGTCAGTGTGACCAGTAATGTTGCTATGATGTACAGCTGTGCATAAAAAAATTATAAAAAATAATTTGGTATTCACATAATTATGCTTAAAGGTAAAATTGTTACATGGTTCCAAACTCCTAACCTTTTATCAGTGTCACAGCATGCATAATAAAGACCCATCATGGCCGTGCATTGATAATCCATACAATTGCTACACTGAGCTTTGCAGACCAGCTTCTAGATGTTGTAGCTGTGTGAATGGGCAACACACAGCTGGCTTTTTGGAAGGCTGTATATAAGTATATAAGTTGGTGTTTATATCCTCTGGTTGTGGGTTTTTGGTTAAATTCCCACAATCCTTAATGCACAGTTTCACCCTGCAATAATTTACAGAAATATACTGTGCACAGTCAGTGCACAGTCAGTCATGTATAAAGATTCTGTAATTATAGTCTTATTCCTGCTGGGTGTTGGACTCTGGCGGGGCTGCACAAATTGTGTTCATAATTTTTATGGACAGAATTTCTAGATGCAGCCAATGAGTGGAGGGTATTGGGTTTACTGGTCTAAGGACCTCATCTATGCTTTTTGTAGATGACGTAGTTCTGTTGGTTTCACTGGCCCATGACATCCAGCTTGCATTGGAGTGGTTATGCGTGGTTTAGATGGATGGATGGGTTTCTATAGTATTTTATCAAATCCAAACTGAATATTGATTCTTTTTATTACTACATTTGTATTTCTTAAAATGTCCTTCACAGACCATACACTTGATATTTTACAGGGATCATTTTTTTCAATACAAAGCAGCTCTACCAAAAGCTGCAGGCATTGTGTTCCTTGGATGTGGTTAGGCACGGATGACAATAATCCTTTTCTCATACAGATTGCTAGTTCAAAATCTCTGCAGACTCAAATATATTGACAGGAATTCTCCAATTTTATATATAGTTTAAGAGGATGTATATGTGAGCATGCAAACGTAATGTGTGCACAAACTTGGTACACAGTGATCTCATGTAGTCCTAAGTTGGATCGATATGAAATCAACATTTATCCTTTAAGCAGACTGTAGTGTAAGCTGTCTTCTGATTGGTTGCATCATTATCATTGTCAGTGATGTTACCATATTAACACACTGGATACAGAAGAGAACAGTTTGATAAACACTAGCCGTGCTCCTGGAACACCAAATAGGATTCATTGATCCATGTTAAAAGTAAATTACCTTTGATTTTCTTTTCCTCCTGCGCCTTTAGGTTCATGATGCCCATGAGGTTTCTCTCGTGTACAGCAGGGACGGTGACAGTGACCCTTGGACGACAGTGATTTATTATCTATTCTCTGGGACTTCAGAGAGATATAGGCTGAATCTACAGTGGTAACAGTGTTCGATATATACTGGGATACAGGGGTGTAGCAGCAAATTCTGGGCCCCATACACTCTCAATGTCAGTGGGCCCCTATCCATCCCAGTACATGATGCACGTGAACAAAAAAGGAAAAAAAGGGGGTATTTAATTAA
>JAVDPK010000776.1:0-13998 GCA_034780415.1 Cichlasoma orientale | reverse complement strand
AAAAAAAAAAATCAAGATTTTCATGGGCCCCTCTCCCTGCTCGGGCCCTGGGTACTCAGGTCCACTTTTCCCCCCACTACCACGCCCCTGCTGGGATATGGTATCAGTGTGGTAGGAATAAACCTTATTCCTTTATTTATTCATCCTGAAACTGTGTTGGTGTAAGCTTTTTTAAGCTTTTTTTTTGTTTAGGAAGAGAAGTGACACTTATTATTGTGTAACCAGTCAGTAGTGAAGGATGTGTCTATCTGCCTGCCATATTTTTTCCCACTGATTAAAGAAATATGTCAGGTTTAAGATTTCTTATTTTGGTGAATTGACTTACCTCTGCATCTACAGACAGACGATAAAATAATGGTGATCCACTGGGCCCAACATCAGGGAGTTTGTTGTTACCTGAAGAACTGGTAGAACTATAAAAAAAAAGCATAAAACAAAAAGTGCAAACAGAGCCAGACAAATGTTACAAATTCATGCCTTTTTACCTTAGCTTTTCACTTCATATCCATCCAATTTCATTAACTAATCGTGCAGGTTTACTAGGATTCATTTGGTTTTCCCGCTGGTATAGACTACGTTACTTTCTCTTCATGTTAAGAGATGAAAGAAAAAAAAAAACAGAGGAACAGACCACAGTTTCAGCAGCAGCACTGAAGTGTGTCTGCATGGAAAAAAAGCAGTGAGAACTGCACCTACACAGTTTCACTGTTCCATCTGTGCCATGCAGTGTGTGTTTTAGCAGTTGGATAGTAATACGTTAGGCATGTGCCATGTTAGATGTAATACAATCTAGTAGCTATGGAGACAGTTCTCCAAAGATCTGATTATTTCACCATTTCTCTTAAGTTATGAGCTGAGAATTTAACCTAGTAAATAATCCATAATTTCCCTTCAAAGACCATGAAACAATCACACAGTTTCCATAATCACACCCTATTTACTACACGGTGCACTAAATTTCCTGACTGACCTTTTATATGCAGGTACAAAATCTGTCAATACCAATATGAGAGCAGCCATGAAATCTGCACTAGAATAAAACTGCATTTTTTATTTTTGGATACTATAGGTGCAAAATGTACTTTCTTTATAACCAGAGCTGGTATTTTTCATAAAATTCTGATTGTGAGTGTGACGATTATGATGGCTGAACAATTAGGTGTCTATTACATAGTATAGAGCAGTGAATGACTGCACAAAAAACCAGTACTGGAGTTCCAGACAGGGTTAAGATAACCTTTTATGTGAAGAAATTGTGCCTTAAAAGCTTATGTGCGTTTGCACAGTACCAGCAGGACCGCCTTTTTGCTTGCAAAGTGCCGTTCAGATCTTAATCACTTCACTCAAATTTCTTTGGTGCAGGTGCACAGCTGAATAGCAGTTAACAATGGCTGACAGTGTTAAATTACCAAGTCTAAAACTCAAGTTTGAGCTTTGTGATTTAGACATCAGCAGCGCAGAAGACCTGCCTTCCTGGAAAGAGTCGATATCTCTTAAAGATCTCAGTGACTCAAAGGTCAACCTTAACACGCTTTTATTGCAGAAGGAGAGCTGTGAGTCATTTTCACGGAGTTTAATTCAGTTGACAGTATTCAGGTGGCTACTGCAATGTAGAGGATTTTTTTTTTTTTTTGTTGAATTTTACCATTACTTGATAAAAGCAGAGACGTGTATGAACCAGAAACCTTTAAAGACAGTTTTACCTTGCTATCCCTGTCTTTGTTTTCAAGGCTTCTCAGTGAACCCGTTAAGAGGCAACAGATCTTAAACGCACTCCCATTTCTGAGAACAGAAATATTATTGAAATGCCAGTTTTATAAGCGAGTTCATTAGAGTGTCTGCATAACAGTGGACTGAGGCGCCTTTTAGCCGTGGCATGAAATGAATGGTAGTTCAGCCCACTGAGCGTTTGTTTGTGTCAGAGCACATAGTTACAGACATTTGTGTTTAGATAGACCAATAAACGGAGATAGCACTGCTGTGCCAAACTAATAGATGGTGTCAGAGTTTGGTGAGGTGGCTGGCAAGTGGAACTCAGTCTCTTCTCACTTTTAATGATCTCCCTTGTGTACTTTGGCAGATGCGGAGTTTGAGCACCGTTCCAACAACTGAGGCGATTTCATTCCACCACACGCTTTAATGTGCACATCGGTGTTAAGTTTAGACCAAGCATACGCAGAGATGATACAAATTTTCAGCCTTTTAAATTTAACTTTGACTTGGAGGTGCATTATGTAACACATGACCTCTTCTGGGAACTAATGGCACCTGCATCAACACCACGAGTTTCCAGCAGAGCCTCTCCCAGTCTCTGAGGGAGCAGCCTGTAATTAACATTAAAAAAAAAGTCACGTAAGATTTTCACAAGAGAAACAAGTAAAGCTCCCCTACGGAAACATTTAGATCTGATTCATGTAATTCTGATCAATATCACTGATTAATTTCTCTTATCAGCTTCTGACTCTGACTGTGAAATAATATTTAGCCTGCTCATATTTAACTGTGCTGCTAGAAGTACAACAGGAGCCCTTCTGACAGCCAGATTCAGTTTGCCTTGCTGGGAGTCCTGGCTGACAAAACAATTAATGTTGCTATGCCTTAGAGATGCACAGCTGCCCTGCTGCCAACCTCTCATCCTGACATGACACTGTTGGAGCATGAAAAGACATGCCGCAGATCCTCAGGTTTAGCTCTGTCATTTATACAGCACATTCATTATTCAACAAACATCACACTGAAAAACAGCCATTTAAAAGCATATTGTATATGGTAAAGTAAATATAAGAGCTGTGATAGCAGGATGATGCGTGCATGTTTTTAGGGAAGGGGATCCTTCAGTGAATCAAAATATGATGGAAATATAGTCACATCAATGACATTTCTTTCTCACTATTACATTGCATTGCATTCTGCAATATAGTATGCTTGGCCACCAACTCAATGCAGCGACTAAGACAATGTATTGTTTGTCAGACTTGAATTTATGCATGTTTTTATAATAACTATGGTCAATATTTGAGTTTTGACAAAGATTAACTTTATTTTACAGTCTTGATAACATGTATTTAATTAAAACAGGTTAAAACAGGTAACAGACGTTACCTAAAGTCTGTAAAATAAGTTCATCTTTGTGTGTTTCAGCACTGACATCAGTAAAATGTCATCTTTAATAACAGAAATGCAGCAACAGCCGTGAACATAAAATCCAGGCTGTAATTTATTCTTTAATATTCTGTCTTACATGGCTTCCAGCAAAAGATGCTATTGTGAAAATATTACATTCTGTCCAAAACGTAAATGGCAATTACCGAAATACAATGACAGATTAGTTGACAGTAATGCAGATTTTTTTTTTTTAAGCTAATAAAAATGTACATTTAGAATAATTACAATAAATGTTTCGGTGAAAATGTTTACTCTAAAGCAGAGCAAGCATCAGTCAGTTAAAACCATCTTTGACATTGCCCGAAGAGAAACACTGTCAGGCTAATTATTGGGGCACTAATTTGCATTTTTAAATCCACTTACAAAAATTAATCTTTTGCTTCACAGAGCAAATCATTGTCGTTAAGGGAGCCTGGAACTTAAATCATCCCCAGTGATCTAAGACTATCTGTTAAAACTGACCAGTTTGAACTTAAATGTACATTTGTCAAAGACTAAAAACTCAGAGGCCATTAACTCTCCGCTTTCGGAGTGCTGCCGGCGCTGTCCGCGTGTTGTTCTTAGAAAACTCTGGCCGTTCAGTTAATTTCCCAAATGGTTTTATCAGCAGCCATAGAGCGAAGCTCTCTGATGACAGAGGCTGCCATTTTAAATGGCATTTGTTGTTCTCTTCAGTACCTATTTAAGTTGTCAGCTCAAAAGCCTCTTTTGAAATCACTAAGGGGGAAGCTGATGGAGAGATAGAAACTGAAGAAGTAAAAATGAGCTTCAAAACTGCCTTTTGTACTATACAGAAGATTTATGTCCTTAGAATTTCAAAAAGAAAAGTGGGAATGGTGGCCTCCGCATCTCATTCTATGTTTAAGTGTTATTTTATAACTTATGAATCATTTATGAGTAATACTGAGTAATAACTCTCTCGAAAGTGATCTTCTGACATTTATATATACCTTCCACAAGACATACTATTTCATAGCTCCTGTCATACTGAAGAGAAGCTTCTCACAAAAATTTAAGGTTGTGAAAGGGCCTTTTCTTAAACCTAACCAATTAGTGTAGGCGCCTAAACCAAACAGTGACTGATGATAAAAATATTGTAAATCATTTTTATGCAATAATAATAAGTGAGCCAAGTCTAAAAATAATGACCACAGTAAGTCCCGTGTCTGTTGATCGGGGCCTCCACCAATCCCACCTCCTCTGAGCTAGCCAAAGCACTTTTAACTAACTCCTAAACTATACTGTAGTGTGGTTTTATGAAATAAATTTGTATATTTATGGCCATTTATGTCTTCAATAGCATTAGAATTTGTGTGAAATTGGGGGACCTTTCCCTTACAGTATTTAATCTAAGAAAAATATAAAACTAAACACCTTTGATGAGCTCTCTAATTTACAATGGGAAATCTTAAACATGAACTAAAGTGATAAACAGATTTCCAGTCCTTGTGTGTGTCAGCTGCCACTCCACGCTTTGATACCACTGTTTCTTTCTAACCGTCAGAGGGGATTAGTCAGTCCGTCAAACGCCTTTGATCAACAAACAGGCTTGAAAGGGACAAGACACTCCACTTCCCACCAGCTAATTATCTTGAGTGAGCTACCAGGACAATGACAAAGCCAGTGCTGAAGCCGTCAGGTCGCTACTACATGCTTAGCATTTGCTGCCACAGATAAAATACCATCACAAGGTCGTAGCTTGGAGTCACTCCATTGTGCTTGGTTGCAAACACTGACCTGTTCGTTTGAAGGTTCCACCTGACATTTTGGTCTAAAATGTGTCAGATTTATATCTCATAATACATAGACAAGTGCGGACGTTCAGCTAGTTTAACTTAAATAAAGAGCAAAAGTCTTTTAGACACATTTCTATTACTTGACACAATATTTATACTTACCCAGTTTAAAATTCAGCAAATTTAACGCAGCAAAAAAAGGGTTCTAATTTGCTAAATATCTGTCTTTAACCTTATAATATGTTTTATCTTCAAATTAGTTTCAGTAGTAGTAACCGTAGTAGTAATCTTAATTATTTTATGTCTTTGAACATATATTTTAACTCTTTTCTTTAAACATATATTTTAACTCTTGTCTTTGAACATTTTAACCATGTAATTTTTTGTAACAGTGTTTTACTTGGCCAGAACTCCCTTGAAAAAGAGATTTTTAATCTCAATGGGACCTTCCTGGTTAAATAAAGTTATAAAAAAAAAAACGCTTTGCGGTCACCTTCCTAAATCTCATAAGTATCTTACCATGAAATTTCGAGAGTAGCTGAAAGAACATTATTACTAACGGGCACCAGGAGACTTCCTATTAAGCTGCTTTGGGAGTTTTCAGAAAATAAAAATAGAGACTTTTGTAAGTTTAATGTGTTGTGCAAAGATTTAGGAAGTTCATCTGATTTCACCCTTGAAGGAAAAAGAAAAGTGAGAAAATTTACAGAACATGAAACTTACTGATCCTGCTCATAGCTTTTATCTTAGATGTGTCCACGTACATTTATGTCTGTAAAGATAAAAACAAAACACACATGTTTATTGAGTAAAAAACAACAATGAATAAAGACATGCCTTTATTAATACCACACTCGATCCTAATCAAAGTGAGGGTAAACCTAGCTCAGAGAAACTGTGCTGATCTGTCAGCTGTCTGCTTAATGTGCAGTCGTAACCATGAACATATCCTCCAGCTCTTATTGCTGGGAGACAAGAGGATCGAGGGTGACCTTTAGCCTCGGTGTCTATGGCATCGTTACAGCAGTCGGTGTCCAGCCCACAGGCGTGGATATGGCTGTGTGCATGCTTCTGTATTATTATGAGTGTGCATGCATTTCCATGAAAGAACCTCCCCGTCTGAGCAAGGACACGTCCTTTCCATCATCATCCATCAAAGCTGAGAGCATCATGTGTAGAGGAAGCAATAATGAAAGCTGATTTCATTACGAAACCCTGTAATTCAGTGGTTGAAATCATTACAAATTTTACTGATGTAAAATTATTGAGCTTTTTTAAAAACACAACATGGAGCCCGCACGCTAACTGCTCTGTAAGCTTGTACTTGGGTACAGCAACGCTTTGAGTTATGTAGTAATAGTAAACGACCATGCTCAGAGAGATGGCATTAACTTGCTGATGTTTAGCAACTTTAATATATATTTTATTACTTTCTTTTTTTTTTACCTAACGATGGTTCTAAGCTAATCCTGTTTTATATTCTGTACATCTCCTCTTAGCTGCTAAATGGCTTTCACCTGCTGGACATGGAGACTTCTGAGGGTGCACGCTGGCAGCAGATCCTTTAAGTCCTGTAGATTGCTGGGTAGAGCCTCTGCGAATGGAGCCGGCTCTGAAGGATCCCACAGCTGTTCTTTAAGATTGGAATCTGGGGATTTTTGGAGGCTGGTTCAGTGCCTTGGGGTTTTGTAGTTTTCTTTAAGGTGCTATTGAGCAGTTTCTGAGGTGTGGCGCGTTGTCCTGCAGGGAAAGGCTGCTGCCATTTGGGAGCAACTTTGCCACTTGGGAAATATGTGGCATACAACAAGGTTTAGATGTGTGGAAATTGAGATCAATATAAATGCCAGGACCCAAGATTATATATATATAAACTCTGAAAAGTTTGTGACATACATACAGCAAAATGTCAGATTTTATTTTTTAACAATCTTCCATAATCATACAGGTCTCCAAGGATCTCAGTCCAATCACAAGGTATGTGAACAATGAAATCCGATGAAATTCAGATTTTCTTTTTTTTTTTTGGGCAAACAAAATAAGGAAACAGCCACAGGTGCTCTCATTTTAAAATCAATATCCAAGCAGGGGGAGAAAAAAGAGGTAGATGAGAAACTGATGTGGAAAACAGTTCGCCTCCCCTTTTCATCACAGAAGATTATTGGTTTGCTTTTCGTGCATCTCTGAAAGGATTGCCCTTTGAAGTAATCACTATGTAAGTAAATCCCATTTTCCATGATTTGATTGGCTTGAGATTCTCTGCAGATTTAGGAAGCGATGAGGAGCAAAAATAAAATGATTGGCAGCAGTGGAGAGGGGCCAGTAGGCAAGTGTGCGATTTGTCGTATCAGTAAACTACCTGCAGCATGTGAGACCTGTCCGTTCTGATTGAGAGCAGCGTGCTCACAGCAGATACCTGCACAATGCCTGCAGTCTTCTGGTTTTGAATGGAACTGTGCTATTGACTGTATTTTGGTCGGAGTTCAAATAGCGACACTTTAGAGGAGTTTCTGTCTGAATTTTAGTCATACCAGCACAAGCAGAAATCTATTACATATTTTGCCAGTTTTAGTCATTAATAGAAGCTTGATCGACATACAGCATGGAGTCATTTGTATAATTTTTTTTTATTTTAGGACGAGCATGAGCCTGAGAACCTGAAATTCTAAATGTATTAAAAGCATTAATAATTTATTTGGTTCTGGTCATGACATTTGAGAGCCTGTTGTTGGCAGGCAGTACATAAAACGGTGTGAAAGAGTGTCCCCGTCATATCCCATCTTCCTCAAATACATCTGCTGGAAAAACAAATGCCATAACCCAGGGTAAGTTGGGGTGTTTGTTAAACTGCCAGCAACAACAGCGTGCAACTTTTAGGTGCTGCTATCCTGACAATGACATTTAAAAGCTAAATTTAGCAACTGGCTGTATAGCTGGATTATCCTGTAGGGGGCCCCATGGCAAAATTGAATTGCTGGACCCCTATCAACCTTCCTCTTAGTCTCTGTGTATAATGTGCAATGGAGCTCAACAGCGAGGTTCCAGAAGTAAAAAATCACAATCATATTCTCCATAGGGATTCTGATTACAAGCCATTATGTTGCAACCACCCAACTTAGACTTACTGCAAAATATGACATTGCGAAACGATGGTATGAGCTTCTGTAGAAACCACGAGTCTGTATGATATCAACCTCGTATCAACAAAAACGCATTTTATTGGCGATGCAGAAGAAAAGAACTACTCAACCCACAATCCTAAATTGAACCAGCGATGTCTCTGATTGGTGGAGGCTGCTGTTACCATGGAAATGTTTAAACCCTCGGATGTCAGGATGCCTGAGTTGTGACTGCAGTCAGGAATGAAGCCAAAACCATCACTGCACATACACAACACAAAGTTCAAAACATATACAAAACTATCATCATACAACCCTGTTATTAAAAATATAAACATTATGATAATGAAAAGAAAAAAATTCGAGAAGGCTGGAAGTCGTTCACTGTGTAATCTGGGAACTGCGCTGGGCTTTGGGATGAGTAGGATGAGTAGACTGTGTAATTACGCACACAGTTTTATACCTTTGCCCCTTTTTTGTTTTCCTTTTTTTTTATCTTTTGTATCCAAATCAAGTTGGTTTGGTTGGTTCAAAGCTTAAAACACTTTATATAAGGGCTTTCTGAACTGCGCATGATGAGAACAAATGAAAAATTTCCAGAACTGGAGCTCTTAAAAAAATTGGTGGTCAGTGTTGAGCTCTTTTGTCCTCTACTATAATAGTAATCAGGCTGAACTTTGTTATCCTGGAAACTTGCTTCAGCTTTGTATGAGCTTTTCATGATTGGATCCTACATGAAAATCCACCACATCAGCATTGTCTGCTACAATTGGTAGCTTGTGCGAGGTTCACACAATTTTTATTTATGTTTGGGAAAAGGCACACACATGATGTGCATGTGATCGTTTACACCCTGACCTCTTGAGTTCTTGCATTGATAAGTTTGCCTCCTTGGTATTGCAGGCTTGACTGGCTACTGATGTGCAATAGCATCTTTGTGGTCTGATTGCTGCATGAATGCAAACTGTGCTGCGTATGAGCCATATTTTACTTTTCCCTGATCTCTTCCTGCTGTATTAGAGCTGTGTTTTGGCTGCTGATGTAAACAGAGCATTTCCTGCTGTTGCTGCTTCACACTAAAAGCATTTCATGGGAACCAGGAGCACGCTGGCAGAGATGTTATAATAACAGAAATGTGCTTATCGCACAGTTAGTGGCGATTTGACAAAGGGTTCAGGTAAACCAACTCTCTGTGTGGTGCTGTGGAGAAACATTCAGTTTGTCTGTGGAGAAACAGTCAGTTCAGGCTACTCAGGACCACCCTACAGTGGAAAAACTCCATCAGTGATGCTGATCAACCCACATTTTTCAAAGGAAAACATTAATTTAGGAATGTAACTTACTCTCTTATACAAATTTCATGTCCTGTAAATCTGAACAATGTGTAAACTGAAGAAGGCAGACACTTGAAATGTTTTTTAATAAAATGGAGCAGCCATTCACTTCTAACTTGGCAAACTGGGACAGCTATTGTATTCTTCGCAGTAACAAGCTGTTACAGTGTCTGCTCTGTTTCTCACTGAATCCTGATGTAGACTATGGCATTTCTTCCCCATCTGAGGGTTCCTGCAGCCAAAATCATAATAATCCTTATTTATTTCATATTCGCTGGCAAGGCTATCTTTCATTTGGCTATGCCGGAGGTCTTCCAAGTGGCTCCATTAGCAGACTTCTCATCACTGTGTTTACTTTGGTTCTGACACATAAGGGAGACGCAGCATTCCTCGTGCCCGTCTCTCCATCACATGCTGGATAAATTATTCACAAGTGATCACATTCCAGAAGTATAATTATCACTGTCCGATACCAACACCTCAGCAGTTTCTTAGCAACTGCTATTGGCTCTTTTTTTTTTTTTTTTTTTTTTTTTTTTTGCTTTTGCAACAGCAATATCTTCAATTTAGTTGAAACCAGACCCAAGGCTTGTAGAGTTTAGAAAAAATGCTGCGTGGATTGTCCTAAATATGAATACACATGCTGCACCTTCACCAGTAACACGTAAGCTAAAGTCATAAACATTTTAAAGTGGACTTATCCTTGGAAACACTGGTTCTTGATGGGGGTGTTAAAGACAAAAAAAGAGAGAGACAGCTCCATCCACACTGGTTAGTGAGATGAAAACCATCTTGACCACAGTCGTCCATTATTCATCCACCCTTTTCAGCTGGCGGGAGCTGTGCATGTCAGCATGGATGGCAGACAACCACCCCGAGCAACATGCAGAGCGAGTCAGTCTTGGTCTCAATGAGCTGGTGGCTCAGATGGCTGTGTGGATGTCAGCCAGAACAAACAGAAGGGAGGTTAAAAAAATAGAGTAGGGAAAATTGTTGAGGTTTAGTATGGGAATCGAATCAGTGAACTGGTACTTGGAAAAGTTAGCTTCTTGGCTGTTTTTACCTGATAGCCCCAGGAATTAAAATCAGGACCCAAACAGGAACTAGAAGTTATTTTTCTATGTTTAGAGTCAAATCACATCTAAAGAAACGTTAAGCACTACAGCAGCTTTCTTACAGGGAGGATTTTTGTGCATAATGTGCCAACGAGCTTCCGTCTGACTGAGATGTGCTAAAGGTGTGCATCATCTTCAAAGTAGCTCTGACATGCCGACTGTTTTTTGCGTTTATATTATCATAGGCAGATGTGTGTGAGTAGTGTACCAACTGTACATTATTCTTTAAAAAACAAATTTGAGAAATCCTTATCAAACCTTTTCTGTGAAAGGTTTTTAGATAATCAGTCTTCCTAGAATCTCCCTAACCAAAAGAGGCAAAACCTCTAGCCAATGCCCAGTTTGCCTCTCACACATAGCTGCTCATTGCATAAGCAAAGACAGACAAAAATGGTAAATATGAACAAGCTTTGTTCCTCTGCAATTGCAGCAAACATCAAGTCCTACAACTGGCACAGCAATTTCTTGGGAGCAAAAGACTGCCCAGAAACAAAAACTGCAGCTAGGGTGTTATAGTCAAAATGAAGCTGTAAGTACAATACAAATGTATCTAGTTTCCATAAAAGTTCCAGTCAAAAAGGATAATTGCTCTTACAGCTCCTGGAAAGTTAAGGTGATCACAAATTATGACATGCTTTTTGGCTGCGCTACAGGGAGGCGATGACTGGGTGGTGATGTGTTCTAAATTTAACAGTTAGCAATCTGTCTCTGGGGGAGGCAATTTATCTCGCCCAATGACTTTAACACAGTTGTCACAGCATGGACCATGTTTGACTGAAATCCAGATTGTGAGGAAGCAACTTCCTACACTTTGTCAGACTCTATCTATTATCAATTGTTGCTATTTGGAGGAAGCTTTCAAGCAGGAGCTGCCGAAACAATCACGGCAACAGCCAATCTCCTCATTCTTCGTCTCTTTTCACTGCGGATATTAAAGCTCAAGGGCTGCACACTCCTATGTTTTCTTATCAGTATACAGTGAGTACTTGGTTGCACTAATATTGATATTTGAGGCGTTCCATCACTCAAATACTTATCAGCAAGCTGACAAACAGTTGATCTCAACTGGCTAAATTGCCTTTTTGCAATTTTTTTGCAAAGATTTATGGGACGTTGACTGATTTTCTGTTAAGCTGTTTGCTTTCAACCCCGTTCACACAAAAGGTTGACTGATTCCAATCAGAGCAGACCACTGGAAAGGATGTTCAAACTGAAATAATTTAATCGTTTTCCTGCAAATGTCTGATTCTGAGCTTGACATTTCAGTGCAGTCTGTGTTTGCTCACAAAACAAATTAGCATCGGATACAAATACAGTTTGGGAATGCCTCATAATCCAGCGGGGCTCAGGTGAAATATCAAAGCTGGGATATCTTGGTTTGGTGACATCACTTAAAGTTGTCAGTTAACCTTGTTTACAGTGAATAAACCCCGAGTTTAACCGTGCAGATATGCTGCTATGACAAACCAAGAAGTGCTTCAAAGATCCGAAAAATACAGCTGTCAACAATTTGATCGGACTAAAATGAAGTGCCGAATTTTTTTACCAGGCTGTAAACATGCTTTTTAATGATTAGGCATTTTAACTGGGATTGACTCGCTTTTGGACCCAGCCTCAAGTGGCCACTAGAGGAACTGCAGTTTCTGTTTCGCTCGCATTGGCCTCATTTTTCAGCTCTGTAATATTATGGGCAAATACTTGCACTATAAAATGCAATAGTTACAGATTTCTAACGCTGTTTAGGGAGTTATCACTACAAAGGAAGGAAGAGCATTAATGATTCACATTTCAAGGATAAAATGCATTACTGCTTCAATTTGATTTTATAACTCTGCTTCTTTGACATTATGTTGCTCGCGGTGATTTGAGTGCTTTTTATTTAGTCATCCGGAGCAGAGAGGGAATGGTGACAGATGATAAAAGCTCCAGGCCAGATCAAAAACAAAAACAAGGGCACAGTTGTAAAGTATTCACCTTCTTCAACTTTTCCCTGTCAACTCTTCTCTTCTTTCTCTGGCCACCCACTGATGACAGCACTTACTCTAGTGTCTTCCCTCTCTCTCTTTTTTAATTGGTTGTTCATTTGAAGCAGATGCAGTTGTAACCTGCTAGTGCTCTGGCCAGGACTAGCTTACCTGCCTACTAACACACTGTGGATGTTGTACTGTACTGACAGTAATGTAAGGAGTTGGCATCAGCTCATATAATATGATGTTCACTTCATCTCGGTGTCCTCTGCTTCGCTAGCCTCTCTCCCCACATACACATGGCGGAATGGACACACACTTAGAGACACAGACAGCGAGCATAGGAATGGAGAGAAACTAATAATAACTTGTAGAACCACCTTTAGCAGCAATAACCTGAAGTAATCATTTTCTGTATGATTATCAGCCACTGACATCATCGTGGAGGAATTTCTGTCCACTCTTTTTACAGAGTTGCTTCACTTTATTGAGGTTTGCGGGCATTTGTTTACGAACAGCTCTCTTAAGGTCCCGCCACAGCATCTCACTCAGGTTAAAGCCTGGACTTTAACTGGACCATAGCAACAATTTCATTATTTTTGTTTTCAGCCATCCTGTTGTAGATTCGCTGCTGCGCTTGGGATCATTGTCATGTTTTATGACCCAAGTTTGGCCAAGCTTTAGCTGTTGGACACATGGTCTCACGTTTGACTCTGGAATAAGTGCCCATATCCTGTGGCTCAAATCATCAGTCCTCCATCACCATGCTTGACAGTTGGTATGAGGTGCTGATATGCCGTGTTTTTGTTTTTGCCAAACGTGTCACTGTGCATTGCAGCCAAACATCACCACTTTGGTGTCATCTGTCCAAAGGACGCTGCTCCAGTAATCTTGCACTTTGTTCAGATGCAGCTTTGCAAACCTCAGCCTGGCTGCTGTGCTCTTTTTAGAGAGAAGATTTAAGATTTATTTTTGGTATTCTAAGCCCTAATTTGACAGGACAGTGTACAGAGTAAGCAGGGGGGGAAATGGCATGCAGGAAATGGTCTGGAGCAAACGCAAACCCAGGCCCCTGTGGTAGCATTTGGGATATGGGTCACCAGTGAGCTTTGGTGGTGCCTATACTGTCATGAGCTCTAACATTTAACATGCTGAGGTGTAGAGTCTGAGATGTAGCTGTTGCTTTTTTGTTTTTGGGTTGTTGGGGTTTTTTTTTTTGGGGGGGTGCAAATTTGCTGAGCACACATGATCTGGGGTGAATTTGTTGGGATGTCCACTCTTGGGAAGATTTTTTAACACACCTGAATTGACCGTGAAGCCACAGCTTCTGCTTTTATAGAGGTAGTCATGCTTGCTTCTGATCAATTATCCAATTAATTAATTAATCAATTTGATTATAAGCACCTGGCTACCACTTATCCTCTTAATTCCTATGGAAGCAGTAAGGTTGTACTTAGATTTTAGCAGGACTACACAGAGTCCTAAAGTCGGCACGGTGGCGCGGTGGTTAGCACTGCTGCCTCACAGTTAGAATACCATCTGGAAGGCCTGGGTTTGATTCCACC
>JAVDPK010000775.1:604472-621032 GCA_034780415.1 Cichlasoma orientale | reverse complement strand
TGTAAAAAAAAAAAAAAAAAAAAAAAAAGGTTTTAAGAGTTGTATTATATATTTTTTTTATTGTGCAGTCTTTATGCGGAAAGCTTTATAAGAAAAAAAATATCTTTTTAAATGGATCACCTTGTGGTGCGGATAGTGTTTTTATTAGCCTGTGTGTGCGTAGATGCCTGTGTGAAGTACTTGTGAACAAGAGTGTGTGTGTTGCTAAACTTAAGTGTGCGTTTGGGTGGACTGCACATGTGCGAATGCGTGTGGGATTGTGCGTGCACACACGGGATGCCTACTGTCAGGCGTGAGGGCGAAGGGACGCCTGCTTTGTTATTTTAATTCCCCATACTCAGTAACACACTGGAGCCTGTGCTCTCTATGAGCTTTATGACAGAGACCAAAGGGTCCTCAAAAGGACGCTGGTTAATCTAGCAATGTGCAGGCTCATATGAATGACAGGTCACCAGTAGTATCAGTAACATTTCAGTTCTTTTCCTTTGGTTTAGGCTGCATTGCCAGTTGTGCTTGTGGAAATCAATAATAGCACAGTCTGTCTCCCTTTATTGTACAGTGCCATGAAACATTCCACTTCAACTAAAGCACAGAAGGACATTTAACACGTTTTTAAAGACATTTCAGTTAATGACTGTTTTCAGATAGTTTTTTTTTCTTTGCTGTATTATTATTATTTTTTTTAATATGTCAGCAAGAAGCAACCTTTTTCCTGCCACTGATTCATGTCACTCATATTAGCCCTGCAATAATGTCAGTATACCACGAGCCACAGTAAACAGTTGCGTTAGCTTACTAAAGTAGCAGTTCAGCAATATGTTAGAAGATTATTAGAATTGTTTTATGCATTGCTCATGTTTTATGATTATTGTACCATATTTTTTAGTATTACCCTTGTAACGTTCCAAATAGTCATCAAGCATTCTGCCTCTACACAAAATAGCCTGTCGCTGATGTTAATGATCCACCAGAGATGCAGTGGGTACTTAAATGGCATGCTCTGAACAGTTATCGCGGTTTTAGCCTCCGTATGATGTCGGGGAGGTTTGGTTCAGTCGTGTACATAATTGTTATATTAATTGGGTTATTGATATGTCAGTGTCAGAACCGAGGTGTCGCCAGGGTAGGTGGGTTATTTCTCGGGCCATTAGACGCCATCCCTAAATTGTAGGCCTTGCTGTTGACAGATGATTTAATTGTACTTGCTGTATCTGATCGTGGTTGTGTGTATTTGACGGAGCATAACGAGCTCCAGAGACCCAAGAATGTTAACGATTCCTGCCTTCGCTAGAGAGAGGTGTGCACAGACCTCGAGCTTGCCTGCCTGCTGTTTCAGCATGGCACCCTGGCATCCCGACCAACGGCACTTGGCACTGCCCACTCGGCGCAGTGCAGAGTGGCACTCTGTATAATGGAATCAGCAGGGGAGGCTTTTGATCTTAATTGCATGCCGACTGCAGGCTCCATCCTTGTCTCCACTGTTGTTTACTGCTGAGTCCTTTCTTACTGACAGAGTTGATGCAAGAAGCTTCTTTCAGAGCCTTTCTTTCACCAAAAATGTGCCTTATTGAATAGGATAATACATATATTGTTTCTAAATTATTCTACTGGTAACCTAGGTGAATATGATGATGATAGTGATATAGACACAGCAATGTACTTGGACTTGTGATCTTATGTGTGCTGTCTAAAAATGCTAGATGCCCTGCTGCAGCCATTTGCGTGCCAATAGGCTGAAAATGTTTCAGTAAGATTTCTTTTATGGTTGCAGTTTTGATGTGTGCATTTCCTTTGGGTGTCTGTGATGTGTGCTTAGTAGGACTTTGGTGGCTAAGGCAAAAAGCCAAACTGAATAAATGTAAAACAGTGGCCAATGTGATTTGGGTTTCCCTTGAAAATGTCTGGCATTCCTCAATTAGTCTGAAGCCAAAAGGTTATCCTTATGTAGATGGATATAGCGCAAAATTGTTCCAGTTGTGTTCATTTTTTGCCCTGTGTTTCTCAGCTATTCCACAGTGTGTACGATAAATGACTATCTATACTCGACAAATGACCTTTCTTACTGCTGTGCAGTTATTATTTTTATTTCTTGTTTCCTATACCATATAAATCTTTGTAAAACGCGTTGAAATACTGTATTCTAACTGTATAATCCTATGCATTGAGTCCTAGGACAAAAATAACAAAAGAGAAAAAAAAAAAACTGTTCGTGCAGTTGTCGAGACTTTTTTCCATTTTGAAACTTGTGAATGTGCTGTAATGATAAAAGAAACTGGGACACTCCATTTTCAGTACAGGACCATTAACGGAAGCCAACGTTTTTTCCTTCGCATCCGAGGCAGCTCAGAAGATTCTCAATCTTGTACCTGATCTGGTTGTACTGGATGAACTTAATTTTACAAAAGTTGTGTGTGGACGGAGAGTTGCAGGTTTCATCATACGCTCCTCCGTTAATAAACTCATAGACATATACGCCCTTCATATCTGCTGTGTTTCTTTCATTTTCAGAATATTGATTTGCTTCAATTGGACACCCGCCTCTCACAAATAACAATGCATGAGAAACAGTCACCTTGGATGATAGAATAGCTTTTTTTTTTCTCCATTAAAGTAAAATATTTTTCTGCAAGTCTGGTATTTATACAGCTCAATACACGACCTTACGAAGGGAATATATAAAGGTAAGAGTAATGAGTGGATTTTCTGAAAATTAAAACCAGCATATCCCTTTATGGAGAAGAGAGCCAAGTGCCAGAACCTCACAGGTTTTTTTTTCTTAACACAAATATTCCTTCATATTATGACCCTAAACGACTTTGTTGATAACATCAGTTGATATCATCAGTCTTCATATGCAGCGTACCCTGTGATGGCTGATGCTTTTTTCCCCCCCAAATGCCACATCAGGTTCCTGTCACGAGGTTCAGAATACAAACTAGAAGCCAAGGTCTGGCTTCATGAAACGAGTTGATAATATAAATAGCCGCGCAGCATCTCTGTCATCGGCGGTGAAGGTTGGAAAAATTGCGGCAAAAACATTAATTAAGTACTGACAGCTAAGAATGAAATTGGAAAAAAGAAAGATGAAAGGCAAAATTGCCTCATCTGACTGCTTAACAAACCCAGACGCAGGGGTGGAGATATCAAAGACAGACTAGAAGCCTGTACAGGCCATCTTCTAACTGAGCAGATCACTGATGCAGCAACAGATAGACTAACTTCAAGGGCTGCTGCCAAAGCAAGAGTGATTACACTTGATTATCGCAAACACTGCATTTTGTACACTATCCTTGATCACTTGTGGGAAATCAAAGGCAATACAGTACTTTATATTCCTATTAGGACACGCAGCTTACATCATTTTGGGATTCAACGTTATTTGCCGTGCACTGCGCTTGTGATAAGATTTCTAAATAAGCATGCCCTTCACTGTCTAGAAATCAATGATACCGCACACTAAGAATAATTATTTTCACCCCACCTCGGTTGCCGGGTTTCAAGAAATTGGGTTAAAATCTGCATGATTCCTGGCTTCTGTTCTCCTGCCTAGGATGCTTCCTCACGCAATCCAGCCAGCCTTTCCTTCAGCAGGTTGAGTTTCACCTCCACGTTTCAAACCTCCTAACGAGATTTGGCTTTGATTTCGTCTGCCTTAGGGGAGGAGGAGGAGAACTTGGAGAAAATAAAAACAATGATAGTGTGGTGTCATTCTAAACAGTCGTTCTGATGAATAATTTAAGACCATGCAGGCAGTTACTGACTCCGGGGTTCTCCAAGCTCATATCCTGTGAGTAAATTAAAATATCTTGTTAGGTTAGCCTGTATTTTCACATACAGAGACAAATGTAATTTTTGGAGCTGAGTGTGAGTTTGAAGCTCTGTACATTGGTTGAAGTCCAAGTAATTCTTGAGTCTAATGAGCTGGGAAGTAAGAGAGGCTGAAATGTCTAAAGAAAACTGATCTATTGATGTTTCAAAATTAAAAAAACAAAACCTCAAAAAGATTTTGTCAGTTTTTAATTGTGATTTGGAAAACTATGTACCACGTGTGGACTACAAATATAACTAGCTCATTGTAAGCGATATTAATGCCACCAATATCACTGACTGCTTTTTAACTGTATCTAGAATTGATTAATAATTTAGGTAGGTCTAGGTGCCTCTCACTCCAAATAATTCACTGTACAAAATCAGCAAATAGTGTTCATATTTTATCAGATCTTTGTGATCTGGAAGATACACACACACACACCTTTTTTTAAAAGATGTTTTTTAAAAACAAACATCTGCCTTAAAACAAAACTCATCAGTACAGATAATTATCTTTATTCCTGCCCGTGCTGGCTCTTTAAGAGGCACCCTTTCCTCAACAGACATGGGTACCGAAATCATGGGTGACTAAATCTAAAACATAATTTTTTATATAAAGACTGTGATGGTTATAAACTTAATTTTAGCTGCAGATGATCCTCAGAATGCATTGCAGAACAAGAACTATCATCAGGTTTCTCAGACACTGATTAGTCTTAGACTAAAAGACAAATTCAGTGATTTATGGTCTAGGACTAGGGTTAATCCATTTCTGGGAAACTGAAGTTTTGGCCTAGGTCACTTACACTGCATTCACACTTGTTGGAGGATGCATGAGCGCTTGTCAGCTGCTGCAAGAATCCTGTCAGCAGAAAGAGGAGGCCATATTCAGGCATCAGGTCTATATCAGTCTGTGTTTTACATAGTCTGTTTACTGAGTCCAACCACACTGTACATTAGGCCTTCTTATAAGAAATGAGCTGCAAGTGTGTCCTCTACCCTGCGTTTCTCAAATCTGGGCTCTGAAATTTTTGGGGGGGTTGCTGCTCATTTTGCTGCTCATTGATAAATCATAAAGATACCATATTTTCAATAAGCTAAACACTGAAGTGTTGCCTGCATTGGTCCTGAAAGTGTTGTTTCTGCATATGTCTGTTTTTTTTGGGTGTTCATTAAATCAGTACTTATTAAGTATTTAAATGTACAGTGTGTCTTGTCATGGAAGATGGTTTTACATTTGTCGCGTATCACTTGAATGCAGCAAAGCGCGGTGACAAATGAATGTTTTCCCATCCCGTGATGGACTAACAAGACCGACCAATCAGCGTGTCTTCTGCAATGCCATTAGCCAGTCACTTGTGGCGGAAGACTTGTTTGTCCAATCAGAGGCAGAGGGGGCAGATTCTAATGTTTGTTGGTTCCTGGCGGCGGACGATGGAAGATGAATGAAGCGCTTAGCTTGCTTTTGGCTCCCAAGTTGCAGGAACACTGCATATTAATTTGTAGTAGTAATAGTAATATGATGGAGTAAGAAATCAAAATAGAAATATCCTTGGAGTTGCGTAGATGGTCCAATTACTGCACTTAAACTTAGCTGGAAAGCAAATCAATCCAGAGGTACATCGCTAATAACAAACGGTAGCATGAACGGGACGGAGTCGCTGGATGTGGATGCAAGGTGCAGTTAACGTGAGTTAATTCATAACTCGCTACCCCAAGAAGATATAAAACTACAAGAAGAGGCTTTTTAGCTCGGCACAACACAGGGCTTGCTAAAGAAACAAACGTGCCGTTTGTATGCATGTCAAAACGTTAGCTACTAAAGCTAACAGTGATGCTAGTTAGCTGACAGAGTATACACATACACATAGTAAACACTCTGTGCAGTCACACATACGCTGTATATACAGTTTATGTGTGCGTATGTATAGTGTGGTTTATCAAAGGTAGTAGTTAGCAGTAATAGATCTGTCACACCGGTGTTGACTGTGCAGAGTTATTGTTTGATGAATTTTTTTTGCAAAGCGTCTGTTATGGTTTTATTATTCTGTATATTGGCAAAAGCAAACATTTAAAACCCGTTTGTTTTACTCATACAGACTAAGGGAAGTGTGCTACCATGAACCCGAGCCTTAAGCACCCCAAGATGCCCAGCTGCAACAGCAGCAGCATCACTGAGCTGCTGAGTGCCCTGTGTGACTGCAGCCTGACTGGGGTGTCATGGAAGCGCAGAGCACTGGGAGGAGTTTCAAGAGAAGGTTTCCACAGGGCTCTGAAGAAACGTGCCTACGGTGCCCTCCTATCTAAGCTGTTTCAAGATGGCACAAAAGGATCTACCCCAGGACTGAGCATCACAGCTAATACACCACCCAGAAACAAAGTCCTGATGATATGTTTTGACTTGCGGGTGGCTGGCTGTCGAGAGGAAGCAGAAAGGCTGGAGGAGCAGCTTGGGAAGCTGCCAGAGGGAGCATCCTGTGGTCTGAAGGAGGTAGACGCAGTCCTTGAGCTTCTTGTGAACCTAGCTGGATCGGCACCTCCTCCCGCTACGTCATTCAGCAGGGACTACATGAGACGAGAGAGGCCCGTACTGCGGAGGCCTCAAACCTGGAGCTACCAAAGTGAAGATTTGCAGAGGCTGGAGGCCCGGGCATGGGGTCTAGTGTGTGGGGAGGAATGGGGGACTTTGGAGGGTCTGTATGGAACGCAGAGGTTGATGGATGCTCCACCGGGCACAGGGCTGCTAGCTTTGAGAACAAAACTAGAAGCAGAAGAAAGATTTGAGAAAGAGACCAGACTGACACTTTTTGGAGCACTGCAGCACACTCGCACCTCAGACATGGACATAAGACTAGATCTACCTCCAGTCCCGAGTAATATTGATGTTACAGGGCTGGCAATTCGAGTAAGAGACCATATTAAGGCTTAACGTAATGCATATTGTTTAGTCTAGGTTGTCTTGTCACATGCCAACTTTAGCTCCTCAACGTATTCATATTTGCATGGTGTTTGATTTAAGTTATTTATCTTTGCACTGATATATATATACTCTCTTATTGGTGTTCTGTGCAGGTACCCTCTTGTTTAGATCAGTGTGAAGATGAGGGCTTTCAGTCAGCCTCCAACCTGACCCCAGACTCTCAGTCAGAGCCCAGCCCCATTCCAGACATTGATATCTGGGAGGCTCTCCGCACATTTGAGCCTGGAAGACGCCGCTGCTGGGAGTCCGTTGGCTGGTCAGTGACCTGTCAGTTTGATTACGGATTAAGCATGGAAAACTACTTTTCATTTAAAGGAAAAAAAAAAAAGCTGTAACCAATGTGTCTGTGTAGGTTCTCAGTCATCCAGGTCATAGTAGTCTCTGGAGCTTGAAAAAAGGGCGACTGGACTTCTTTTCTCTCCACTTTTTGGTTTGAGAACTGAAGAAGCCTTTCGAATGAGAGGTGAAACGTCTTCAAGAAACAAAAAGAAGTCCAGTTGCCCTTTTTTCAAGCTCCAGAGACAGCTGTAACAAATCATCTAACAGTTGTAGATATTAGTTCTCTGGAACTTTACACTGAAAGCCTTGTTTGTCTCACTAGCCCACCAGGAAAAAAGGAGTCTTTCTATCTAACAGAGGGAGGCAGGGAGGCCTTTGATCAGCTCTATCGCCTTTGGGAGGGCGAAATGAGGGTGGTGAGCACGAGTACACCCTCTCCTGTCCTCCCCTTACCCCTGGACTCTCAGACGCAGCTGGTATCTGATCTCCTTAATGTCCTGATTGGAGTGGCTTCTACTACTTTCCCTCTCAACCAGGTGCAATTAGTTATATTTTATTAGTCTTTAAAATGCACTTTTTTTTTATTTTTAGTAGTCTGTCAGACTGAAGTGATAAAAGTGAATAAAAGCACAGATAAAAAGGAGAAGCAGGGATGTGATTCGATGGGCAGTCGTGCATATAAACAAACTGTACTGACTCATAAAAGCTGACAGTGTAAAGTATATGCTTAAGTCAGCTGCCTGATTAAATGGACATGAAATTAAATAAAATATTTCTAATTCTGAGCACAAAAACCCAGGGGAGCTCTGCTGGTAGATAATTGTTTCCCATTACATTCTTATTTTTGTCAGAAGATTATAGTTATTTTTACAACATAAAGTGCACCCTAGTTCTCTTGTTTACTTCTCGAGCACTTATCTTGGCTCTCTGGCAGATTTTTATCATTAACATCAGTGTTTCCCCTTGGCTGATTGCTGCTGGTGGACCCCAGGGGGTATGGGGCAGACAGAGCTTTTCCCACTTCCATCTTTGTTATAACGACAAATCTCGGTCGTTCTCCCCTGTTGTTTTACACAGATTACGATTTGTTAGGAAGCTTTTCTTGCACCTCCAGTAATGTAGCAAGTTGTCTTCAACTCGAGAAACGCTATCTTCGCTTCATGAGTCCCTCATTTGCTCTGCTCTGGTGTGTGTTTATGGTGAGGGGCTTTACACACAGTGAAACCGAGAGCAGAGGAGAGAAATTAGAATGACTGTAAATGACTAATTAAATAGATTCTCATAAAATGAGCAAACAAAATAAGTAAACTAGATAAATATATTTATTTATTTTGTTATTTTCACCGCCCCCCTCCCGACTTTGGTTTTTTGAAACAATTTAAATAATATATTAATGTATAGTTATCTAAAATGAGTCCTTACTCCTTCATCAGGTTGCCTCGAGGTTAAAACTTTGTTCATATACTTACAGAGGTGTTTTGTTAACTGCAAGTGCAATCAGGGCTTTACAAAGTGTGGTTTTCTGCCCCCAGATGAGTGCTGTCTTGAAGCACTGTAAATATCTCATAAAAAAAAAAAAAAATCAATGTGAAAGACAAAATAACAAAATAACACACAACAGATTATGTGATGCAGTCTAAAATAATACCGGCATGATCTATGCCTTCAGAAATCACCGTGGAGGTGACTCTCCTACAGCCTTGGCAAAATTCAATATTGAATGCACTAAAGACAGTCTTTGCTGCAGGGCTGTTTTATTGGATTTTATAAGACTGTACAGTTATTTATTGTGCTTTGTCCACCATCTGTAAATGTGCGTTTTCCTTCTTAGAGCGTTCAGTTTGACGTCAGGCCCGGTGTGTGTGTGTCAGGAGCCTCTCCAGAGAGTGTGTCTCGTCTCTTGGGGGAATTGGCCCAGTACGGCACCTATTATTTGAGGCTCAGCCGCTTTTCTCTGCAGAGTGCTGACAAGAAGGGCTTAGTCTTCCAGGTATGTTTGCATAAGCATCATTAATACCACTAACGCTGCAAATTATTTCCTCTCAGTTCTCTACTTGTATTGTACAGTTACTAGTGTTGTGTTCATAAATTAAAAATAATCTTCCTGAATGGGCACTTTGAGACAAAAACGTATGAGCACTTCATTCACGCACTCAGCAAAATAAGTAAATGCATCTAAAAATATTATATAAATATATAAATATGATAGAGAAATGAGATAAAGTGCTCCAAATGTCAGCAGATGGTCTGTGGCAGGCAACAAAATCCAGCACTACAAAGGCACAAAGAAGGCCATGTGCGCTTGTATCTATAAACAAGCCTAATTGACCATTTTAGTGGCTTTACATCAGCAAAAATGAAGACATTTGAAAACATGTATTTCTTCTCTTAGGCTTTTACCGGCGGCTTGAGGAAGTATCTGCATTATTACCGGGCTTGTGTCCTTAGCACGCCGCCCACTCTCAGCCTGTTGACAATTGGCTTCCTCTTCCGCAAAGTGGGCCGCCAACTCAGGTTAGGTCAAACCCTTTTTACGCACCGGTGTCTGATGTTAACTTCATACTTTCGAACCTCAACCTCACTGAGTCGACAGTACAGCCTTGTCCTTACAGAGGGGGGGGGGACCTTGATGCAAATATCAGCAGATCAAAAATGCTTTGCTTTCTTTTAATCTAAGATACCTGTCAGAACTGTGCTGCGTAGACGGGCCTTTGGGTGCAGGCCAGGCCACCTTCCCCGTGGTGAGTACTCTTTTATCTGCAAACTGCAATATGTCTTCTATCACAGCTGTGTTTCGCCTATCAGATGAGTTGTCAGCTTAGTGCCGTGCGGCTCTCCTCAGGGTGTTAAACTGCTGTCCTACCTGTACAATGAAGCGCAGAATAACTGCAGCAACGAGAACTACCCCGTTCTCCTTTCGTTGCTGAAGAGCAGCTGTGAGCCTTACACACGGTCAGTAGCTATGCACCTCATGCAGACAGACATCCTAAAAACAGCAAAATATAACCTAAGGATATGACATTACTTTAGTAATATAACAAACTGGTTGATTGATTAAGTGTCACCACTATCTCTCTCTGGTTGTTTATCCTGTGCCTCACTTAGGTTTGTGTCTGACTGGGTGTACAGTGGCGTGTTTCGTGATGTTTATGGCGAATTCATGATCCAGGTCAATGAGGAATACCTCGGCTACAGAGGTGAGGAGACGCAACCCGTGCGCACACGTCATCACATAAAAACCTTGGCTTCGGTCAGCAGGTTCTGAAAATGAAAAACCTGCCAGACACATAGTCAAGCAGAAAAAATAGATTTTATTACAGCTTTTATTGCCCAGTAGGATTTGTCCTTGTGTCTATAAAAGCTGTCATGAAGTTATTGGATGATAATCAGTGGGAAACAGAATCAGCTAGCCCAGCTGGAAGAACCAGAGATGTCTTCACTCAGTAAGCCACGGGGACAAATACCGATAAATAATGATTCCTTATTCTTTGTAGTTGGTACAACATTCTGGTTTAATTACCATGGACAAATACTATTTTTTTTTGCTTCCAGAAAATTTAATGACTTTATTAAAGACTCAGTTCCTTGAGGAGACTAGAGAGGCTTTGAGGGCAGATTAGACCCATTTGTACTCTACAGGAACTGACGGACTTTTTATGTCTCTGTTATGTTGCTTTGCTCACACTGTTTTTCATTGCCGTGTCTCATCTCTGTAATAGTTTTTTCTCATCATGATTATCAAGACTTGAAAAATGAAAACATTATAATATCTGGAGATGTATACGAACTGTGACCGTTTGGCATTATCATTAGGTGTACAGCTATTTGTTGTTTTTATTGTTCACAGGGTTGTTGAAGTCCAGTGTTTACTCCTCAAATATCAGAAAACTGTGAAAAAAGGGGAAAAAAAGAAATCTGTCATTTGTATCCTACCCAGAGTACAAAGCAACTTCACGGAAAGGCTGTTGTTTTGTTTTTTTGTGGCTATCTGTGCAAATCCCACCTAAAGTAATTCGATTTCTGATAACATACAAGCAAGAATTTTTTTTTATTTGTGATAACCTAGAAGCCTCACGTTTGGTGTTTATTTCTACTTCAAAGGACACTTAAAATATTCACCAGGTATCAAAATGGTCAGAGTTGATCTTTCTTTTAATCAGCTGATAGATGCACGAAGGTAACTTTAATCAAACTGAAGTCTGTTGGTATTCACTCCTAAGAAAGAAAACAGATTTTTCTTAGCTCTGCTGTCGATGACGGACGACAGCTGATCTGATACCGAGCTGTCCATCAACCTTTTTGCTAAATTCACTCCTCATTCATTTATATATGAAGTCTTCTGAAGCTGGGTACAAATGCTCTTTGGGTAAGGCTCTACAAACTGGGAGACAGATTTTCAATTTTTGACCTAAATTTTTTTATGAATTTTTTTTTTTTTTCCCAGAAATGCTGAACATTGATGTTTACCTTTTAATCCCTACTCCTCCTTTATTCCTAGGTTAACTCTTTTGAAACTTGGTATGAGTATTCGATATGCAGAGGTCTACAAAACGCTCCAGACAAATCTTTTATTTAAATTTTTTACAATTTTTTTTCTTAAATTAAATTTCTTAAACAGTACATTCATTCAACTTCAGTGACTACTTCTCCCTAATTTATTGGCTGAGTCTTTTGAAACTTTGGGCGAAGATCTACAGAATGTTGCAGACAGATTTTCAATTTTTTACTTTATTTTTCACAAATTCTCGATGGTTGATCTAGCGCCTAGTTACTTACCTTTCCAAAATATCACAAATCGTCAGTAAAGTAAAACATTTGACAGGAACTCTATAGGCCAACAGGTTTCTTGTTAGATTTAGGAAAAATATCATTTTAGATTGATTAGTCAGCTGACAGATGATTAACCAGGAAAATATTTTGGTAATCAGCTGATCATTTAATTCTTCCGGTAAACAAAAATGCTCAGTGTTTGATGGCATCACCTTTAAATATCAGGATTTTGCAGCTTTTTTTTCTAATATTTTAAAGACCAATAATTAGTAATTATATTAACCTTTGATAAAAATCATTTAGTTGCAGCCTTGTATTAGAGAATTTTATGCAAGTGAAATCTGAGCGTCACGATTATTTATTGCACACAATGTAAGTTTTTTTTTTTTTTTTTTTCTTCCGCCACTCATTGTGACAATACTCCATAAATAGGTTGGTACATGAATCATTAGAGCCTGTCCAAATATTGTACGTCATGCAACACCCCATTCAAGGTCAGACCATCACCTCAGCTTTGTCTGGCTAACAGGTTCATTTGCTCATCGGCTACACCTCATCAACTCCTGCAGCGAACCTCTGCACTTCTCACTCTTGCTTTTTGGAGGACACACAAATGTCATTGTTCTCCTCGAACTCCATCGGCCAAGGAAGCAATCAGCAGCTAAGCTTTCTTGGCAAGCCGCAGGCTTTCTGTAAAGAGCTCTGGAAGCTTGGTGCATTCATGTTCTCTTATACTTTTTGCTGAGGATCACTGAGCTAAGAGCTAACAATTTCCAAGTGTTAATTCAAGCGGCCAGAGTTTTGCCATGCCCTGTAAGTCATACTAATAAGGAAAAGTTTTAGCCCCAGCACAAGCTTTGATTATTCCACCAGCATTGCTTTTTAGATGTTTCAGTGTGATGTGCTGTTATAAGAGGCATAATGGACCAGGAAAACTGCTTGCTTTAAATTGTAGGACAACATGTGATGGGTGTCTTTTGAATTTCTGCAGACAAACACTTCTGGGTCCAAGGCTACACTCTGATCTCAAAGGATGTGGAGGATTGCGTGCCACTCTTCTTGAGACACATTGCCAATGATGTGTATGTCTGTGGAAAGACTATCAACCTCCTCAAAATCTGCTGCCCACAGGTTTGTTTGGCACATCCTTAAATCCACATTTATGTTAATGCAAGGACTGAATTCTGCATAAAATTACCAGTAAATATAACCTAGATGGCATTCTTAATTTATTCAGTACAGATTTTTTGAGTCTTATGAATACAGAAAGCATATAAAGATATCCTTAACAGCACCTAACCATTTTGGATGGTTTTAATCACTTTTAATATCAATTGAATTCACTATATTTGCTTGGAGATGAGCTTAGGCAGCCACATAACCCACCCAAATGCTACGGTTTTTCCACTTGTCACAATACAAATTCTATCCATTTGAAACTCCATACTACCCACAAATAGTGGGAAAAATGATCAATACTGTAATAGATGGGAACATGGTCTCCTTGAAACGTTATCAATATGCTGTCATCAGTATTGTGATACATTTCTTGTTATTCTCAGGCAGTTTTTTGTCTTCCATTGCTAATGTGAACTTTCCAGTTTGACTCGTGCTTTGTAAAATACTAATATTGCTATTGCTGACCTAACGTGAAATATTGCTTCATAAATCATTTGGCTGGTGTCAAAAGTGTTCTGCAGCTGTTTTCACTATTCATGGAATTTTTTTGTATATAAACATGTCAACCACTTCAACTTATAAAATGTGAGAAACATGGACGTTTCTTTGGTTTGCTTCCCTGTACATTGAACACTTTTAGGTTTGCGGGAACCCTGGTTACGTCATGAATTCTTTGGTCTGTGAAACTCCATCTGATATAGGACTTTTAAGATTAATACCAGTACAGATATTTGGTGATACTCATTAAAAAAAAAAAATAGATATTCCAAAATATGCCCCTTTTTTTTCCCTTCTTTTCAAACGCACAAAACCCAAACAGATTTCTCTAACATCTGTTGCGTGCAGTTATTTATTTACTCATTTATACTCTGCCTGACTCTGCTCAGATCAGCTGGTCTTCGTGTTCGTGGCGTTACAAACATGTATTGCCAAGAGGGAAGTTGCAGAGTGCCCTTTGGTGGTCAAACTATGCAGCGCCAACACTCCTAACATGGTTGAAGGGTGTTTCTCATGTCTCCTCCTTACTTTTTAAATTTTCATTTATCAGCTGTTATGAATGCACATGCTGATAGACTGACAAATAGCCAATATCCACTGATGATATTGGCCTGCTGATAAATCTGTTGGGCTCCCCAGATTAGTTCACTTTAGTGTCACATACAACAAGAGAAAGCAGCAACTTTTCACATTACAGTTTAAGTTCCAAGATCTCTTACTTAGGAAACCAGAAAAATAACCAGATGAAGCATTTATAAAAATGTATTTTGCATAACCTTTTGAGTTCTCTGTTCCCTGCCTGCTAATTCACCAGCATGATTTCCTTGCAATCTGGTTTACATGACCTAAGCTGCAGGCCCTTTGTTTCTAACTGGCATTCTGTAACTTTTCCTCTGCATGTTATTGTCCACTGACGCTTGGCACTTGCTTGCCTGCAGGGTGGTTATTAATACCTAAGAAGAATTAAAAACACAAAATTGATCTGATAGCCGCTAATGTGCTTGCTAGCGGCCGTCTGATATAGCACATAAATACATGTCTTTAATTAAAGAAATACTTTGTTACTGATATCTTCTGAATGAAATGCTTAATGCAATGCACAGAGCTAGCTCTGTTTATTGTAGTAGTTCACTTTTTTTTTTACTTCAGCACAGTAAAACATGATTACATGAAACAATGAAACACAAATGAGGCACAGTGATTTAGATAAAAGGTGTCCATATTTTGTGAAATGTCCTATGCTACAGTCAATCTAATTATTAATTTCTACAGTCTGAGGCCGGGGGATCCTCTTGATAGTAAATGAATCCCATGCAGTCATGATAAGATCATAAACTGGAGCAAAGCCAGTTACAGTGTCTACATTATAATTTCTTCTTTAAACAAAAGATATATCAGATTAGTAGTATTAAGGTGGAATGATCTAATGAATACTTTGATTTGAAATGGATGCAGCCCCACCCCTGCACAGGTCATTCCAATTCACTCCAATATCCGTCTTCCAGATCATCCTAAATTCATAGCTAGTTTGTTTTTGCTGGTAGCTGTAAAAATGAGTTACATTTTCAGACAGCTGGTAGCACATATTTTCATATGAAAGAAACTCTGAGGTTATAAAATATGTCAAAATCCACCAAATGACTCATTCGAATTGATCCGTGGAAAAAAAAAATTGCCTCTTTTATAGTACTAAGATTCTGTCAACTGTGTGTCCACAGCACTACATCTGCTGGTCGGAGCTGCCAGTACCCCGCATTGCTGTCACCTTCTCTCTCCAGGAGGTGGAAGAGATTGAGAGAGACTGTGCAGTATATCGTGGACGCATGGAGAGAATTGCAAAGCACAGTGCTATCAGCAGGGAGGAGCAGGTAATGACACGCATGCATATTCTCATGCACTAGAATCTTAGATGTCTGTGATGTATTTTTCCGTATTTTTTTCCGAGTCTGAGATTTTGTCATTGCTCAAAGCCATCAGTTATATTTATAAGAGCTCTAGTCAGCTATACAAGCTAGACTTGAGGCAGTGAAAACAGAGCTGCAGCAAGACAATTCATTACCAGAGACTGTATGTAAAAGATGGACATAACCACCGTGGTGCCACACGTTAGCGTTTTGAAAGCCTCAGGTTTGGCATTTTTGCAGTTGCCATGTTAGTTTTTCGAAACCTGATGCAGCAACAGAACTTATACAGTAGTCTGCACTGCACTGCATGGGGCCATCACTTCCCAAATGGACATTATGTTAAAATAAACCACCACCACCAAAAAAAACAAACAAAAACCAAGTGTAATCACTGTCAAACAACAGCTGAGGATTTCAGGATTGCGTTTGGGTGAATACAATGTTTTTGCTGTCCTCATGGACTGTTAACCTGCGTGCCATGAAAGCCTGCTTAAACCGGATTGGTCAGCAGGAATCAGACTAAAAACAGAAACCAGAAAGCTTCCACTACTTAAAATCGTGTTCTCTGATTGTGCAAATTCATATCCAGACAACATTTTTACAGAAATTCTTTTTTCGCTTTTTAGACTCAGAGGGTGTGCCTCTCTTTTATATACAGTGTTTGATTACAGGTATTATCCTGTAGGTCAAAGTAAGAGGCTTTTTTTTTTTTTTGCCCTTCTTCTTTTTTACATTACATGATCCATCAAAGTGGCACAGCTCTTCAAGTACGGAGAATTTCAGCAGCAAGTCATTAAAATGATGTGGATGAAGTCTCGAGCTTGTACTCGATTTAGTGTAACAGCCTGGCTTGTATGGCTGATGCTGTGTGAGCTGCTGGCTGAGGTGGGGGAGGAGAGGTGAGCGACAGGGCAGGGACATAGATCTTTGTTAATGATGATTTTTTTTTTTCTGTCTATTGTTAGGCCCTGAGAGCAGAGCAGGCACGCCAGGAGCTGATCAATCAGGTCAGAGAGTCAGCAGCCAAAACCCTGGAGAGCATCCGCGGTCAGTGTTACACTTACACTCACACACACACACACACACACACAAACTGTAAGTAGAATTTTATATACTGCGTGATGTACATGCATACCCCCA
>JAVDPK010000775.1:567629-604372 GCA_034780415.1 Cichlasoma orientale | reverse complement strand
CACACACACAAACACACACACACACACACACACACACACACACACACACACACACACACACACACACACACACAAACTGTAAGTAGAATTTTATATACTGCGTGATGTACATGCATACCCCCATCCCGCGGGGTATACCTTTAACAAATAGCTCAGCTCTAAGTATAAGCTTGACTCGCTTGTTGATTGCTAAATACGAGCGCTTCCTGAAGCTCCAGTCACATTCCTCGGGAGAGCAGAAGAGATGCATGGGGCAATTGCAGTGAGGAAGGCTTTGAATACTTTCCAGTACGATGGGTTGTGAAATCTAATCATCACTTGCACAGTTTAGCAAACTCCTCACATCATTTATTACTTTAGAAGATGTGTGGGACTGCAGGGGAGCAGTGGTGGCTGGATGGGGGGGAATGTCTGGCCTGATGCGCCTTGCGTGTCTTGGCATTGGCATATTTGAGTTTGTTTATATAGGGCAGATGGTGATGTTGTTTTGTTTAAGTGTGTGCGAGAGGCAGACAAGAATGTTATGTACTTTTCTGTGTGTGTGTGGAGGGGTAAGCGGCTCACTGTTATCTCCCTCGCCTCCTGTAGGGCGCCAGGTGTCACAACGTCTGGCTGAGGAGGCCAAGAAGAGGGAGCGTTTTGAGGAACTGAAACAGCACCTGGAGCAGGAGCAAGAGGTAGTAAGACATGAAAAAGAGAGCGAGTAAAAAAAAATTAAAATCTGTGTAAATAGGAGTACCTAACGTAAACTGTGTATTATAAGGTGTTGCATGTGATCCCCAGTAAGAAAAGGCATGTGATAAACATAAAGTAATGATGTGTGTGTGCGTGGTGCCAGTGGAGAAGCGCAGCCAAGAAGAAGCAGGAGGAGGATGACTTCAGCTTTGCCAGAGAGCTGAGGGACAGAGAAAAGAGACTTCAAGCTCTGGAGGAGCAGCTGGAGCAGAGAGCTAGGTCTGTCTGCCTTTACAGCTGTTTTTGAACGATGATCCCTGTTAAGATAGTATTTGAATTCTATATTAACCCACCCTGTGCAAACATGATGGGACATCGGTTCTGTGCGATGTCGTTCGCTGGCTGGATTTGTGCCAAGTTTCCATAACCGTGTGATGCCGCAGCATGAGCAAGTGATGTGAACACTAAGCTTTTATTTAACATGATGACATGTTTGAGATTAGAGTGTACCGAAGCTTTAAAAAAAAAAAAAAAGCAACCTACCTGTTTTCATCCAGCCAGTTCACATACTTTACTTCTCCTCCCTTGCTGCAACCTTTGCAGCAATCAAGATATAAATACCTTCTTTATTTGTGTAGTGGTAGGCAAAAAATAAAACTCTTCAGATGTGGAAAGAAAGCTTTTATCAAGGAAGCACAGACTTTATATTTTTACAGGCCTCACTGATTAATTAATTGTAGGTTATTAAAATGGCTAATAACAAGTTGAGCAAATTGCTCGTAATTAAAACAAATGCACATTATAAGCACACAGACAACCAATACTCTTATCAGAGTCCCTCTAAACCACAAGCTTATGGTGGGTGAGCATTTATTCCTGGATCATTTGCTCTCAAATCTAAGTATAAATTATTCACTAGTCAAATAAGACGCACTACTCGAATTAGACATTAATACATCACTGTAATACAGAAATTACATAATATGTGTAGGCTTCATGCTTATGAATAAATATGAATATAACTTCAGCACTAACATAAAACTAACTAAAGCCAACCTGGTGACTTAATAGGCTATTCGTGGCATGGCGGGACCATTTAGACGGACATTTACTGCAGTAAGCAGCTGAGGATAAGACTCTCAGCTACTGAAACATTGTTTTCCTAATGTCAAATTGTAGGAAGGAACTGATTGCTCAGTACAGCCGTCTATCAGAGGAAGCAGCACGCAGAGAGAGGCGGGCCATGTGGAGAGTGCAGCGAATGAGACTCGACGAAGCTCGTGCTCAGTTTTTCAGGGATGACGGGCAGAAAACTCAGGTTTGTTATAAATAAACAGAAAGCGAAGACATGAATAACCAAACCTTTGTAACCAAACCTATTGTGATTTGCTTCCAGGCCATACTGGAAAAATATCCCTTAGGTCAGGAGAGACCTCCCATGGAAGTAATTTCACCTGTTCCCTCAGCGCAGCCGATTGCTCCACAACAAACGCTGGTATAACAACAAGCTCGTTTTTGAACATTCAGTTTTTCTCCACTTTATGCTCTCTTGATGTGCGTTCAAGGCATGCCTTCAAATTGGTAACATCTCTTGACAGGAATTTCCCACCCAGGAGCTGTCAGAGCAGCAGACTATAAAAACTGAAGAATCTGAAGCTGGATCACCACCGCACGATCTGTCTTCGCCAAGGCCGGCACCAGTTACAGCAGACCCTGCCCTCATCTCTGAGGAGATTGACATCACTGACTTTCTTCCCAAGTCACCAAAGTCTGACAATCAGCAGGTAGATATGGCCCTACAGGAGATTGGCTCTGACCTACCCAAAGCCTGTCCTACAGCTCCACTAGTAGACTATGACTTCAGTGCCCCCTTTAGTCCACTTGAGGGTATCACTGGCCAAGCCTTAGTCCAGCCCAGGCCCCGCTGGGGACCTGTAGTCCTGCCTGACATGATCCAAAACCATCCCTCTCACATCCCCTCTGAAGAGAAAACGCCTCAAGTCCAGGAAACTATAACTAAAGGCAGCCCATCTGCCAAAGCATCTCAGTCCAGCTTTTCTTTAGGCCCGTACACCCCAGAGGAGTCTGAAAATAGCAGTGTTTACAGACAACCCTCACAAGCTTCAGCACAGCAGGTGGACGGGAGCGGCTCAGCACCAGACATCGAGCACAAGGAAACTGCACCTGTACGACAGCAGGATGCAGAAAGTAAAGTAGAAGACATGAGTAAATCAAAAGATGACGTGGTTGACAAGGCTCTTTCCACTACAGCAGTGCAAGGTGACCAAGATGGTCTTTCTGATGGTGTTGGGGTGGCGCCACAGGAACCAGACACCAAAAAGCACAGCTCAGACACACACGATGAACATGCTGAAAATATTTCTTTGCCAGACTTTCACAGGCCTGTCCCCGCTGCCCATCCAGTTATCAGTGCCCAAAATTCACCCAGCATCCAAGGACATTCCTCTGATGCTCACATAAAGATTGGACAGTATGTATCAGAGGTAACTGCTGCACCTCCCTCCCAGAACACCCATGGTCATGCCTCAGATTCACACATCAAGATTGGAGAATATGTTTCGGAAGTCAGTGCTCCTTTACCTTCCCCCGGTGTCCATGGCCACGCTTCTCATGCTCATATCAAAATTGGGGAAAATGTTTCCGAGTTTGTCACTCCTCTTCCTACTCCAAATATCCACGGCCACGTCTCAGACGCCCACATTAAAATTGGGGAAATCGTTTCAGATGTAGTTGCCCCTCTACCTTTGCCCAATGTTCATGGGCACAGTTCAGATGCTCATATTAAAGTTGGGGAAAATGTATCAGAGATTGTTGTCCCACTTCATGCTCCCAGCATCCACGGTCATTCCTCTGACGCAAACATTAAAGTCGGTGAGTTTGTGTCCAACATTCCTGACGCAAGACCTCGTTGGAGTAAGCATGGGCACGCCTCAGACAGCGCCCTTCAGCCAGGCTGTCTTGTATCTGGAGCAGAACCATCTTTGTCTCCTTTGCCTGGAAGCTCTTACGGACACTCATCAGACTCAGCATTAGGCGTTGGGTGTGTAGTTTCAGGAAATGAGCCCAAGCGATCTCCTCTGCCTGGCAGCGCCCACGGTCATTCTTCAGACTCAAGTTTAGGTGTTGGATGTGTTGTTTCTCAAAACGAACCCCTTCCATCACCGCTGCCAGGCAGCAACTACGGACACTCGTCGGATTCGGCACTGGGGGTCGGCTGTGTGGTGCTGGGGACCGAGCCGCAACCTTCTAAACTGCCTGGCAGCATTTACGGCCACTCATCAGATTCTTCACTTGGTGTTGGGTGCGTGGTGAAGGACAGAGAAAGTAGAACAAAGGGCAATGACAACAAAGGTATGAAATAAAGCAAAGTCAAACACACACATTCTGTTGACACGTACACATAATTGCCACATATTCAGCTCAGTATGTTATAAAATGCTGTGATCTATGAGGAAATGTAAGTTTCTCTTTAGTGTTTTTGTTTACAAAATTATTATTACATTAAAATAAGAGTTTCATGCTTGCACGATAACAATCAAACTGAGTAAGATTCTTTCTCAGTGCAGTTTAATTAATTATTTCTCCTCTTTATAGAATATTTAAAAGCTGTGTCCCTATCCCAGTAGAGATTTAAGACATTATATGGGTTAAGTAACCTCTAAAGCTATAATCTCTCCCAGAATGATGAATTGCTATGAATTTTTATAAGCTCCATTCAGATTCTCTGCATCTTAATTTTTGCTTTCCATTGTCTTTTTTTTGTATCCTCACTGTTGTCAGAGGCTTGTAGTAGGGTAGTAAGATGTACATCTGAAGTACATTTTCACGCAGACCTTAGTGTAATCACTGTCAAAGTTTGTGTCGCCCGACTCTTTGCGTTAAAGTGTGAAAAACTAGAAGTCTAAAGTAAATTACAGTGGCTTTGTAGTGTAAATTAAGGTGTCATTGCAAATTATGTTCTGTCTTTGTAAAAAGTAAGTGCTCTACATCTTTCCTTAGGTTCTATGTCAGGAAGCCCCAGTGAGCAGCTGGTTGAGGGCATGGGGTCCTGGACAGCCTGCTTAGGGTTGTCCCCTGGAGAAAAGTCTGAGCAGGAATACCTCTTGGCTTTGTCTGTGCAGTACCAGGTGGAACACTATGAGGACTGCTACAGCCTAATGGGTTAGTTGAAAATATGATGGGCTCGAAATGAATGGTTCCTTTGGGAATTGTTTATTGAGGGCAAAATGATGACGAAGACATGCAAAATTTGTACACTTGTAAAGCGGGGTGGGGGGGGGGTAGTGTTTCTAGCCACATTTGTGTGTTATGGATAAGAAGTAACTTACTGTAGGTACAGTTTAGTTATCAGTTAATATCAAATTGAGCAGTTTGTACTTGACATTGAAAATCAAGCACAAACAAAAGAAGTTAAAGTGGGTCATTAATGTTTTTGTGTCTGAGTGAATTTATTCAAGTCATGACTTGTAGGTTTTTGTTCTAAAACCTTTTCAGTTTGAGTTCATATTCAGTGCATTCCAATAATATGCAGTCTTTTATATTTTGCTATATAAAACTCCACACTATATTTATTCTCTTGCTACCAGACAGAAAAAAATAATACAAGTGTCCAAGTAATAGCCTGTTTAAGTTGAAAGGTCAGGTGGTGCAACGGCAAGAAATGTCAATATTTAAAACTCTAAGGTTATCTATTAGATTTCCAAAATGCCTATTATTTATTAAAAATATGTTATGAACTGAAAATTTACACATGCCATGTTGAGTTGTGTAGAATAAGAGATTTTAAAAAATATATATATATTTTTTACTCTCAATCATTTTTTTCTAGTACCATTTACATTAATTTGTGTCGTTAACAAAAACAAGAAACCAAAAATAATTCTTTTAATACTGCTGCAGTTTTCTTTTCGATGGAAATGAGATGAAACCAAGCACATGGAGCACTTTAAGGCTAATCTGTTCTTGTAAGAAATTAAAATAGCTGCAGCCTACGCCAAGTAGGCCTTGGGCACATCTTTTTAAAACATCAGTTCAAATGCAGCAGCTCAGGCTTGTGGGACTTGATGTAAATTAAAACAATTATTTTTACATGTTCAGGAGTGTTGCGATTCCAGAGGCTGATGAATATTTGCTCCATCAGCAAGCAAGGGTTTGCATAAAAAGCAGTAATATTTCATAAAGGTCTGGTTTATGTTCGGGTGGGATGCCTCATGGCTCGCTGGAGTAATATCCTGTCTTGTTCACTCTGTGTTCAACATTCAGTCATGCCTCTATTATTCATCCCTGTTTCTAGAGTTTCCATGAAATCAGTTATGGAAATCTACTCGGACAAATGCGTCTTCCACACCACTGAGCGAAGTTAGGAGCAGTAATTTAGGGAGTTTTACGAAGGATATGAGGTTGGGGTAAAAAAGTGACAGGATCAGGACTGATGTAAATATATATTTTGAATAATTTTTAATTAGACCTATCATACAAAACGTGGCCAGTGTTTCCTAAAGTTAAGGTCTCAATACTCAATTCCTGACAGATTTTTTTGGCTCCTGGACCTTTGTGATGTCACAGAGAGGGAATATCCTCGATCATCTCATGCGCGCAGCTTTGGTTGGCAGCACAGGAGCTCCACCCACCTGCTTTTCCAACTTTATAAGGACCAATCAGGCAAAAGGAAGTAGGCTTTTCGAAAGGGTAGCCTTAAAGGGAGAGGAACTAAAGTGGGCTCGTTTCAGTCAGAGGATAACAGAGGCCCACTGTAAGAAACCAGCTCCAAGGTTAAAAATATGGAGCTGGTATTGAGCATTACAGAGCCCCTTAAAGCCTAGTAGCCCTAGTAGCTCTGCAGCTGCAATAAAAGAGTATATTCATGATTCATTTATAGGATTATTTTCTCAATAAGTTGCTAAATCATTTGTTCATGACATCTTAAATGTTTAAAAATATATTTAGCTAAGGCCCGTGGTTACATATTTAGATGACTTGTTTTGTCTGACATTCAGATTTTTATTTATTTATTTTTGCACTCTGTGGAACAGCACTGTTTTCTGCAGTCGTGAGAGTGATATTTCCTCAGCAACACGCCTGTCATCTCTCTCCCACAGCTTCGTCCCCTACGTGTCAGCTGCTAAAGCAGGTAACTCGGGGCCCCTGGGGCCTTCCTGTGGACCCCACACTCCACAGAGCCACAGACACCACAGCTGTCCAACTCAGCGAGATGGTTTCCCTGCCAGTCCTGATAAAACACTCTGTCACTGCGCCGCTCATCACACAGTGAGTGTCTGAAGTAACGCTCCAGAAAGGGAAAAAAAGAGTTTGTGTGTTTTGTGTTGTAATAACATTTTTAACAGGTGAGTGTTAAAGTCAAATACAGTGTCAGGAGAAATGCAGGTGTGAGTTTTCATAGATTCTATTCAGACCAGTTAAGCTGTAGTCGAGTGGATATTCAGAACTGCAGGAATAATTTAAATTCTTATTACTTTTCATCCATTTTAAGATTCCATCAGAATGCCAGACAAGCTTGTCAGGCTTCACCTACAGTGTTTCTGCACCCCATGCAGTCAAGCCTTTGTGTGTGAAAGAAAAGGAAAAAAAAGGCTTTCTCATCCTTCACTGTGCACAGAAAGGGTGCAGAATATTTAGTGTTGGAATTCATGGCTCATAATTTTTATGAACATATTTTTATACCATGTATAGACAATGCAGTGGAGTTTTGACAGAAATCTATTTTTGACTCTTTCTTGCGAACTTCTCAGTAAAAGAAGACCTTCCCAAATATCACAATGTTTTCTAAATGTGAATTACTGAGGCACAATTTAAAGTAATGCCACAAAGAAAGTTATCCACAGGGTGAAAAACCCAGCACTGCTATATTCCCTGAGCTTCAGTGGGGTTGATGCCTGTCCTCTCTACAACCTGCATGAAATGTGCAAGTCAGCATCCTTTTCATTACTGATTCTCATGTCAAAACTTTTCTCTTTATCTTGGCCATTCTTTCCCCCACCTTCCATTCACAGTGTGTCTTTAGTGAACAAGGCAGTGGTGGACTACTTTTTTGTGGAGTTGGGGGTGGAGAGGCACTTTGAGGCGCTGCGCCACTTTCTGCTGATGGAGGACGGTGAATTTGCGCAGTCCCTCAGCGATCTGCTCTTTGAAAAGGTGATGCTCTTTTGCTTTATATGTTTTTATGTCTCTATGCACGTCGAAAATGGGTTTGTGTAGCTGTTATTTCTCTCTGGTGTGTTGCATTGTAGGAGAGGACAGGTAAGAGAATCTTGGAGCGAGGTCAAATGCCCTGATCTCCACTTGGAGGGGAAAAAAATTAAACCTGAAGCCGTTTGTTTTATGTATGCTGCATATATTAAGTGTTGTCTACTTGTGAAACATGCGCAGGTAACCTTGAAATTTCCCTGGTCATTTATAACTCTGAAGAGCTGCAGATTAAAAATGTATACGCCACAGTCAGAGAACAGTTGTTTCTTGCATCATTACAAAGAGGGTCAGTTTCTAAGGGTTCATATGTGCTCCTGCAGACGTGATTTAGTACCCTGGAGCCTGTGTGTGTGATGCAGTTCTATCACATATAATCTCATAACATTGCTCATTTAAATTGCACAAGAAAAAAAACCTGCTTCCAAACGCTGTATGAGAGCAATATTTAGTAATGGATTCAGTGACTGCGTGCATGTATGTGCACAACTACTTACTGCAGCATTTAAAGAGCCAGATTTCTTTTCAGGACTCAGTGGATTATTTATTCATTCATTCATTCATAAAAACATTGATCTCATCTGAGGAAAAAAAATGAACTCTAGATTTACCCGCTAGTTAATTTTGATCTGCAGTCTCTGGGCAGGTGGACACAAAAATACACAGAAAAAATACACAGAAAAAAACACAAATATATAATATTATATACACAAAATCCTAATAAACTGTCCAGCCCCCTCTGACCAACAAAACACACATACAATATAAAATATACACATCACATGTAAAACCAGACTTATCCTATCAATACATGAGGATAGTCTAAAAGATGAAAAAGCTTTTAAAAAGAAGAGTGCTTGGTGATTAATGTTGCCATGAACATGGGATCAATTCTTTTGCGTGATGAGAGGAGGTATAAAAACCTACAGTTTTTCAAACTGTTTGATGTTCTTTAATGGACTTACATGAAAAAGATGATTGTGTACAAATGGAGCTTTTCTCTACACTCTACACTCACCTTGAGCACAAACACTGAGGCTCTGCTCATCTGCTGCGAGCAAAGTTGTACAAATCTTTTTAAAGGTGGAGGTGCAGCATCGTGAACTATTTTTAAGACAAGACAAACATCTGAGTGGAAAAAAAGGTTTGCAGAAACCGGAATATTTCACAATTCCTAAGGATAATCACAGTGGTGATGCTTTGTGGCTTACTGAGAAGCGGCTTTAATGTTTAACCTTGTAAGCGTTTTATATCAGATTCCTCCCTGTTTTTGCTTTCAAGCACACAAAGCATCACTGTGATATTTCTAGACTACTTACTTCCTGCCATGAATTAACAAGCACAGCCTTTGCTCACACCTTCTTGCTTTTCTGCAGAAATGATCATGTATAGCTGCCACTGGAGTCTCATGAGACAGAAGGTTTTGTTTTTCCAGCTAAACACTAATTTCACTAATTAACTTCCTTTCCAGTAAAAAAAGTGTGTTAATCAGCTCTTTTTTTTTTAAACCCCTCAGCCTAAAACGGCTGATGGTATAGTATTGTCGTCATCCTGCCAGGCAGGCGGGCGGCCAACTTTCAACTTTGTGAACACGATGACTTCAGAGTGATGTAACCCATGATTTTCAAATTGATACCATAGCTGCATCTACTAGGTCTACTAGGTCAGAGGTCAATTTTTATGAAAATCTTGTGAACTCAAGAACGATGTCACCTGGGATTTGACAAATGACAATTGTTGACATTTTGTCTTTTTAAAAATGTATTTTTTTCTCTTCCTCCACCCAGCTGGGCAGTGGCCAGACTCCGGGCGAGCTCCTGACCCCCCTAGTCCTAAATTCCATACTCAGCAAGGCGCTGCAGTATAGCTTACACGGGGACACGCCTTTAGCCGGAAACTTCACCTTCGCACTTCGCTTTCTCCCCGAGACCTTCCACCCACACGCCCCGGACTCCCTTAACTGCTTGGAGCTGCGCTACAAGGTGAGGCTGAGTGTTTTAATGGGGTGAATAACAGAGTGAGTACCCTTGCATGGGTGTGCTTGTCTCAGCCTGAGTGGCAGCTTGAGTGCGACAGCCTGTCATGTTTTGACAAACTGCTTTGGGTGTGGAAAATGAGCTTATCGCACACTTAAATGCTTCAAGCTCATAGATCGATTGGAGTTGTGTCTTTTCAGTGACGTGCACAGTGACTAATGCTGGACATAATGTCCTCCGCGCTCGTTCCCTCCTTTCTCTCCCGGGGTGGCTGTGGCTCAGGAGGCGGAGCAGGTCACCTACCAAACGGAAGGTTGGCGGTTTGATCCCTGGCTGCTCCAGCCTACATGCCACAATATCCTTGGGCAAGATGCTTAACCCCAAGTTGCTCCTGATAGTCATCGGACTGTGAATGTGTGTGAATGTTAGATAGAAAGCACTTTGGCATAGAAAAAGTTGCTTCCAGTGCTCGAGCAGAAAAGCGCTACAGAAGAACCATTTAGCATTTCTCTCTGACTCCTCCTGTTTTTGGTGAATCTCTGTCCTGTAACCGTCCTTACCCGCTTCCCCCTCCTCGTGTTTGTTTCCTTTGTGCGTTTTGCTTCTTTGTTTCCCCATATTTCTCATCCCAACTTCTCTTCTATTTCTACCCCCTATATCTCACCACTCTGTCTTCACGATCCTCTCACCTCTTCTATCAACGTCTCTGTACTCGCACCTTTTCCCTCTCCCCTCATGTCATCCATCACTCTCCCTTTACCTGTTTTTCTCAGCTCCATTTCCCTTAGCTTCCCTTCGCAGTCAAAGCTCCGCACGCGGTTCTTTCTTGCATCGGTTTCATCTCCTCCTCTCATGGCTTCTCCTAGGTCGACTGGCCGTTGAATATCATCATCACAGACAGCTGCATGAACAAGTACAACCGCCTGTTTTCGTTCCTGCTGCAGCTCAAACACATGGTGTGGAGCCTCCGCGATGTCTGGTTTCACCTCAAGAGAACAGGTGAGAAGATGGAGCTGCTGACTCAGCCCCAGCTTGAACTCTGCATTACCTCTGAGAAGGATGAGTTAAGATTCTCCCTCGTTGTGCTCCGATAGTTTATAAAATATTCAAAGAAGGGAATGTTGAGATTCATTTATCTTTTATTTATACAAAGCACACCTCAGACTTGGGGGGGATTGTTGTAAAACATTGCGCGTCACTGGGTTAGATAATATTGATCAGCCGAAGCCAGAGCAGACTACATAAATGAACATCCTGATGGGGGGAAAAAAAAAGAATAAATATTAATATTACAGCTATAATATTAGGACTCGGGCAAATGTAGATGACTTAGTAGAGGGGTCGATGTGTTTTTTCATCTGTAAACAGTATGGACTTGCCACATGCAGGAAACTGGAATGCACCAAGGTCTATCTGTATTATAAATGTAGCTTCAGCTATCAGTTATTTTCTTTACTGATTCACATATATTGACTTTTTGTCAAAAAGTAAGGAAAAAAAAAAGAGTGCTACAAGTTTCCAGAGCCCAAAGTCAGCTGTAATGGCTTTTTGTCACACCAAGAGAATACAGAGAGCCTGGAGGTTTTGATTATTACATTGATTTGATACCAGCCGCAGATCCTTACATGTCAGAGTCTGCAACCAGCAGATGTTTGTATTTTCAGTCCTCGCGGCTCTGAGCATAACTTGTTCTGATGGCGTTTGTGTCCCTCAGCGCTGGTGAAAGGTGCGGGTCGCTCGGTGCAGTTCCGTCAGCTGCAGCTGTACCGACATGAGATGCAGCATTTTGTCAAGGTGATTCAGGGGTACATCGCTAATCAAATCCTGCAAGTGTCCTGGAGTGAGTTCACAGCCAAACTGGCCACAGCCAGCGACCTGGATGCCATCCACCGCACACATGCAGACTACCTCAACAGAGCCATCTTCAGGTGAGTACTGGAACTGCAACTGGGGAATGCTACTTAAGTATTTATTGTGGTATAATTTCTCTGTTGACTTTGCATAAATTAGGTACTAGTTGATTTTATTTTTTTTTAAAGAGGACAATAAATAACTTAAAACAAGATCAAAGGTTCTGAACTCAATACATTTTCAACAGCAGCAAAAATCAGCATTTTGAGTGATCACAGCTCCAATCCAGCAGATTAACAACATTTCTTCAGGCTCTCTACAGGCAAAGCATGTTGAAGTGGCATGCTTTGCTCCCATAATTTCATATAAAATTAATTAAACCTGCACGTAACAAGTTAATTAAAATTCCAGCTGGATCTGAGGCTAACTCTTGAACTCCATAAATGATTTAATCTCATTAGGAGAGGTTGTCAGTATCACACTCCTATTTGTATAACTTCAGCCTGTCTGAAAGTCATTTCAAAGTTTCTTGTCATGTCTCAAACTTTGCACTCGTCCCCTCTCGTGTCCCCAGGGGTTTGCTGACAGAGAAAGCGGCTCCGGTCATGAACATCATCCACAGCATCTTCAGCCTGATCCTCAAGTTTCGGGCCCAGCTAATTGCACAGCCCTGGGACAACCACCAGGGGGAGGCAGTGCACCCAAGCTTCATTGCCATGCAGCAGTCATACAACACCTTCAAGTATTACTCTCACTTCCTTTTCAAAGGTAAGGACAGGGAATGTTTCAGCTGTTTGAATGATGATTCGGCTTGTTTGTTCACCGAGTGAGTTTGAAGCGTTTATCAAATGTCTCTTTTCTTCTCAGTGGTGACCAAGCTCGTGAACAGAGGCTATCAGCCTCATTTAGAGGATTTCCTGCTTCGCATCAACTTCAACAACTACTACAAAGACTCATGATCTGTGGTCTGAGCTGCAAGTTAAGTGTCATTTATGTGTATGCTGAGTGTTTTAAAGGGAATCCCTTCTTTTGAAAAGTGGTCTTCATATATCTGTAATCATTTTTTATCACCTTCATTTCATGGCCAAAGTATCTTTAAATGCTGCCTGCACTAAATATTAGGACATGGCTGTGACATTGAAACCAGGTTAGACATTCATCCTGCATCAAAGTGCAGGATTTAATGTGTGCTTGAATAATTGGACTCTGCTTCTCTATAAATCTATTTGCTGCCTTTGTGTGTGTGTGACTGAGGTGACACTATTGTGATACATCACTTGGTGAGGTGTGCATACGTCCATGTATATTTTCAGAAAATATAAGTGTCAGTTAAGTGTGTGTATATACAACAGCAAAAGCTTTTCTAAATAAAATCTATTCTCTGGTGTATTTTTGTGGGATAAAGAAAACAACATTTACACAAGTAAGAAAAATGACTCATGTTTATTAAAGGATGCATGTTTACATGGTTTTAGAAAATGAGGACAAATCAAGTGCAAAGCCTTATGGGGTGTGAATTCTGGCATCTTCAGCCTTTTACAAAAAGACAGAAAAGAGAAAATGGAGTTCTTGCTATATTACAGAAATGTATTTTCTACACCTTCAGAACCCACATTTTTACTGACGGCGCATTACTTACAACGAGAAAATATGTCAAGACTATGCAGCACAGCTGAAATGACTGGACTGGGCTGCAGCAGCAGCCCCCTATACACTAAGAGGATTTCTTTTTATGACTGGATAGTAACATTTGGAGCAAATCTCACCAATTAAGCCACTGTTCAGAGAAAGCACAGGCACCCGCTTATGTGACTCAGAACTCATTGCTGGCCATTGCACTAAGCACATTTTTAGTAAAGGTGTAATTAAAGTGCCTCTGTCATCACCTGAGAAAGGAGGATACTGGATGAACTACTTAATCTATACAGCATCAAACAGCCTGCCAATCTGCAACGTCCAATCAGGCGACAAAGTTGACATTTAGGGAAATGAACTTGGTTTCCTGGAATAGAGTCACTGTTTACATGTGTATTTTTCTGGCAACAAGCAACGCCACAAGTTCATGAGTCAACGCTGGGAACCCAGCCATTTCCAAAGAAAAAGAGTTACTTCAACATGTTGCCCAGATAGCAGTTATTCCCTTCGAAGTGCGAGACTGACTCTTCTGACGCTCTAGTGAGCTTGAATGTGCTTCTGACTACTGCAGACTTCTGACAGGTGATCTGTAATCCTCATTATGTGTTTACTGCCTGAATCAATAAATGCCATAAACATCCACGCCATCTAATCAATTAGCTCTCCCAGTCACTCCAAGCGTGCAATCCTCCAGGCAGCTGCTGTGTGTGAACATTTAGCTGATATATATATAACCCAATGTAAGATACATTTCTGTTTGTTGCAGCCCACTTTGATTTAGAGGTGCTTAGATTATGATGGGATTTCATAATTATGAGATAGTATAGCATAATGGATAATAGCCTGACAAACTGCAAGTCAAATTTTCAACCTAATACTCGGAAGCTGGGAAGCTCAGGCAGATTTCATGCACCTTGATTTGATCAAGAAGCAGATACTCTGACGTCTGTCACATGACCGTTACTTGGGTTAGTAAATGTCATCTTAAACATGTACTGGAACTTGACAGGATATTTAGTCTATATATAGTATATTCAACAGACTTTTATGGCTTCCTTTTCTCCGATTTATGCTCTGAAGCTCCGATGACATAAATATTCAACTGCTGCCTGCTCTAAGACGCTGAGTGTCTCCTGCTGAGTGTTTATGTTTGACATCAATGTGGAACGATTCCAGCTGAGTTTAAAATGTTCAATTTAGAGATTTCTGATCTGAATGAAACGCAGCATTACTCTGTCAATAGCCATCTGTTACATAGTGAGTGGGTGTTCATTTTTGTACACAAACAAGCTCTACCTTGTCAATTAGTGAGCTTAAGAACTAATAAAGCCAGGATGGTCTTTTTTTTTTTTTTTTTCTAAAACGTCCTCTAAGAAAGCAAAACTGTTTTACAAATCAAGTAATTCTCTCTTGTAATTCCAATGTGTAGGTGATGAGGAGTCAAACAATTTAGCACAGCTCAGAGGTCTAAACCAAATAGCCACTGTGTCCTTTGTGCAACATGTTTCCGCTTCTCTCAAACAAACATTGGTTAACGCAATGCAACTTTCAAGTTCAACTTGTAGCCGGTTTCTTTCACCACCTCTGTACAAAACATGCCACACACACCAACACTGCACGGGCTGCCGATGCCCATCGAGATCTGCGCCGCAGCTCAGTCGGGTCGAGACCGAACAAAACTGCACCGGCAGCCAGAGGGGGACGATGAATTTCACAGATTTCTCTCCCCGTTAGTTGTTCTGCTCTGATCAGCATTCATATGTAAAGAAGGGCAAATTGGTTTTTCATGAGTTCACTGTGGCCTGTCTACATGCGTCAGTGTGACAGTTCAGTTGATTTTCTTTTAGTGTTACAGCTCAGTGCTCATAGTTTAAGCTTTTATCCTCTGCAAAGGGAACTAGATTGAATGCCATTATTTAATCATGCACTGCAATAGATCCTAGCATATTGACTCTGGTTAAACATAGACGGATCATATTTACACGGGCTTTCGGGGAAAAGGAGCGTGAAGTCGTTTCTGGGCTTCTCGCTGAAGAACTGACATACAAATCATCTTGTTTACACAGGTAGCCGAGGAAACTGTCGAGCATGAGAGTAATTCGGTTCTGTGGGAAGGCTTAAGATAGCCACGATGCCAAGTCTGTAACTTCACGGTGGCAAGAGTGCCGAAAGTGCGCGCCCTGCTTTGAGACGCGCATTACTATGCTCAAGGGATAAAAGTAATAAACTAGGCAATAAACTGCTCTAAGCATAAAAGGAAGTGATTTTATTTCACCTCTCCTTCACTATCTTAAAAGTTTCAAATCCTACTAATTTATTAATTTAGTGCATTCTGTGGTAATTTGATGGTGTTATACCAATATAAACCTCAAAGTGCAATAATGTTTTCTTTCATAAATAATCAAGGAATAAATGCGTAAGAGCCTTACATACGAGTTAACGAGCAAAATAAGGAAAAGGTTTCAATTCTCCAAACACAAAAACACTTCAAACTACGGAAACCTAAAATAAATGTAAACCTAAACTGAAAGAATGAGTCACCGCTCTGTTAAACGGCTCGGGAGAAGACAATGACACGCACCCGGTACCTGTGTAGTGTCCCTTTTGATGTGCGTACCACCGACAGTGGTGCAAAGACAAACTCCAACTCCAATTACCCCCCTCCCCTTTTTTTTTTCTTTTGTGTTTGTGGGGTCAACCCCCCGTCAACGTCTTCGGCTTTTAGCGCAGCAAAAGAGAGAAAGATGTAGTTACTGTAGGTCAGTGGATGTGAGTATCTAATATTGATGTTGCAGTACCAGAGTTGGGGTTAGGGGTTAAGATGAGACCTCCTGCGCAGAAGTAGGACTGCGGTTCTGGTTTTGGTTGGCTCGTCTTTTTTCTTTGCTTGGATCCGAGTGGAACTAGGCCTCAGACTCCAGGTCTTCTTGTCCTGCTCCGTTGGTCGTGTCGCCCGTCTCAGGCTCAAGGAGCAGGAACTTGCCGTCATTGGTCAGAGGCATGTTCTTCATTAGCTGGGCCAGGGCTTCTGGGTCCTTAAATATTTAAAAAAAAAAAAAATGTTAAACAGACTTGCTGAGGAACAATTTCCTTAATTTATTTTGTCACTTTTTTTTCCATTAGTGGGGTTTTTTTGTTTGTTTTTTTTGTCTGGGTAATGGTCATTTTTTATCTACTACAGATGATAGCTGTGTGTGTCAGCGTTAACATGAGCCATCATAATACTTTGATGATCCTGCCTCTGGTGGGTGAGTGTATATAAAGTGGCAGTTGTCTATTAGGAAATAATAATCTTAATTAAAACAGCGACTGGTTAAAACAAAAAGATCTCAAGTTTTTCAAATTTCTACCTTCTTGGCTTCTGTAATCTCCTTTGCCAGGTTTATGGTGTAACATATCTGTGAATAAAGAAACATGCAGTTTATTATATTTAAAATGTTCCCCTGCTTGAAAGCTTTCAGCGCTGTTGGTTCTGGTCTGTCAACCTTTTCGCCCTCTGTGTTGCTCTCGAAGACGAAGGCGCTAAACGAGGGCGCTCCCTCCTCATCTCCGTCGCTCCAGTCTCGGCCTTCAACTACAAATCCCATCAGCCTCCCGTTCTCTTGGTGGGCTGCAAACTGACACACTTCTCCAAGCTGGAACTGAGAAGAAATAAAAATTGAGAGAGATTTTTTTTTTTTTAGAAGTTAAACTGCAGACAGCCTGACTTGGCTCACTTGACCCGTTGTGATACTTACACTTATTCTTGTAACTTGAGTCTGTGGGTCGATCAACCTGTTGAGGAAAAAAATACAATGTATTTCTATCACAATGTTTAAAAGAAATGTGGGTTACATAGCAATTCAACATCACAAAATGTGTTCTTTGCTGCCAATATTGATGCTGTGATGAGACTTCAGAGGGTTCCTGCTTCAAGGTTCTTTTTATAGTTACATCAGGCAACGATCTACAGCAACCTGCCAACATTAAAGTTGTCAAGCTGCCACAGGAAAGCACCAGTGTTCTTTTGTTTGTTTCTAATTATTTCAGTGGCTCTTATTTAACTTGACATTCATTCACAGCTGTTAACGACATGTTCCCACTTGGTGTTAAAAGTGCTGAGTCTACCTGAGACTACTGCTAGTGACCATGAGGTGAGCCTCTGTGGTCTTGAAGATGTTGTGGATGGCACGGGCAGCCAGCACCTGCCTCATGGCCTCGTAGATCACCTCCTGATTGTCGCCACAGCGAACCGCCATAGAGCCCAGGAAGCGCACAGCAAATACCTGCTGAAGGAGAGAGTCTGCAGAAACACACAAACATTATTCACAAGCAAAATATGCCGGCAGAATAAAAACACAAGGACAGCGAACAAAGAAAAAAAAAAATTGTACCAGGAAAGGGAGCGCAAACACAAATACACATGAGGTTAAGGTGAACTTAAAAAGTAGTAGAGAGCGAGTGGACCATTAAGGTGCATCTAGAACAGGAAATTATTACCATCAGTCTCTGTCGAACAGTCATCGTCTGTTTCTCCAAATGGATTCGTGCGTCTGTCGTGACGGGAGCACATACAACAGCAAAAAAACAAACAAAAAAAAACACCAAGAAACAATTAAAGTCCTGCGTTAAGCAGTTACGAAGCAATCTGCTTCCTGGAAATGATATAAAAACCACAATGAGGCCAACATTTAGGAAATTAGAGTCATCGCCCACCAGTAACTCGTCCCTATCTGTCTTTTGAAAAAAGCATAAACAAGCACCCACACAAACTTCCTGTCTCAGCTGTCCTCTCACCTCCCCCCAGCTCTGTTCTGGTCCTGAAACTCGGACGCAGGCAGCATGATGTCAAACTGGATGGGTGTCCCCGGGGCTATCAGGTCCTCTGGTTCTGGGGCAACACCTGTTTTCTGAGAACCACTGCTGGTAGTGTGAACACCTCCTGGCTTAGCTCTGCAGGAAGGAGACACAAAATGAAGATGGGTTCCCCCCCAAAATAAAGGATAGGTTCACATTTTTCAAGCCTGTCTTAATGCTTCAGTCAGCATCTACACCAGCTGTGAAATGATTCATTCCTAACCAAACTACAGTGTTGGTTATGGGGCAAAAATCTACAGTACAATCCTCAAGAGGGAATTTCACACTAAGAGTGAAAGAGAACCACTTAAGCCCGACCTCATAATGGATTTGACTGAACTTTAGAGTATTTGTGGTCTTCCAACACTTCTTAGACTTTAATTTGCTTTAAAGAAGGACTCTCAAAACAGCCAGCATGAACAGAAGGACAGATTACAGCAGGCAAAGTCTGCCTCTGCCAAAACAACACAAAGCTTCATCTCAGCAAAACAACCTTGTTCAACAACAGGTATTTACATGATGCCCACCACATCTTCAAAGCTCAGTGGCATTTTTTTTTGTTACATTACCTGACTTAAAATTGTTACATTTTAATTTGTCTATGACAGCTTTGTTCAGTAAATAAAGAATTCATTTAAAGCTGCTTTTTGTAGCACAGAACTCAGAAAACTAGATGTTTCCTGTACCAAAACTGATGGATCACACTTAGTGATCACCATTTTTTATCACAATAAAAACTGATTTCAAATCTTAATGTAGTGACATTAGAAACCAGAATTTCACACTCAGTGCTGCAGTCTGTTTCATTACGAGCTTTGGATAATTCTACACTGATGTACGTAGGATCCAGATTATACTCTTACATGAGCTACATGCCTGACCTGTCAGGGTTGGGTGAGCCTTCTTGTCTCTTCTCAAAGCTGGTGATGGGAGTCACTGCCTGGATGGCGGTTTGGTTCAGCCGGATAGCCACAGCCTAATATCAAAAATCAGGGTCATTTAGCATGTATAAATGTTCCAAAAACATTTCCAAATACTGATGTTTGCTCCATGCACCAGAAGCAGGGTCTATTTAATGGCATCTATGCCTAAAGAACAGCAGATGGTTTCCTGGTTTATAAGTTTCTATTTGTTGGTTAGCTCATATATGATCAAGTGTAGGATTTGAGGATGCAATTATTTGGATGCAATTATTTACAGTAAGATGGATTGCAAAGATGGAAAAAAAAAAAAAAAAGAATCACTGAATAATAATTCTTAAAAATCGTGCTTTAGTAAATATGAAAAAAAAAAAAGATCAAATAGCAAAGAGAATGTTTTATATCAAGGATTTATTGGAGAGCAAATTTAATCACTGCCTGGGAGGTTTCATTCTAATTAACTTAACAAAAATCCACCAAACAATTAAAAGTTGCAAAGGGAACAAAAAAAATACACATCACTGACAAGACAAATGAGGGTGAGGTCACGCAGCTTTCCACAAACACTTAAGCTGCGAGAGAATGGAGGCAAATTGCATAACTTTTACAATTAGATAAACAAGATAAGCCGGGTCTAAAATCATTCTCCATCTGCCGCCTGCTGCACTACACTTCATTACCAGCTCTTCTTGTAATTCTATCCAGCCCCCTCAATAATTGTGAAAGTGGAAAAACAGTCAGTCCGACAGCTATTTACCAGAAATCCCACAATGCTGTGCCTTTGCTCACGAGGTAATAAACAACATTTTCAGGTCTGTAACCGTGCACCTGAAACTGATGATGGCGTCTGAAATCTATGTGAAACCACCGCGTGATTACCACACAAGAGAAATAAGTGCATGAGAGAGAGAAGGGGGGGGGGGCAATTTTGGATGCAGCCATAGTCTCCTCATCTCTGGAGAATGTGAAGAATAAACATTTTTCTCTTACAAATGGTTTCAAATGGCAACTTTGAGACATTATAATAACTATTACTTATGTTACTTAAATAGAATAAAGGTTCTCCAGTTAATGTGTTAACTAGAGGTAATGTGTTCACTACCTAATTGAATCACAGTAAACTAGGTGAAAGCTTAGTTACAGTAACCAAGTTTTATTCTTAACTAACTGTGTGTATCTGTGTTGGTCAGGATGAAATCTTTACCTCTGGGTTGTCAGTCAGGTAGATCTGTCTGGAGATGTTGTTCACAGTGCAAATCCACTGAGAAAGAAACACAAATCCACATTAGGACTTCATCGAGCTCGGGCACAGCATGAAATCACTTGACAGATACCAGCTGTGACAGGCCAGTCAGATGTGTCCGAGCACAAAACCTAATATGAAAACCACACAAATGAGTCCTGACAGGCTCTCCATTGTTCTACGACAGATACCTGCAGCAGCAGATATCTCTGTAAAACAATAACGGAGGTCAAACACGGCTCTTTGAGCTGCCTCTTACGCACTTACTTCTTCATACTCCTTTTTACTCTCCGCTTGTAGAATCATTGACCTGCAGAGACATGAGAGAGAATTAAAGCACACTCTGTCTCTCATACATGTTTCTGTATTACTGTCATTGCTGGACATGGAGAAAAGAGTACATACGTCTTTCCTGAAGGGGAGGTTATCTGAAAACAGTAGCGTCTGTCCTCACAATCCACAGCCATGACAGAGCTGTTGTCCAGGTCCAGCACCATGCCCCCCGCTACAGCCCCCCGTGGCTGGCACATGAGGTTCCCTCCCTGGGTGAAGAAATACAGTCGATCCCAGGCTGTGGTCACTAGGCCTGTTTTACTGGAGAAGAAAAAGGAGCATTTGGATTAAAGGCATATATGTAGCGCCAGACCATAAATATCAATTTAAAATAAAGTCATGGATTCTATATGAACTTATAGAACTCATAACTTCTTCAAGGTAGGAAACAGAAATGTAAGCTCTCTCCATCTGGTAATTTCTCAAAGGTCATAATAACCCAGTGACCTCTGAGATTAGTCTCTTAATCTGTGGCTCAGAGGTGTCTCTCAGTTTAATTTAATTTTGCATCCTTGACATTTTTTTTGTATCATTTTAGACTACAAGTAAAATGACCATATTAGCCTTATCTGCACGGAAGCGCTTTGTTGGGAAACAGCCTGCAGAAATGAGTGATATATGTCAACACCTGCGATCCTCCACATTTGTACAAGATTCAGTGCAACAAGTGCCAATGACAGCGACTGCTCCACAGGACAAATTTATATGAGCTGCTTTAATAACACATTAAGCAGTCCTGTAAAAATGACTACTGGACAATGTAATTGTATTACAAACCTGCAGCTCACCCTATCCCATCCTGCTTGCTGTCTCGACAGCCTCTCATTGTTCTGTGACTGATACTTGTAGCAGCAGATCTGTGGACACCTACAGACAAGTTTCCCTCTTTCAAACACTGGAGGATGCGTGTTCAACAGCTAGCCAGAAAGCTTGTATTAAATAGCATGACAATTCTGCCCTCTCCTCACAATACACCAGAGACAGGATGCACTTACAATGATGCAAAGATTTATACTGGAGATGGCAGCAGTGTAAACAGGCAGATCTTACCTACTGACAGTCATGTCAGTACAAAGTTTGATTAGACTCACTGATCAGCCATAATAGATAGTGACTTTGCACACCTTTGGAAAACTATAAGTCTTGAACACGTGACACATTTTCCACGAAAAAGCCACTATATGCACCTCCGTTAGCTTAGTTCCTACACTGAAACTCTAAACACACGCCAAACACAGCCCGATAAACATTAGTAATATTCAATAACCAGCTACGAGCGCACAAACAGGGCAGCTGTAGTTCAGCGTTACTTCATGACATTACTGGAGCTAAAATCTGACAGGCAGGTAACCTTCTCTGAATATTAAAGATTGAGCTTTCCTTAATTTTCAATCCATGCAGCTTAAAGCTGTTGATATACTCATAAAAGATTTAATTATGAAGAGCTTTCAGCCCACCTGAGCTCATATTTTAATAATGACACATAACACTCATAAAACACATTTATGCAAAGCCCACAGAAAGATGAGATCTCTGACACGATACACACTTCATCGACTCATTGCGTTCGTATGAAATATGGGCCTGCACATTGCTGTGGTTATACAAACAGGTTAATGATCCTGATCAAATATTATTGTTTTGTGTGTGTGTATTCAGAAATGCTGGTTACTTAAAAACAGTGAGAAGTTTCTCAGGGCTCCATTTTCCTATCAAAACAGCACTTAAAAGCAATAAGTGATCAATACAAACATGAATGTGTCTGGTGTGGTCAACTATAATATAGTCATTTTTTGGCTCTTTCATCTTGCACTTAATATCTTGTCTACGGTAATGTGAAGAATTTTTATCCAGAATCTAATAAACACGAATTTCAAACTTATGATCAAAAAATATATATATATTTTCCCCCCCAACAAGTAGATCCAGCGTGATCCTCAGTTATGCTTTTTTTTTTTTTTTTTTAACATTTGATTTCTGAGGTTGTTTGATTTTGGCTCTAAATTTGTTTTTGGCTGTTAATGTTAAGCAATTAGAACGAAGCTTGGATGCAATTCATCTCTGAGTCACTCCATTTCAAAACTAATCTATATGTGTATGACTCATTTCGTCTGCTCATCTGTAAGCCTTCTTTTTTGCACGCTCTGCTCACCAAATATTCCCAAATACATTTTCTTTGATAAATACTTAAGTGTGTGGCTCGTGTTGCCATGGGTGATTCAGACCCTTAATACTGAGGAACCATTTGAAACAGAAAATGTTTTCTGGCCTCAGCTCCATTTGACAAGCGTTTGAGGCTGCTGGCAGCGCGTGTCATTAAACAGAATGGCATTCTGTGGAAACCTTTTCTCCGGTGTCACCGACATTTGTCAAAGACTTTGGATGTATATGAGGGAGAGACAGAGTTTGACAGCTCTGACATTTCACTAAATCACAATGCGAGCGACGCAGCAGTTTTACCCCTTGAAGCCATTAAGGAAGTTTCCCTTCTCATACATCTACTCTAGAATAAGCTGACAGAGCACACTGTCAACCATGTTACCTGACACACCTTGTCTGCTGTGACGGACTTGCTGTTTACTGTGTTCGTGCTTATTTTTTAAGTAACTTTGGCGAGAGGAGCAAAAATTATTTCCCGGTTGCATTTGGTTATTTAGGCATTCGGAATCTCCCGGAGCCACCGTGGATCAATGGCACCATCTACTGCACCGCATTTAATTTCCTGACAAAATTGGAAATGCCACTTAGGTAAAATGAGGCCAGATTTAAAGCTTCCTCCTCAGCACTTAAATTTGTTTTCTTTCATCGCATCCTTTAGCATATTGACTAGGAAGTGAATAGGAAGTGTCGTCAGATTTCAGACAGGGCCATAATGAGTGCAGTTAATCTTACTTCCTAATGTTGAGGTAGCCAGCCTTCTGGATAAGTGTGCGATTGACAGGCTCAGTGTCCTTATCTGGCATGTAGACAGTATCTTCCACAGACAGAAGCTCCCTCTGGGACACTCGCATGGCCTCCGCCTCTAAGTCCAGCTGGGCCTGGATGCTGAGATAGAAAACAGAAATCCATCTAAACTGGTTCCAGAAATTTGATCTCTCCCCCCCCCCTTCTACACAAAGATAATTAAAATGCAAAGACAATAAAAATCATTCAATGTTATTATTTAGATCACAAAAAGAAAAAAAAATACACAAATGGGGAATGCTGAGGAAATTATACTGCAGAGCATCACAGTAACATTAACTGTTACACAAACACACAAGCCACAATACTCCAGTCATATTTAATCAGTTGCTATTAAAAAAAAACTAAACTACAACTGTTATTAAGGAGTTAATAACAGTGTGTTTTACCTTTGTGTCATGTTGGAAACAGAGGAGATAAAACTGTCCATCTTCTTCGACACCATCTCAAAGCCTTTCTTGAAGAAGCTGATCTGTGAGATCAAAGAAGACAAAAAGCCACTTTTAGAATGTTGCACATGTAGAGCTGGAATTGTTGCGACTCACATGCTTACAGTTTGGGGACTCAATTATATATATTTTTGTCCTTTTCCAGTCATTTGAATTAAATGAACACATCACAGTAAAACAGTTCAAGCTAAATCAGGTGCAATAAGGAATCACTTCTTATTTTTAAGTCACTGAATTTGAATGGTGCTGTGATGGTGCGGTAGCTGAGTACCTGTGCCTGAGTGTAGCCTAGCATTGGTTCAAGCATAGCTACTCTCTTGCGATACTGCAGGGCATTGAGGGCGCAGTAATACTGCAGTGATGACTGGTGCTGCTTTCTTCTGGTGTAAGCCACCTCCTTCACCAAGTCTGCCTTCAACTATCCAGACATGAGAGGGAAAAGCAAATAAACAACACAGCTGCGTCATCTTGTACATCCAAGAAAACAGATTGTTTAGCATAGCAAAAAAAAAGTCTTTGCACCCATTATAATGCATAGTGTAGTTATAGTAATACTCCCATGAGGAGGCACAGCAGCAGAGGATTATTTTGTTTAATCTATTTGTACTTCAAATGCTTTTAAAAGGCTCCCACTGTATTAATGAGAGCATTACAGCGTTGTACGGTCTTTTACAGCTTGTGATCAATGAGAAAGAGGAGCTAAGAAAGCTCTTGGCAGTTACTCTACCTTCTCATTTTCCTTCTTCTTGGGCAATCGACTGTACTTGACCATAGCTGCCTCATGCTCTGCACAGTACAACAGAAAGACAGTGAGTGTCAGACAGTAACTACTTCCTGTAATTTCCTTTTCTCAGACTGATAAAAGCCTGTGCTTACCATCGGTGCCAATGGCAAATATTTCCTTCAGTGTGCTTATCTCTGCAAAACGTACAAATATTATTACAGACTTATCTACAGCGGGTATTTAAAAATGCACTGCTGCATATGTTTGACTTAGGTTTTGATGATAAAATGCATTTTAAAATGAAGTTTTTGGTGCAAGCCTGTCAGAAACTACCTGTGAGGTCTTTCTCCCGGAACTGGATCAAGGGGAAGACCATGCTGTCAGCCATCTGGGTAGCTAGCTCGGAGTGGAGCGCATTCAGCTGGACCATACAAAACAGATTACACATATGAGGCGCCGCACAAGGACACAAAGAGAAGATGAACCCATGCCAAACATCTTGAGGGATTTCAGTTTAATATTTACAGTAACATTTCCTGCCAGCAAGCTGGAAAATTACATTTTCAGTGAAATGGGGGCATAGCGGCAGACAATGCCTCCCCTTTCATCATAATAAACCTATACTGTGGAAGAGTACATTTAATAAAGCTTACTGTTTACTCTGATATTGGAAACGGGGCTGCGTATCAGACAAATTCAGCTATTATTCCGTGCGGTTATCAACAAGCTACACGCAGATTTAGCAGGTGCTAAAGTTCACAAGATTAGGTGCAGTTGTCGGCCTAATTCTCAGTGTGAAATTAGTTTTCTGTACACGATGAGGTAAAGGTCAAGCAAACAATCAGCCTGTGTCCTCTGAGCATTAATGTGTGTGTCCTGAGTGCTGACTGGGCAAGGCTCGCGGACCCCCACGGCTGGCGGTGACAGGCCCATCTGTTTTGTCTATATATGTGAGCCGGCACACCGCTCCATCATCTCCTCATCCATCCACCCACCGCTGTTTCCCCTCTATTCCTCTATCTGGTGAGATACGCATCACATCAGCCAGTTCTGGTCTTACAGTCATAAAAGTCCTCTGCTCTTTTCATTGAGCTCATTTTCTCGCCCGTGCTAGGGGAACGTAGGTGCAATAGCCTTTGTAACACGATAAAGAAGCAACTACAGTGTCTGCGGTAGCTCATCATCTCGCTCCTCTGCTGTGCACACACCACACATAAATGTACTCATAGAACTAGAAAAGTGCAAGCACAGGCCTCACCTCCCCTACAGTTTTGGCGAAGTGCTGCAGCGTGGTGATCACCTCTTCATCACCTTTTCCATGGGCAAAATTCTAGACAGAAAAAGAGAGGGCACTGAGTTTAGACCGTGAAACTGCATAATGCTGCATAGATTTATTTAATGCGCAGGAAATGGAATGGACTGGCATTTATAAACCACTTTTCTAGTCATATGGGCCACTCAAAGTGCTTTAGAGTACAGGCCACATTTAACCATACATTAAAACACTCTAAGCACTTTACCTGCCTCACATCCAAGGTCAATTTAGAATCGCCAATTAACCTAACAGATATGTTTTTGGATTGCAGGAAAAAGCCTGTTGGGAATCCATGCAGGCACAGGGAGCACAGACTCCGCTCAGAAAGACCCCGGCCGGGGTTCGAACCCAGAATCTTCTTGCAGTCAGGTAACTTCCTGTGCTTTTTAGGAGTTTAACATTTAAATAACACTGTGTTACGCCAGGATTTCGGGCACATCCTTTTCATGGAACAAAGCCAAAGATAGTAATAAAGCCAGTACTTAAACCCAAGGTGCCGAGTTTTAATCCTTGTTTAAGAGAGCTAAGAAAGCGCTGCAGTTACAGATCGTTGCTGTTTGTTTTTTAACTCAACATTCACATTCACCCTGTAAGCCAGAACAAAGTGTGCAAACAAAATCAACTGAGCCTCATGCCTTTCTGTAACTGATTTAATAGAATAGTTGTGCAGACTTTGGAAACTATTCTGTTTTTTTGTTTTGTTTTGTTGGCTACATTACTAACAGAGGTGCACTCCTTCACATGCAAACTCACACATGGGCTAAAGTTCAGATGGAAATGATAATACTAAAGGGTGTGTCACCACAGCCCATACTGATAATACTCACATTACAGGCTTCTGTCGGTTTTGTGCAATCACACTTGAATTATTTCACTTACACTGCTGCACTACACCCATACTTACTTTCTTCTCATATTCCAGAAGCTGCTTTGAGAGCTGCTCTGTGGCCAGTCCCATCTCACTCTGTGATGGAACAAAAAGGGGGGAAAAAAAAGAAATGTTAACACACTGGGGATGGTTTATTCCTGCTAGCTTCTTTCTTATGCTCCTCAGCCCTCGTCTATCGTAAGGGAATAAAAAGAATTGAAGGGTCACGGGCTAGTGAAAGTCTAAATTAAAATTCCTATGAAAAGCTCAAGGTTATGGGTCAAATAATGCCATTTTTACCAGTGCACTACTGTTGGTTCAAAAAGAGGCTTTTATGTGAAATTATGCAAAGTTGCAGAATAATAATAAAATGTGATAAAACAGCAACATTTGAGCAAACTGTTTTATGAAACCCCTGTGGGGTTGAGACTACGGTGTTATAGCTTGGTACTTCATCAAAAACAGGGACTCAAATTGCATCTTCAAATCAGTACAAATCAACTCAACACTCTGCAGCCATTCAGTGATGCAAAAACCCAGAATCAGCAAGTCAAATTAGGACTCGTGTCCAGATAGAAACATCCTCCCATTATGTGTTTGAGCACGTGACTACGTTCCACACACAGCAAATGGAGAGGAGCGTTCACGTGTGCCTGCTAGTGATTTGTTTAGTACCTGGGCTCCGAACACCCGCTGCATTGATTGTAGCAGCTGGTTTGTGTAGTCTGTAAGCATCCCCACATCTTCCTCAAACACACTGAGCAAAGAGCGAGTCTGTGGGGGTGGGGGGGTAGAAAGAAAGAATGAATGAAACATAAACATTACAGACTTTTCTGATGAACATTATAAAGGCATGAAAAGATGGGACAAGGGTGAAATAACTGGAAAAACATCTGAAACAATTATCCTACTAACGGAGCTTAAATATTTTGATAACTGAATGGTGGATTTGCTTTGTCATACTGAAGCTAGATTTCAAGTTCAACTAAAGATAAAACGATTTTACTGCAGGGCGGCTATGCAAACAGGCGAAATCCTGTCTGGTGAAGTGTTTTCCATAAACAGGTGCAGCAAGGTAGGGCAGTTAAAGCAGAAGGGCACACCCCCATCCAGTCAAGTCTGTTTACAGTTCACTCCAGCTGACTTTTCCAACAAAAGGCCCGTGAGTCCTTTCACACCAAAAAGCTGTATGAGTGTATTTCACTGTAGAAATATGACAGGTCCGTTTCTTGTTCTGAGAACTGCATTTTGAGAGAACAAAAACCCAAGCAGACAGTGACCCTCCAGCATGGGTTGCTCTTAAGCTCAACCTTCAAAGAGGTCAGCCCTATTTGGAGGAAGAGTGATGCAACAGACAGCCTAAAACAGGCTGTAGTTGATGTAGCAAGACAGACCCGTGTTCAACATCTTCATCACCTCTAGTCATGCAAGAGGTGCAGGACTTGAAACAACTTTTACATTGTGGGAGCATTTTATCCCCCTGAAAGTATTTAAACATGTTATTTTTTGCAGCGACGCTACCCTGTTGCGGGCTGTTGAATTATTCCACGGGCGTCCGATAATGGAAACCCCTCCCACATCCTGGGAATCAGGCCCAGAACGGCTACAGAAGAGATTTTAGCTCAAAAATAAGTCCACAGCATTAGAAAATAAAGCGACTGCAGGAGACCGAGTCTGGTGGAGTTATATGGTTGTGACTGACAAGTCTGGATGTACACCAGAAAAATCACCTCTGAGAGATGAAATCCCTGTGAAGGGCGGTAGCTTTCTAAATACAGCAAGGACACAAAAAAATAAATAAATAAATAACCGTGACATGCCGTAGAAACGAAAACAGACTGGAAGGTGCAGCTACTGCTCACAAGGGATTACATTCCTGTAAAATGTGCCAATTGAGAGTTGTCATCGACCAGTGGAAACAGCTTACAACGGGAACTGGATAGTGTTTGGGCTAAGCTAACTTCGGCGCTCGTAACGCCTTTAATGAGACAGTTTTGGGTTTACAAGCATGAGAAAACAAATGCAGGCGTACCTGAGGACTGTCCTGTAAAGCGTCTTCGAGGAGCAGTTTGTGATGTACGGCCGGCATCTTGTTAGCTGTGCAGGAGAAGGGAATGAGGGCTTGAATTATTTAGACTGTGGACTCAATTTCCCAGAAGCCACTGCGCGGGTAAGAGTAACCCGTATGCATTTGGTAGTGGGCCCAATCATTATGTCATATACTTCAGCTAGGAGCAGCACCCGGTGACCAGTAGGAACAAATACTGCCAAACTCTAAAGTCGATTAAAAAAAAGTTTCACGTTTAAGTTTATCCTGTTCTATGAATTAATTAGAGCAAAGCTTCGTGTAAGCTTGTTGACTTACACTAAGGCAGGACATTTTAGTGTCAACAGTGACCCCGTTTGGTGACACAAAGAATTGCAGTAATTTCAAAATAAGACTGGTGACAAATTAAAGGAAAAAAAACCCCACAAAGTTTCTTATTAAGGTGTTGGACCATCATGTGCCGCTAGAAACACATCAGTACACCTTGGCTACTGATAGGATGAAGCACCATTTTTCTAAAATATATTCCTTTAAAAAATGACAGTGGCAGAGAGCACTATGCCTGTGTTTCCAATTACTCCTTAGTCTTAATTTCTTTTTCCATTTAATATCCAGATGAGGCCTGTAGATCTCTTGGTTGAACTGACTGTTGACTGCGGTAAGGAAGCACTTTGGGAATACTTCTCAAAAAATAAATGGATGTAACGCATTGGTGAGAAGTTGCACAAACCTTTTAAAATTAGGTCTGGGAAGTAATCAGCTCTTGTCTTGTTTTGCATCAATCACAACAGACAAATTGGCTGAGCACGAGATGTGCTGAGTTTCTGCCTCTCTAATTAAGTCACACTTATTGCAGAAACTACACAAAGTAAAGCAAAACAAAAGCAAAACATATGCACTGTTTGTCCTTTATAACTCTGAATCAAGTGCAGGTCTAATCAGAATATCAAAAGGTATATTGATATGGTTTTTTTCCCTCTCTGTAAATATCTGTATTGGCACTAGCCCCAAAACCTCAGTTCAGGCTATATTAAAAAGCTCAGACAGGAGACAACATGAAATATATGCACCTGTGTCTGAATAACTGTCTTGTTAGGATGGCCACGTCTTGTTGTGTTGTGCCTTGATAATGTAGACAAGCTGTGACAAGCAGTACCTCTTCATCAAGCTTCCAGGCAGCCTGGGCAGGAGAGCATTCTTCCCTCCCCAGTGGACTCACCTTGGTTAATTGGTTTAGTTGTGGCTGTAAATCAAACAATGCTTTTCAGCTCCAACTCTGATAATGAACTATGTTTGCTGGCTTGACGAAGTCTGGTGTAACGGGGATGCTTACAGTCAGTGAAGCAGTGATCCAGCTAACCAAAGACCACACTGAAATTAGCAAGCTGCATTACAATTAATTGTGTTGCTTACAATTAATTATTTGCACTATTTTGCACAGTTTTGCACTATTGGTCTCTAAAATAATTGCAATTCAACCTCATGAGGGAAATTTTATCGCGACCCCTCTCCTGGTTGACAAGTTTTCTCACAGATGATGCAATTGTGAGCCTTGTTAAGGTGCCAAAGTGAAAGAGAGGAGCACCTACATTTTTAGAACTTCTTCTAGTCTTCTGGGGATAACAGATACCTTTCCAAATACTTTGGCAATCCAACTGTTTTCAGTCAGAGGACCCTCTCTGTCCACTCCTGCGTCTGCCCAGTAACCATCAAATCCCACAGACTAGTCATATAAACCACTTCATACACATTCATAACAGCCGTTGGTCTATCAGATGCTAGAAATTGGTGAAGGAACGCTATGCTTAGCTAAGGCCTGGGTGGCAATTTATATTGTGTCACATATATTGACCCACATATTGTGTCTCAGTGTCAATTGGAAATGATCGTTCATGCTTTTATTTTGTCACGCCTCCGTTATTGTAATTCATTATTCCTTTGCCTGAGCAAATCATCCCTGGATTGCCTGCAAATGATCCAGAACACGGCGCGGCTGCTCACCAGGTCCTCTAAAAGGTCTTTACACTGGCTCCCCTTAAAGTTTGGAGTTCAGTTTAAGATTTTGATGATCACTTTCAGAGCTGGTGATGTTCAGATGGCTCCCTATTTTTGTGAACTACTTCATCCATGTGTAGCTGCTAGGCCTTTGAGATCAGCGGATCAATACTGTACCTAGATCTAAATTAAAGACTAGAGGAGGTTGTGGCTTCCAAGATGTGGAACCTGTTTCAATTAGACTTTAGCTCCGGGGACCCTGTTGGTAAGAAGCTTGCCTTTAATTAGTTTTATCCATTTAAACAGTTTTAATTGTATCTTATGTTGTATTGTAAAGCACTTTGTGACTCTTGTTCTTGAAAAGCGCTCTATAAATAACCTTTACTTACTTACTTACTTGCGTGGCCTAAGGTCAACCATGCACAATGAGCTCTCAATCAGACTTCTTCCCACAGTTCACCCCAGACCTTGAAAATGTGGTGGCTGTCCTGCTCTTGTGTGCCATACCAAGACTGCAGGATTTTTGGCTTGGTGAATTTCATTCAGATGCTTTACACTTCGAGGTCACCATTGCGTCATTCTCTGTGTGGGTGGCTGACACTGACAGGTGCACAGACATTGTGGTTTAAAAAAAAAAAAAAAACCTGCACAGCTTGTCTTTTTAGAGAAAAAAAGTTGTCCAATGCTCGCCAATGCATCCAAGCAGGTGGCACACTCCATCCTTCTGGCAGCAGTAAACTATTCCAAGTGGCCGCTGACTGCCACAGGATCTCTCTCTGACCTGTGTCCTCACAGGCGTCCTCACCCCTCGGTGTGTCAGATGGTGCAAGACTGATTTTGCAGCCCACCTTTGGAGAGAGCCCCAGTATTGCTGTTTCCTCCTGTTTTCAGTCAGTGTGTTACGCTAAGCTAACCAGCTGCCAGCTGCAGTTTTACAATGAACTGACAGATGGGAGTGTCATCAGTTGTCTCACAGTGCACATAAAGAGCACGCGTGAGTCGAAAAAAGCCTTTTTCCCTCAAATGTCTTTTACTTCAAATTGCGATGGATTGTGTTTAAAATTGACTTCACTATATATACAAACTGTTCTCAACCTTCTACATACTCATAATTTTTAGCCTATTTTTAGTCTAGCATAAACAGAAAGATGATTTATGGTGTCAATTTTTTTCCCTTTGGAAACTTCACATTTGAATTTTAAAAATCTCAACCCTCATGATAAGGTACACCACTGACTGAATGTGTGAATTGGTTTGACTGGTGCAGAGTGTTAATGTAATGCATCTTGCCATCATACTTTACTCATATGACTGCTCTTGTATTGTAAGAGTGTTCATCGTGGCTGAAGTGAAGAAAAGAGATGCACTGAGAATTACTCGGGGCTATAAACGGACCTGTGCACGACCTTTGTGGTTCCATGTGTTCACTGTTCAAGGCTTTTCCATATTCTCAGTCTCACTGACTGCCAAGAGCCCAAATATATAAGCCCCAGGTCACAAGTGAGTATGAATGTATGTGTCCCCTCTATTGAAAAGCATAAGCACACTGTTCTGCTGATCTATATTTTAGCATACAAAAAGAAATTTAGGAATTTACAGGATGCCATACAAACAGGCTGATATATTGATGCCCTTAAATGCATTCCAGTTTTTTGCACCTTTATATATAAAGGAAGCTCCTCATTGGTTGCCTCTCACTCCACCCTCCGCCCCCTTTCCCCTGGTTTCCCGGGCAACCTTGTCAGGGTGGAGGAAAAGAGCAAATCATGTGAGGGTAAAGCATCTTTCTCTTTCTCTCGCTCTCCCCTCATTGCCCCTCTCTCTCCCATTCTCTCTGTCAGTGAGTGTGTATGGTGTGTGTATAAAAGCCCTTCTCTCCATGCTCCCACTTCACTCTGAGCTCTTCATTGCATTGCAGACGATAAGCACAAGGCTGAAGACAGTGGAGGGGATACAACCAATGGAGGTCCCTGTCAGGCATTTCCTTTGACCTTCCCTCTCTTTCTTCCTCTGTCACCTCTCCCTCACTTTCTTCCCTTTTCCCAATGTGTTGTGCGCTCCCCTCCTTTCCTCCCCATCCCTCCACTCATTAAACGTGTCAGCTCCGCTTGGACGGTGGCTGCATCGATGCAAAATGGGTTGTGGCAATTCCTCAGCCACCAGCACCACAGGAGGGGGTAAGTGTTTCAGGAATCTCTGTGTGCCTCCGTTTGTGTGTGCAATATTGAGTGAGCGTGCGCGAGGAGGGGGGCAGGTGAGAGAAAGAGTTGTCACTGTATCCACAGCGAGGGGAGAAGGTGTTTTGATTGTAAATGAAGTGTGCCGGGGTTGCCTTTGCGTTCAAGAGAGCATCTGTGTGTGTTCGGGGGCGGGGTTGTGCGTGTGTATGCCTGTGGTGGTCTCTCGAAGCCATGGGTGGCAGATCGATCACGAAGGGTCTCCCTTATTTCAGGCACCTGAGCCGCCTGAAGAATGCACCTCTTCCATAACGATCGTGACACTTGACACTGTAAATGCAATGTTAACAGCTACATTAACAGGGTCTCTCTCGGTGTGTTGGTTTCAAAGGGTTTTTCGAGGATGAAAGACGAGCAGTTTCACTGAAATCCATCCATCTTTGTCTTCCCGCTTGACTGATGCTCGTTGTGCCCCATAAGCAGGCAGAACTAAAATGTTTAATCAACAACCAGGTTCATTCATAAAGCCCGGCGGACATATTTGAACGGAAAAACAAATTCTGTATCGCGTGGTTTTACCAACTCTCACTGGGATATCTTGCTTTTCCATGGCTTGTTTTCTTGTCACACACCTCTGTCAGCTGATGTAGGCCGATTCAATATATGTTTTAATTTATACAAAGTAAATCTCTGGATACGACAGTCAAACTGGGGTAATAATTAGACTGAAGTATCTGCAGGATTACCTCACCACCACTACCTATTAAAGCATGATCTGTGTTTGTGCTTCCTTAAATGTGTGTGTGTGTGTGTGTGTGTTTGCAGGTACCTAATCAGTGCTCACCAGGCATGTTAACAGAGCTCAGAGAGCTACTGGGAAACACAATTCAGTGTTGATTTATGCTTTAAATGGGATCCACATTGAGGTGCACAAACAGCATCTAAGCAGTTGTGTGAGTGCACTGTAACTGTGGTTTGTTTGCCTATGAAGGACAGCAGCTGTGTTTATTTCTGTGTGGCAGGCCTTATCCATTTTGTCTGCTCTTAGAGGTCAGCAATCAGTACAATGTCAAGGACGTGCGACATCCTGTCACTCTGATAAATTTGGACTAGTGGCTGCGCTCATTTGTTCATACCAGCTGACACCAGGTCAGAATCAAATGTTTTGTTTTCTGTAAATAAAGATAGAAGCTTTTCTTCTTTCTACTTCCTACTATTTTAATCTATAAACAATTGTTTTGTCAGTGAGTGATAAATTCCCTCTGTTGAGGGAATACATACATATGCAAACCTGTTTCACCTTAGTTCAGTAATGCCACTGAATAAAGCCATGAAGTAACACTTGCACAAACTGTATTTTGTCACTTTGCCTGGTGGTAATGCAGAAAAAAATGCATAAATATATATTTTTAAGCCTGGTTCTGACTTGCTGCCAAATCTGTTGTACACTGCCAGTATTTCCGCTTATTGAACACAAATTAGAAAGTTAGACTGTTAGTATTTACTGTTCTGTTTTTATTCTAAGTTGCTTGATTCGAGGCAACCAAGTCACAACCGTAGCCCAAGTTTACAGAACGCTATAAAGTCAAGTCCTACAAAAATGCTCCACTTAAGTTCAGGCCCAACAAAACTCAAATGATGGCCTCGGTCATTCAAGTTTGTCACATTTCCTGTTCGTAGTCTTATGCACCCTGATGTGGAGACTTGGATATGAATGAGCTTTTGTCAGGCCACTGAATAGGCCCCTGTGTCATGCCAGCATTCCCTCTACAAGGATGAAATGTGCTGTAGCCTTTTTATATAATGTAGATTATCCAATTTTCTACTTTTGCAAGTGATGGTGTTATTTTGAAGGTACATTTTTACTCTGATAAAATAGGGTATGACATGAAAAAGTAATTGAAGGGCACAACTGAGGCTTTTGTTCCCTCGTTGTTGTCAGTGTGTGCCTGTACATTCAAGAAGAAAGCTAGATTATCCTCGTGCAGAATGCATTATGACGTTATTACAAATCAAGCTTAGTTGACTGCCTGCATTTTGGCAAAGCATGAAGTTTCGTCTGTCCATAAAAGAGTCAAATAGCAAATAGAGCTCAGTGGGTGTCTGCAACTGAGGCATCATATACTGTATACCTAAAGTTATTTTACAACATGTACGTCTCTGTAGATCAAGTTAGGATAACTACAATATCCAATATACTCAAAACCACAGCTAAATATTCTATATACTGTTTAATCGCAATATTCCCAAAATATAAATCTCACATACAAAATGGTAATATTACTTCTACCATTTTTTGTATTTTGTTCTGTTTGTCGGGATTTTTCCCGACTTAAAATGGGCCTTTGGAGCGGGTACATACAGTAGGTACCCTCATTGGCAATCTATTGCTTGTTAACGTAAGTATGTAATCAGCCAATTAAATGGCAGCAAATCAGTGCATTTAGGCTTGTGGATATGGTCAAGACGACTTGCTTAAGTTCAAACTGAGCATCAGAATGGGGAAGAAAGGTGATTTAAGTGACTTTGAATGTGGCATGGTTGTTGGTGCCAGACAGGCTGGTCTGAGAAACTGCTGGGATTCTCCCAAATAGCCATCTCTATGGTTTAAACTGAATGGTCACAAAAAGAGAAAATCTTCAGTAAGCAGCAGTGAAAACGTCTTGTTGATGTCAGAGGTCAGAGGGGAATGGGCAGACTTCTTCCAGCTGATAGAAGGGCAGTAACTCAGATCCTCACTTGTTACAACCAAGGTATCAAACCTTGAAACAGATGAGCTGAAGCAGCAGCCACTCGTCAAAGGCTGGGAACAGGAAACTGAGGCTAAATTTCTCATGGGCTCACCAACACTGGACATTAGAAGACTGGAGAAACAGTGGCTGGTCTGATGATGATGGCTGCTTCCAGCAGGTTAATGCACCATGTCACAAAGGTCAGATCATCCCAAACTGATTTCTTAAGCACCTTTTGGATGTGGAGAGAATGGGACAGTCACAGCATGGATGTGCAGCCAAAAAATCTGGAGCACCTTGATTACACTGTGCAAAAAACTGTTGACTGTGGTGCATTTTAAAGGCTATGGGAAACACAAGCATCACAAACAAAGGCTATAAATGCTCTTAAATGGGGATTGGTTTAAATCACCTCTTCTGTTGCTGAATTACGGCGTTGAGTTATGGGCAGAAAAGCCTTTTTGCAGAACACTGTAAGGTCACCGAGAAGTTAACTGTTGACCTTTTGTATTTGAAATGTCATCGCTTTAGCTTAAGACATTTGTATGAAATTTTGTCAAAATTAGCATATTAATATTTGAGTAGCAGACAAAAATGTGTTTAGTGAGGACCTTTGACCTCCAGATTCTAATCAGTTAATCCTTGTATCTCAGTAAATCTTTATATCAGATTTAATGCATTGTCCATTTAATAGACAGATAAGTGTGTGTGTGTGTGTGTGTGTGTGTGTGTGTGTGTGTGTGTGTGTGTGTGTGTGTGTGTGTGTGTGTGGGTGTGTG
>JAVDPK010000775.1:537736-556424 GCA_034780415.1 Cichlasoma orientale | reverse complement strand
TGTAAAGCACTTTGAATTGCCTTGCTGCTGAAATGTGCTATACAAATAAATTTTTACTTACTTACTTACTTACAATATATATACTACTATTTTACCTTTACTAGCAGCCTCCATGCACATATAAAAAAAAGCAGACTTGGTTCTTTGTGAAGTGCAGTGTTGTCTGAAATTACTTCATTACACAAGCTTTCATTACACAAGGGTTATTTCTTCCAAATCACAAAATACAAAAATTGTTGGTTTTAGAATTTAATGAACCGTTGAACTCTATCCATTCAAGAGTGCAGCATTTGCGTCCTGCCGTGGACTAATTAACTTGTGTTTTTGAACCTTAATATGAATGAAGTAAAATAAGAAATAGATCCAGTACTAGTAGTGTTATTCTGCAACAAGAAGTTCATAAATCACAGAAATCTCAGCCCTGACAATTAAAATCAACAGACAGCACATTGCTGGAAGAGCATATGGGAGAAGGATGTAGCACATAACAGCAATGCTGAGTGGCTAGTGAATTTAAGAGCAGACCACAGCAACCTCCCTGAACAGGATCTAGTAACCATCACAGTGGCAGACATCCAGGAAAGAGCCTCAAATATGAAGAGTTTGACAGCACCAGGCTCTAAAATGATTCACACCTACTGGCTAAAGAAGCTAACTGCACTGATCCTCAAGGATCCCCAGAAGGGATTGGTCCCATCCAACTACCGGCCAATAGCCTGACTTAGTAAAACATGAACATGAATGAACAGCACACAAGCGGGGCCCAGAAAATAATTTGCAGTAACACCAGAGGAGCAAAACACCAGCTACTGGTTAGATAGAGCAGTCAGTCGAGACTGTAAGACCAGACTGACATTACAGAACTGATTATAAGACAGCATATGATTCAGTGCCTTATTCATAGATCTTGGAATGCCTAGAATTGTACAAGATCAACAGGACCCCAAGAGCCTTTATCAGGAACTCAATGTGAATGTGGAAAATAACACTAGAGTCCACCTTCAAGCCAATTGTACAAGTTGCCATCAAGTGCAGGATTTACCAAAGAGGTGCTCTGTCCCCACTGCTGTTCTGCATAGGCCTGAACCCCCTCAGTCAGATCATCAACAAGACTGGCAGTGTCAGAACCACTATCCTGGATGAAACAACAAAGATCCATGAGTACATCAGGAAGATGGCCACAAATTATCATGTGCTTAGTGAATACCTCAGGCAGCAGAAACCCAAGTAAGAAGAGGAGCAAGAACAGGAACCATCATGGAAGGAAATGCCCCTGCATGACATGTACCTCCAACACATAGAAGAAGTGGCTGATATTGAAAAATCTTACCAATGGCTGGACAAAGCTGGACTGACAGACAGCACAGAGGCACCAATCATGGCAGCACAGGAACAAGGTCTAAGCACAAGATCGATAAAGGCTGGGGTCTACCACACAAGGCAAGACCCTAGGTGCAGGCTGTGCAGAGATGCCCCTGAGACAATCCAGCACATAACAGCAGGGTGCACAATGTTAGCATGCAGGGCATACATGGAATGCCATAACCAAGTGACTGGTATTTGTGCCGAGTATGGCCTGGAAGTCTCAAGGTCAAAAGAGGATAAGCCCCACGTGTAGTTGAGAATTACCAAGCAAAGATCCTGTGGGACTTCCAGATACAGACAGACAAACTAGTGATGGCTAAATATTCCACAGACAACTGTTAGTGGTATTATAACAAAGTGGAAGCGATTGGGAACGACAGCAACTCAACCAGGAAGTGGAAGGCCACTTAAAATTAAAGTTGGAAACCTGTGCAGATGCTGAGCTGCACAGAGGTCACCAACTTTCTGCAACGTCAATCACTACAGACTTCCAAACTTCACGTGGCCTTCTGATTAGCTCAAGAACAGTGTAGAGAGCTTCATGGAATGGGTTTCCATGGCCAAGCAGCTGCATCCAAGCCTTACATCACCAAGCTCAATGCAAAGTATTGGATGCAGTGGTGTAAAGCACACTGCCACTGGACTCTAGAGCACTGGAAATGTGTTCTCTGGAGTGATGAATCACGCTTCTCCGTCTGGCAATCCGATGGACGAGTCTGGGTTTGGCGGTTGCCAGGAGAACGGTGCTTGACTCACTACATTGCACCAAGTGTAAAGTTTGGTTTTGCAGAATGAAATGTCTCACTTAATGAAAACTAAGCAACTGATTTTCAAATAAAAAGCAGCCACAACAAAAAAGGCTTCAACAAAATGATCCCATCTTGTGGTGAGGTGATCATGTATCATGTTAGAGGTGAGAGCAGGTCCTTAATCATATCATCTGTGCATCTGTGCCCACCGTGACATCACAGCTGTTCTTTCTCAAGCTTATATATTTTTTTTATGTTTTTAGTATTTTTAATAGAAAATATAAACTTTTTTTTAAATTTACTTAAATTCAGCACTATACCCAATAATCTATTTTATGATATATTGTGAAAATTAAAAATGGCATTTACTGAGAAACTAAGAAATACCTCCGACAAATTCTAAATTGCAGACAAAGGCCGAGTCATCAACATGAGAAACCCTAAATTCTAACCCTGTGATATCAAAATATGTGATTTGTGGCTTTGGAAATTTGCTTTTCTGACACACATCAAAAATTTACTTTTCCCCCCAAAAACACAATTTTTTTCTTTTTTATCCCATTCTTTTCTTTCTTAAAACATCTCACAGGGTTAATTTAATTTTGCCGCATCAACCTCTCCATTTTTTTTTGTGCTTTGCACAGTAGGACAGCAGAGGATATCAGCAGCATCAATGACACACTTGAAAATCAAGTGCTTTTTGAGTATCCTTAATTTTACCATTTTTTTGTTCTCATGGCCACTGAGCAACTCCACAGGCCCAAACATGCAGTAGATTCACTGTCACGACCATGTTTTGGCTCATCTCACAGACAGTGAACATATTATACTGTGTTATCATCAGGCGTATGAAGTACAGAAGCAAGACATCTTAACATAACATGTCAATAGTCACGGCAAAAAGAAAGAACACCATAAGCTTATACGCTCCAAGTTCCCAATAAAAAGAAAGAAAGTGTTTTATTACTAAGATGACACGTTAGACAAGTCTCAAGGTCTCCCTTTTTGAAGAGGCAAGTGCAGAAAACAGTCCTGTTCAATTCAATATTGTGCACTGTGCTGGAACTGTTGAATTGTTATAGAAAAAAAAGTATTAGACTTTGTCACCTATTCCTAATTGTATCTGTAAGTCCTCTTACTTGCCAGTAGATGTCACTGCAGCACAGCCTAAGCATTAACCCCAGAAACAGCAATAAAAATCTAGTGCACTCTAACACTACATTTGGTTGAAATCTTTCCTTCTGTGATAGCCATGAAAAATGAAAGGTATGTCCTTCTCCCACCCTCAAGGCCTCTGCAGCTTCTTTAAGGTCTACAAAGAGAGAAAATGGTTAAAGCCAGCCATCACTTTGAACAATCTTCTCCATTTGAATTGTGAAGCCAGGGGGTTGCACTAATCTTTGGCAGCACAGTGGGTAATCTAGCTCAATAACTGTAACAGGGTGCTAATCACTGTTTTGGTAAGGGGAAAAAAATGTGCCAGTTTTCAGGGCAGTCAGTCCAGTTAGAGGTCTCTGAGTTTACCCTGATGTGTATACAGCCAGTTTCAAACTCAATCAAGAACTGTGCTTTAGAGTTGTTGAAAATGGGGGTGGGGGTATCGGGGTACCCGATATTCCTGCTGACGAGCTACCTGGCCTTTTTCCACTGTACCCTCTGCAGATCTTTGCGACTTTGTGCGGAAGTGGAAAATATTCAAACCTTAATGTTTAGAAATAATGTTGACTCAACTGAAGAAGCTGCAAACCATAACTAGTGCCTGAGCTATTTATAAATGTGCTGTTTTTCTCCCTTTACATTGCTGATAGATATGTTGCATCACTGTGACTTTTGATGTCAGTGAATATCATCAATTCTTCTCTTATGCAAACAAGTGAGGTAAGAGCTGATGATGCTCATGTCTTGCATCCTTGGCCTGTCCTGTTCAGACATCACAGACGGCAGCAAATGCATAGTACAGTATGCTGCTTGTGTCCTGAAAACACGTCCGACCCAATGTCAGGGTCTCCCTCCTCAGCAAGCTCTTAACTGTCACTCACATTTAAGTCTTAGGTTTGAAAGGCTCACAGGACATATGATACAGTCGTCCCACTGAACTGAATCTGACATGTAATGCCAGGTCAGTTAGTTCAATAAATGCTCTCCCACTTGGCCTGGACCAAAAAGTGGCACCCCAGACCCAAAGGGAGGGGAAGCGGGGCGGGAGCAGGGGAGGGGAGGGGAGCCTTGTCGGCTGTGTCGGCTTCGCTTTACTTTTGACTTCACAGTGCATGTGCTTCCAATTACAGACAAAGGAGAGGCGGTCTTGTGCAGCATGTGGTTCCATTTAGAGCAGGTGAAACAATGTAGGAAAATAGATCCGTCATCCGTCGCATTCCAGAGGCCAGTGAGAATCAGCGCCAAATCATAGCAAAGCTAATCCTGAGAGGAACGGCTGGGGTAAAGGCAGTTGAGGGTCCTGGAGCCAACCTCAACAAGGACAAGGCTCACATTGGTCAAAAGGTCGTGGAATTCAAAGAAGTATGTGAACTTGAGAGAATCATCCCCTTTGATGTTACTTTGGACCTACTGGTTCTGCCAGTCTACTGATCTATGTTAGCAGTATGGGTCGATGGATGAACTGGGAGCCAGGCCAGTGCTTTGGTCATGAGTGAAATGTCTGAAGGACTCCTGCAAAATCTGACAGAGACAATCATGCTCCTCTCACGGTGAATTGCAATAACTTGGCAATCCTGACTTTTCATTTAGGCTAAGACTAAGTACAGTTCAGAGTTCATACTCTTCTCAGTCTTGTTTACATTTGGTTCTAAACGTTGCATGCCTCTTTGATTTATTATTAATCATTCACATCTCAATTTACATATCATCAGACAGTCTCAAGGTCGCATCTTCAGATGAATTCATTTGTCTGATTAACCAAATAAAAAATCCTCACATCAGACTGAATTGTTTGTAATATTTGTAATATTTTAGAGAGTAAAAGAGTCTGAAGCCAGACAAGGCTGTGGAGCAGGGCTGTGTAGGAGAGAAGGCATGTTACTGACTGCCCTAGTATGCAAGAGAAGGTCAGCAGCTGATTTTATCAGACCCTTCCCTCCTTCTGCCCTTCACGTGAGCTCTCTGTTGGGGCCTGGAAGGTTTTCCTCTTTTCAGCATGTGGTTATAGTCAGTTCATGCAACCACTCTACTCTATTGGAAAGAATGTAGGTTAATATAGCAAGTGGGATCTGGACATCTCGCTCTCATTTGCCTTTTATAGCCCATAGGAGCAAACGCATAGCGTGTGCTCCAAGCTGTAAATCAGTGGATGTTTGGCATCCCACTACTTTACAGGAGGGGGGCTGTAGGGCTCAGTTAGGCCATGGACCAGCAGCACCCAGTAAAGCTCTCACATGCAGAATAAAAAAGAGGCAGGGCGAAAGAAAAGGAGACATATTTTTAGCTTGGGTAAAAGCCCAGTGAGTGTCAACTGGACTCTGAGTTAACAAGGACGTATTTGGGTGATTACTTCACAGCTCACACACTTACAGAAGGATGCCTTTTTCTACATGCTTCCGCCAGTACCTGTATAATGGGAAATAATAAAAAAAAAGTAGATTCCAGGGTGGCGTTCGAAAAGCCAAAACCAATCCAGTCATGCATTTAAAAATGTGGCAGCTGATTTTCCATCATGTGCACGATCACCTCCGTCCATCTCCTCCTCTGTATACTCCATCCCAGATTTTCATGTGTTAAAAACAGAAATTAAACCTGACATTAATTTCTTACTCCATTTTTTATTCTAGGCTAATGAGCAGAAATTTTTTTCCATTTCCACAAATTTGGTATTTTAGTTTCATTCTCTTTCAATATTGGTAGTGTTTATAATAAGTGTCTAACAGATTTTGTTCCCTGAAACATGTTTTTATAAGGTCACAAATTGCTGCGCAGGTTGATTGCTGATTGCAGTTAATATCAGGAAACAGAAGATTTCGGTCCATTAGGTCGATCCCCCCAGGACTGATTATACCATCTCTCATTCCGCATCCCACAGCCCATTCCTGACTCTCTCTCTCTCTCTCTCTCTCTCTCTCTCCTCTTAACTTCTGCTACACAAATTCTCTTATAATATGTCTGCTTGAAAGTTAACTTACACTGCTCACAAAGACATATGTTTACTAACTTATGTATGTGGCTAGAGACTGGCCACATACACCTTATAAGTTACTTTTAATTTAAAGATCATAAATAGCTCTTTCAAACTATATATATATATATATATATATATATATATATATATGACCATTCGTACATGTTTGTTTATTTGCTAATAAACCTACACTCACTACAGATAAACGGCAGCCAGAATTGTTTGTCCTACAGTGGCCACCGTAGCTAGGGTTATGCACTTAAAATGGTAGGGGTAAGAAAACAGAATTCAGCTGACTGCAGTGGACAATCTACTGACATCTAGCGGTGATATTTTACACACTGTATCTTTAAGGAGCTCAACTCTTCGTCCACTGAGTGCAGGTGTCTGGTGGTGTGGTGTTTTCATGCCATAAATTTATGCAAATGACAGTTCACTTCATTACTGATCAGGGGGAAAATGCACGTGTGGGTTAAACAGCAGAGTTGAGTATGTAGGTTGTGTTGTGTGCCAATGCCAAACAGTTTAGCCAAGTATAGAACCGAACTCTATCCTCCAAGATGAAAACACTCGCCCCCACAGAGCGGGGTTTATCAGAGACTACCTCCAGAATTTGGGAATGGAGAGGATGGAATGGCCTGTCTGCAGTCCTGACCTCAACCCCACTGAACACTCGGGCGTGCTGTTCATGCCAGAGTGTCCAACACAACCACACTGGCTGACTCGTGACAAATGCTGGTTGAGGAATGGGATGTCATCCCACAGCAGTGTGTGACCAAGCTGGTGGCCAGCAAGAGGAGAAGGTGCCAGGCTGCTGTGGCTGTGTATGGTTCTTCCACATGCTACTGAGGCCCCTGTTTGTTAAATGAATAAATAGTTAAATTGCCAATATGCCTTGTTTCTTCAGACTTCAATCATCCAATCCAATAAACAACACCAAACAAGAGTCAAAAGCAGAATAAGCTGTTTGGAATTGGCAGAGAAGATTTGGCACGTTTTTCATGGGAGCAGCCCACATACTCAACTCTGCTGTTTAACCCACAAATGCATTTTCCTTACAAATGTGGCAGCATTTAAGGGGAAACGAACAGGCTTTCCAACGGTGTAAGATTTATTGCCGAGAAGCATATTGTTGCAACAAAGAAATGATCAACCAAACACAAATTTCCTTACTTATTGTGATACGTTTATATGAAGAAAAGGAGAAAAAACTCACACTCACAAAGCTGAAACCAGAAAAAAGAAAATTCACTGAACATGACTGAAACCATTAATGCTAAAACTGGACACTGTGTTTACATATGCAACATAATATAGGACCACAATCCACCAAAGAACCTGAAATGCATATGACTTCTTATTTATGGCGCCGCATTAACTCATTCTATGTCTTCATACAGTTTCTAACCATTATGCACACACTCCAGTGGATGGTTCAGTATCTTGGTGTTCGACCTTCCCTACCTGCTGAGCCACAGCCTGATATTCGCACACACATGTATTGTACAAACAAAGCTCAGATAGCTGTTAGGCCTGCAGGACATTTCCACACAGCTTTATGGTGGACAGACACTGTGCAGATGGTCAGCACAGGAAGTCCTCAAAACAAATTGCGTTTAATTGCTGCAATACTTCAGTGTAGCCTCTATTCCCTGATCTCTAACCTTTCCCTTCATGGCCTCAGTTGTCCAAAGATGGGCTGAGAAGGACACACAAGCCCTTCTAAGAAGATAATGAAATGCATGCTACAATCTGATAGCAGGTGAACCCGTAATCAGGCAAAAGCTAGCAGCCCGCGGGCACAATTCCCTCTCACCCAACAATTAACCTAGCAATAAATCATTCCACAGCTGCACCATCACGTGGGCTCCATCACCCGCTGCAACCCCTCACTCTGAGATAGGGGTCGATGAGAGAGGGGATAGCACCCAGAGGTTGGGGTTACAGATGGAGTGTTTGAAGTTTGAGATGTTATGGTTGGTGTAGGAGGGAAGAGCCCCCCTCGAGAGAGTGTTTAGGGTTTGGGATGAGAGGCTTAAGCAGTGTTTTAGATTAGGCTTCTAATCCCTCTAATGAAGGGCAACTTTAGTGCTCCACGGTTGTGTAAATTGTTGTGCTTGTAATGCCCATGCAGCAGTGACAGAACCAGCTCCTTGTCTTTCATCAGCACAGCAGTTACACACACACGAGCAGCTGTTAATCAAGTCAAGCTGATGTGTGGAATGGCAGCGTGTGTGTGTGAACATACACATGCATGTATGCAATTAGCCCGGAGCGTGTAAAAGTGTGCCTGCACACAAATGTGGGAGTGTGCGTGTGCACTTGTGCTTAATCTGCTCTTTGTTAAAGGAAATGGAGGAGCACTAAATTTGGAAACAGCGTGATTGTGCCTTTGTTCTGAGGAGAAAATCATTTTGCCGTTCGCAGCTGAACTACGCTAAGTGTTCACTTCCTATTTCCTGAACAAAGCCTTGATGTGTGCTTAACTGCTATCACACCCACATTTCCTTGTGAAGTATGGAGCAGCTAAAGAGCAATATATTTTCCTCAAGAGTTAATGGAGAAAACAGAACTAGGTTGGGTTATCACATAATCAGAAACACGACTGACTAACAATGCCGCTCTGTCTGCTGGGTGTGTAATTATGCAGCAAAGTTTGACAGGTGCTGATATGTCGGATTTTGTGTTTATGCCTCATTTTTGCTGTCCAAACGTGGCAAATCTTTAATAAATGTAGGTTTTGCTGAAAAGAATGCACTTGTGATCATGGGTTATTGCCACACACTTTAAAAGTGGCCACATATTTGGAAAGTATTGACAAAGGTCCTAAGTAATGTGAGCAGTAGACTCATTCTCACATAGTAATAAGACATATTATTGCAACCAGAGGAATCGCCCCCTGCTGGCTATTAGAGGTAATGAAGGTCAATCCACTTCAGCCTTGGTGTCGATTTTCAGACTTGGAGGCTATGTCCATCTTTTATTTACAGTCTGTGAGGTGTAACTCAGAAACTTTTTTGGGGGGGAGGAGTCGACCCATATTGGATTTTAAAATCAGTACCCATCTTTTTTAAAAAAAAATTAGTGGCCTTTTTGCTGTTATTGGTTAGTGCGACAGTGTAAAGTAGAAAGTAAAGTAGGGAGAAAGAGCGGGGTAAGACATGAGGCAAAGGGACTCAAGGCCCCCACAGTGTGTGCCTGCTCACACTGTGAGCTAATCTGGCACCCACAGTACTACCCATCGTTTATATGCAGTCTAAGGTTATAACATTATCATTTGTGTCAGTCACAAAAAATAGTAAAGTCTGACAGAAATGTAGCAGACATGGCACACGGTTTTATCCTCCTGAAAAAGAGAAGAAAAACCCCACTCCTACCCCTACAGTATTTGTACACTCACAGACAGTGGGACAGCGAGACCTTTCTCTCTAATTATGCTATCCCAGGAGCCATAATAATCACCCTTCCCCTCTTTCACTCTCACTCAATAAAAGTGCACAGCTATATAGCGCAATGTTCTCTACCCATTAGCCAAAGAGGGCTGATGCTCACCAACAGTGACTTTTGCCAAGCCACTCCTGTCCTCCCCACATCCTCTCACCTCACTCCTCCTCGTCTCACCACCCATAGCTTCCCTTGAGCAGAACCCACAGCCTATACAAACACAACTGCCTGGCAACGGACTTTTCTTCTCTGTGCTGTAGGTCATTATACTTGTCCCGGTCGTGCCTGATATGGATGTAAAAGGATATAAAGAGGAATTCAAAACAAATGAGCGTTGCTGATAGATGTGGGGTTTTGGCTTTGTTTGGAGACAAAAGCTTGTTTTCTGTCCTGGGCTCTGAGGCGGAGGTGGTGGCTGGAGAATGGAAGGAGATTATGTAAGATCAATGATGCCAGTCTGAAGAGCGTGTCAGCTGTGGCACGAAGAGCTGCTGAGGAAACTGTCAGCAGGGAGGGAAGGGAGGCTTTCCTCAGGAACACATGCATACATTACGCAATCTCCGCTTCACTTTTAGCACGAGCTCAACCTTTTTTTTTAAATTAAGTACAGGTGGCGTTACTACCCTTTGCAGTCACTCCTGCAATAGTGGTGCTGAAAGTTAAATTGATTTTTTTTTTTTTTATCAGCTTTTGATGGAACTGTGTTGAGATATACAACAAACAAACCAGTTTGTTTATTCATGTTAATAAAACAGAAAAAAAAAATCACATTTACCCCTTCACCATCAATATCAACACTATGTCATCTTTGTGTTATCATGTTGACAAAATGCACGATGTTACTTGTGGTTAATGGGATGGATCATGAAAAAAAAGCCCACCGAGAGCTTTAATGCCACGGCACACCTACAGTGTCATGGTTTCTGTTTAGTGTGGAGTTTAAGGAAGGCCTTAACGATCACTCCTGGTGTGTGTGTTTACCATCAGGAGCGTCGCAGAGGATGGGCGCCATTGTCACACTCACAAGGCTTTTCACGCTGGGTGCTACTGAATAAGCTCTGACAGAGCCTGCAATCAGCAGGTAGATACAGTATGAAATGTGTGTGAGACTGGAGACTGACTGAACTTCAGGGTCGGGCTGTAAGGTTAAAATACCATGTGGTGTCATCAGTACCTCACAATGGCATCCTGGCCACTTTTAAAACGCACATTGTTTGCTTCCCTGCACATCTGAAGTCGCCATCATGGAAATCTTGAGGAGAAAAATGTGCACCACTAGTTGAAATGTATTTGGTGCTGAGTGTGGTGTGGTTTTGAATGCACCACTGACGTTCACATTCTGAACTGAGGACACAATGTGCCGGCAGCACCATTACCATGCCCTGCTGTGGGAAACACAGACAGAAAGAGCTACATGTCCTACATACCTGTAGCCCCCATCGGAATAACAGATCAGCAGCACACAGGTGACCTATTTCATTTTATCTTTCAAAGTTGCTGATACATAAATCTCTCCTACAAAAAGCTTTACTTTGACAGAATGGAGATATACATCAAATTAATCTGGAAAAGTTGTAGCCTAAAATTAACAGAAATTTATTTTTACTGTATTTTTACTGTATAACATAGTTAGTGCAACTTTACTTTGACAGAATGGCTGACTATACTGTGGAATAAGGCTTCAAATATTTCATTTATTTACTTGCACACAAAGCAAAGTGAGGCCAAATTTCCATTCTAAAAATACACCATTACTGTGCTGTTTTCCACATTATCAGTAACACACATTAATGCACTCTGTTTTTAAGTGTTGGCTGACTTTTGATCTGGTTAAAAAAAAGAAAGAAAAAAAAAGGACCAGAGGTCAACAGTTTTGCAGACAGGTTAGTAGGTGCTTATGTAAGCACGCAGCTGCTGTTTAAGTTCACTGCATGTGTGCTGACCTGTGCAATAGCAACTGAAAGATTTGAACAAAGGTGTTAAAATGTCTAGACAGCGACGGACAGACAGACAGACGGAGAGTGAGTGAGATGCTCGAGAAAGCAAAATGCCTATTGAGTGTTTAATTGACTGTGTGCGTGCAAGCACGCTTCCCAGTTATGACTATTCGTGCTTCTGTGTGAGTGTGCATGTATATATATCTGCAGTTCTCTGACAGCAGCACCCTGTCATTAGCAGCCTTGACTGCTGATTACTGGCAGTACATGGCCTGTGGAGGTGCACCTGGGAAACTGCTCACACCTGTCCCTGTCCTGCTCAGGTCCTAAACTGATTTAATCTCTCCTGTTTGCTCCCCTGTCCCAGATGCAATGAACAGAGTACTCATTTCAGTGTTTTATAATGCTTTTACACGTGTGAATCAGCATGAAAGAATGCTTTACCCCAGTCTGAAACCTCTTATGCAATGGCACAGCAACAACATGTAATAACTCCGGGTGTCCAGGACATGCACCTGCTGGAACATGTTCCTTTACATCACAATGTGCGTATCATCATCACCTCTAATCCACTGTTCTGAGAGTGACGGCAGTGGTTGAAGCTGGGTGATTACATGCTTTATTGTTGATTGGGTGTTAGATGACATGACCCTGTTTTTTTTTCTTTACTTTTTTTTTATACATCACCTTTATGCGACCTTCAGATTGCACATGTAAGAATAGAAAGCGACAATGCAGTGGAGTTTAATACAAGCTAAGATGCAGTTTTGCTAGTTTCAAACACGCTGAAGGATCAGTGACGATGGTGAACGGTGCAAACAGTACCACTGTGCGCATATTAGCATGCTAGCATTAGTATTTATGACACCTGTGGACTCTGCTGCCATTAAGGCTGAAAACAGCTGAAAAAAAGCAGGGTTGTTGACCTGACTGAATAGGGTGTGTTATCTTATCGCCAAGACATGATATACAAGGAAGTCCACTTAGAGTGTGTTTAAAGGCCTATCAGATACCAAAACGCTGCACAAAGGTTTCTAGGGCAGAATTTGCCAACTGTGTAAACAAAAAATGATGGCAAAACAGTTTTATCTCAGTCACGATAATTTTGAGGTAAACACATAAATGATGTGTTTGTTTGTTTGGTCAGGCAATAGTGTGGGCTGATGTTGCCTTTCAAATGCTGAGTTTTTATCATTTTTGCTGGTGCATTTTGCGTTGTACCACTTCAGTGCTGCTGGACTGGCTCCATGTTTCAGCAGAAACGTTAGTCTGAAAAACAACTCGTTACTGGCATTAGCTCGTTAAAATATAGAAAAACAGTGCATCCAACTTTTACTGGCTGGTTTCTGTTGTCGCTCATCTGCAGGTCACAGAGACGTGTTTGAGCAGTTTCTTCAGGTTCTGGTGTTCTGCTGTTGTTAGGGTAAAAGGACTTCACGTGTCTATCTGAGAAGATAACGATGAGGTCAGAGGTCTTGTGTGATGGGAATGCTGATGTGAAATGGGTTTGTTGGTTCACATTTCTTGATTTTTCTAGTTGTTTTTTTCCAAAAATGTTGTTTGTAATTGTTCTCTTGCTATTCAGTCATCTTAGTTGGCTCTTAATCGCATTCCCAGTAAGTGCTATAAGTTCACTAACCTTACGGAAATATATAATAAAAACATTAAGTTTAATCAAACAGCACACATATGCAGCATATTGTTCTACTAAATACCTACTGTGGAACTAACTCTTCTAAAACTGTTTTCCTCTTTTAAAGTCTGAAAACAGTCGTCGACATGAGCGAGTCTGTGCCACTCAGACAGGCGGCGCTCTTGTCTTCTGTTTACAGTTAAAAGAAGTGCACGTCAGTTATTCTGACCTACTATTGCAAAAGGTCAGAGGTCAATACCATAAGAGGAAAGGCCGTTCGGCTGCACCTTTGTTTGACAAGTCAGGAGACTATGCCCGAGGCTTTTATTGGAAAGGTTAGGCATTCGGTGTCTTCACTCTTGTCTGTGTTTCCCTTCTGCTGAGCTGATTAGAGTTACAACCTGAGATAGTGTGTAAGTCGTTTTATTTCTCTCTCTTGCTTTATTATTTTCTCTTTATCACTCCAACTCCTAAAGCTGCCTGCATGATTTGTAGGCTGAACATAAGTGGCCTCTTCACTCACATACTGTTGGGGTTTGTGAATTGGCTCTCACTTTGAGAGGGAAACTCCTACTTTTACTTATGTTGCCTTCTTTTTTTTTTTTTCTTCAGTTCTTGGTGATGTTCACTTCTGCAAAGACAAAGGTAGCGCAGAGACCAAGAGGTAAAAAATTGCTACTTGTACATTTGCAGAAGTATGTAACCACTCGGCCCCCCAACAACCCCCACCACTTGGTTAGTCCTGCTCTCCAAAAAAAGCCTGCTCCATATATCATCTGTGCACCACCTTAAAAGTAGGTCAATAAAGGAGAGTTTGGACTTTAATTCTCAGAAAGCAAAAGAGGACAAAGTCTCAGAGGTAGTTGAATGTGTAATGTGCCAGTTAGCATGGCATTCATGTTTCCAGGCTATCCTCTAAATGAAGGAAACACACTTAATTTGTTAGACTTCTTATCCGAAGTCTGTGACAGTATCACGTTTATGTAAACTGTGAAACACTGCAGCACCACAAGATAATGCACACAGAAACTCTGCTTTATCACATAGTTACAGCTGTTTGTCAGCTGTCATCTTATTTTCACACTTTTCTAGCATCATGTACTAACTTCCAAATGAAAGTGAACCGCACACTAACATAAAGAGGCCGGCATGCACGCAAAAATGCAGCAGGTAAGCAACCCTACAAAGAAAGCAGACCCGGTGTGGTATGCAGTCTGCAGAGGACTCTGTGTTTACATTTATTAAGACTCAAAGATGTATGTGACTTTAAGGTATGTGGAGGGCTGTACCATAGCGTATTTTCCACCTACCTTTTTCTGGTGGCTAAATGCCAGATGCATCCCGTAGTTTAAAGCCATCCATTAGACTGGCTCTAGGTCAGTGTGACCTAAGTCCACTTTCATTGCTGCCAGGATGCCGCTACCAGCCACAACAGACAGCACTTTTCAAGTAGCTCATTTGACAGCTATTTTCCTCAGGAATTGGTAGAGACTAAAAACAAAGTTTAAAAACTAAACACTGAATTTACTTTTATTTATTGGCCATTATCTAGACACTAAATGAATGTCAGTGTTGCTCTGTAACTGCCGTAGAACAGCGATAAGTTAATCATATCAGTGTAAAAGGTGAAGAGATGTCAGTGTTATGTGCAAAATGTATTTCTACTGCCTCCAAGTGCACAAATTAATTTCAATTAGAAGTGCAGTGGGAGAACAAAGTCCTCTTCCAAGGCCTAAAGAACATACCCCAAATCCACACAAAATGGTAATTTTTTTTTTTTCATTTGCCCGTTCTCCACCTGTGCACCAAGTTTCATGAAATACAGTGAGGTAGCTTTTGTGTAATCTTGCTGACAGATAAACAAACAGACCAACAGCTAAGAAAACACATCTTGCCTGTGATAGTGTCTTTGCCAGTGAACAAACGGGATGGAAAGCTTACTTCTACTGAGGAGAAATAACAAATGTCATCAATGCCACAAAGCCATAAATATTCAGCACTTTTTTTTTTAAAATGCACAGGTATAATACAGGTAAAATGCAGCCCAGCAGAGCTCAGTTTGACCTCGTTAACTCTGCTTCATGCAGCTCAGTTCAAAGCTCCGTGGCCTCTCAGAGGTACACTCCGTGAGCTCTCGTGTGTCAGAAAGTCCACAGGATCAGATGCCTCAGAAGAGAGGAATTAAAACAAAAAAACACGAGGGGATGAAAGAGAGGAGAACATTGGAACGTCATGGGGAAGCTGAGACACACACACAGACATCGCACATGCAGACACACTTCCACTCGTGCATTCCTATTAAATGAAGGCTAAGCAGGAGTGTTCATTTCACACGGGGAGAGCTGTCAGTCTGTTGTTCTTTGGCGGCAGTTTGAAAAAGCATGAGTACATGGATCTGCTTTAACTAAAATAAGAAATAGATCAAGTTACCTTGCCATCCCCATTCCCTTCTGGCTGTCTTTGGTGAGTCAGTCCCAACATAATAACATTCAGTGGAACTGATTTAATAAAGAGGGAGAGTAAGAAAAAGACCAAAATGACAAAAGGAAGTTGCAAATGACTATTGTTAAAAAAATTAAATAAATAAAAAAAGTGTGTAAAGAAAGAGTATGTAAGCTGATTTTGTGTCCCACACAGTGTTAACTTTCATGGAGCCCATCATTTTTGTTTTAGGCTCAAACCTGATTGTCTAGAAGATGAGGGAAGGATGGAGAGGTGAAGGTAGGAAGTTGGGGGGGCAGAACCCCTTGGGATTTGTTTTTAAAATACACATCTTCCATCTGGCCCTTATTGAACAGAGAAACATGAGTATCATCCCAGTTATGTAACTCAGCTAAACCACCTCAGGCCTCCTTGTAGGAGAATCACCAGAAACATCTTTGTGTGAGTCGATCATCCAAGAGGTCACACTTTAGATAACCACCTCAACTTTTTTAGGGTGAGGTTTAGTGTCCTGCTTGGCTCCGTGGGTGAGCTGAAGGTTAATGTGTAGAATGTGTGGATATTGGTACAAGGTCTTGCCATGTTTGCAAATCAGAAAAAGTGTTTAGCATTTAGAGCCCAACTCTAAGCCAGGAGACTATAGTGGGATCCCTCTCCGGAGGCTCCAGGAAGGTAGTTGTGTTTTTGGGATCTGCAAAGAGTTCTTCCTTAGTGGCAGTGAGTTTATTGTTCTAGTGAAAGAGGAGAGGATTGATGCCTATAGGTAGCAGGGGAAAAAGCCATGTGCGGCCAGAGTGTCTGGAACACATTACATATTTGTCTCCCAGTTGAAAAATACCTCACCTCACAACATCGCACTCCCCATGTGGTCCGGCTCGCTACACAAGTTTCAAGTTACAGAGGGATCAAGGAACTGCACGCTAACAGGCAGTGGAATGATTGGCGTTTGGTTCTGATCTCTGAGCTAAAATGGTAGGAAAGATTTTTGGGGTGTATGGAATTTTATATTTATATTGACTGCATTAACTTTCCAGTAAACAGACATGACCTTCATTTGACATACAGAGTATTTGTTCCCTTCCTGATTTTTTTTTAAATTATATATATATATATATATATATATATATATATAGATAGATAGATAGATAGATAGATAGATAGATAGTGTATGTATTTCAGACTTATGTGTTTCAGATCATCAAACAAATTATAATATTAGACAAAGATAACCCAAGTAAATACAAAATTCAGTTTATAAATTATGATTTCATTTATTCAGGACAAAAAACGTTATCCAAACCTACTTGGGCCTGTTTGAAAAAGTAATTGCCCCATAAACCTAATAACTGGTTGTGCCGCCCTTGGCAGGAAGAACTGCAATCAAGCATTTGCGCTAACTGGCAGTGAATCTTTCACACTGAGGAATTTTGGCCCGCTCTTCTTTGCAGAATTGTTTTAATTCAGCCACATTGGAAGATTTTCAAGCATGAACAGCCTGTTTGAGGCCATGCCAAAGCATCTCAATTGGATTTGAGTCCAGACTTTTGCTAGGCCACTTCAAAGCCTTGATTTTGATTTCTGAGCCATTCAGAGGTGGCTCTGTTTGTGCGTTTTGGACCATTTTCCTGCTGCATAACGCAAGTGCTCTTAAGCTTCGGGGCACGAACTGATGGTCGGACATTCACCTTCAGGATTTTCTGGTAGAGAGCAGAACTCATGGTTCCATCAATTACAGCAGGTCGTCCGCATCCTCTAGCCGCAAAGCAGCCCAGGACCATCACACTACCACCACCATGTCTGACTGTTGGTGTGATGTTCCTGGATGAGATGTCAGTGTGCTCTTGTAGTCACTTTGGTAGGCCGGCCACTCCTGGGAAGGTTCACCACTGTTTCAAGTTTTCTCCATTTGTGGATAATGGCTCTCACTGTGGTTTGCTGGAGTCCCAAAGCCTTAGAAATGGTTTTGTAACCCTTTCCAGACCAATAGTCAATGACTTTGTTTCTCAGCTGTTCTTGTCCTTACTTTTCCACACAGAATCAGATAGGTCAACAAACCTGCATTTTGTATTTGCTCTGGTTTCTTTGTCTAATACTAACATTTGTTTGATGATCTGAAAGATGTAAATGTGACAAATATGCAAAAAAAAAAAAGTAATCAGAAAGGGAGCAAATACTTTTTCACAGCATTGCGCATCATTTCGTTACTGAACGATCACTAGTGCTAATGACGTGTCAGCGATGATCCACTCAGTGTTAAAGGGTCGTTTTTTTCCAAATGACGGCAATCCGTCGTAGCGACCGTTAATGCTGCTAATGTGGGTGAAACGCTCCGCTCACACGATGGCACCTGAGCGCTGCAGAGTTCAAACGAAGCAAGGAAGCAACAATTTTGTATCGAGGATTTTTTAGAATTGAATTATTTGAGTTACTCGAGGAATCGTTGCAGCCCAACTGCTTCAGGTCTTCACTAAGCACATGATTATTTGTGTGCATCTTCCTTATGTATTGATAGATCTTTGTTGTTTCAAGGATGCTGGTTCTGACGCTCACTAGTCCTCAGCCTCCTTCACTTAGCGTACAGTCTCAGGGTGCTGGATTTGGGGTGCAACCCTCCATGCATGGTGAGGAGCTTTCTTGTCTTGATGTCAGTGGCTTCTGTCTCCCCGTTTGGCCAGCTTATTATCTCAGCAGGGTATCTGACAACTGGCAGGGCATAGGTGTTGATTGCCCGCATCTTATTCTTGTTCAGGCCTATGCAGAACAGCTTCTCCTTAGTAAATCCCGCACTTGATGGTGACTTGTGCATTTGGCTTAAAGTTGGCCTCTTCAAGCCACTTGAACATATAATTAACAAAGATATAGTTTTAAATTGTGACTGGTTGAAGGGAGGCCTAAAAGAATTCACACGTGTCTCACCTACACACACACACACACACACACACACACACACACACACACACACACACACACACACACACACACACACACA